>CM027118.1:56105059-56244240 GCA_015476505.1 Urochloa ruziziensis
GTTAGACAGAAATCGGCCTTTGGCTTCTTCCACCTCCTCCCCTCTTGGGGAGCCGGAATATTCAACTCTGGTCTGTTGCATAACTCTGCTTGATCAAGTCTAGCCTTAACGTTGTCCTTTGATTTATCAGGCCAGGCCATGATTGAACCCAAGGTCGCCTCAGCGACATTCTTTTCAGTGTGCATCATGTCGATGTTGTGTGGTAGAAGGAGATCTTGCATATAGGGGAGCCTCCACAAGCCACACATATCCGCCCAGGCATGTTCCTCGCCATATCCCACAAACCGACCATCTTCATTCATCACGAGGGCTTCTAACTCGGCACGAATCTCATCAGGTGTCATCATGTGCGGTATAGGGTCTTTAACTTCGACGCCTTTACTAAAGTTTTTCTTATCTCGTCTGAATGGGTGGTCAATAGGGAGGAATTGTCGATGTTTGTCGAACGAACAATATTTGCCGCCCTTCTTCAACCAAATGAACCTCAGACGAGCCTTGCATATTGGGCAAGGGAACTTCCCGTGCACACACCAGCCACAGAATATCCCATACGCAGGCATGTCATGCAGAGAGTAGTGGTACCACACATACATTCTGAAGTTTGTCTTTGTAGCTCGGTCGTATGTCCAAACCCCTTCCTCCCAAGCACGGAGCAAATCATCAATCAGAGGCTCCATAAACACACTCATATTATTCCCCGGGTGTTCAGGAATTATCAACGACAGGAAAATATTCCGTCGTTCAAAGATAACGCCCGGGGGGAGATTGAGAGGGATAACGAACACAGGCCAACATGTGTATGGGGCTGCCGACATTCCGTAAGGTTGGAAGCCATCTGTCGCCAACGCAACACGCACATTACGAGCTTCAGCAGCTTTAACATGGTGGATCCCGTCAAAATGGGTCCATGATTCAGCATCGGATGGATGTATAAGCTTGTCTGGTTTGTATCGAGTTCCATTTTTGTGCCATGTCATCTGTTTTGCGGTGTCCTCGCTCATGAACAGCCGTTGGACCCTCGGTATGAATGGAAGGTACCGTAGAACTTTCGTGGGGATCGCGAGCTGCCTCTTCTGACCATCACCAGCGTCTACCTCCAAGAACCTTGAGGATTCACACTTTGGACAGTACTTTGCATTCTCGTGTTCTTTTCTAAATAAGATGCAGTTCTTAGGACAGGCGTCAATCTTCTCGTAAGACATCTTAAGTGCACGAAGGACCTTTTGTGACTCATACATGTTCTTTGGCAGAATGTGACCTTCCGGAAGCAGACTTCCAAATACCGTCAACATAACATCGTAGGCGTCTCGACTCAGTGCAAACTGGGACTTCACGGCCATTAGGCGCCCAATAGCATCCAATTGGGAAACCTTTGTATGCTCGTGAAGGGGTTGACCAGCTGCAGCTAACATGTCGTAGTACGCCTTCGCGCTTGGCTCTGGCTCATCTTCCCTTCCTCCTTCATCAAACTGAGCTTCCCCAAAGTCATCTAACATGTCCGCCACCCCAGCATCTGAATCAAGTTCCTCAATGCGTTGTCTCACGGCCTCGTCTCTTCTACGATTATTGCCTTCAACATAGTAAGTCCACCGGGTTTGGTCTATCGTAAATCCGTGTTTGAAAAGATGACTTGTCATTTCTTTCTTTGTTCTTCGACGCGTGTTCCCACATTTATCACAAGGACACCAAGTGGTCTTGTTGCTTCCTTTAACCTTTGCAAATGCTTCATCTATAAAAGCCTCGGTCCTCCGAACCCATTCCACACTCACATCACCCCCAGGGTTCCAACCCGTGTGCATCCAGCTACGATCATTCATCATCTATGACACCGGCAAATGAAAATGGAATTCTTTTACATGTACATAGTGTAGGTCCTACACGATGTCTATACTCTCTACTAGGTGAAGATAGGTCCTAATCCCACCCTAGGATGCGTAGCTAGGGTAGGTTTACATAGTCTACTCCGATCTGGGACAGAATTTCGGCAGCACCTCCCCGCTGTTCTCCAAATACACGTCCCAGAGGGAGATTGTGTATCCGGAGAACACCGGAGAGATGCTGCCGAAATCCTGTACCAGATCGGAGTAGACTATGTAAACCTACTCTAGCTACGCATCCTTGGGCTGTCCAAATAACGTGGACAATTCGAAACAGATACGGTCGTAGATATGCAAAGTTCTGCATATTTACAACCGTATCTCTTTCGAACGGGAGACATCTAACTGGGTTACGTGATCTACGAACATGCATGTAACGCGAGCGTGATTGCGGTGCTTACGGTGGGTCGGCGGTGTAGGCGTGGCCGGCGTGGTGTAGACTCGCGGTCCCGCTCCCGCTCCGGCTCCGGCTCCCGCTCCCGCTCCCGCTCCCGCTCCTGATACCGCTCCGGCTCCCGCTCCGGCTCTCGCTCTTGGTACCGCTCCGGCTCCGACTCCCGCTACAGCTCCGACTCTCCGTCGAATAAGTGGAAGCGGATTCCTGCAATATTCAATAAATGATTATATGAAATTCAAAATTTCGCCAGCACCTCCCCTATACGGTGAGGGTTTCCAAACCTGCAACAAAAACCACGACACGAAGGTCGGGCCACACAGATGTTTAAGCACACGGCTCGATGGCCGGACACAATGCTTTGACCTCCAAAACCACACAAATATTAACTAAAATATTAACACAAATACTAAGTTTTTCTAACTAAAATAGTAACTAATTATAACTAAGTATATGCTATCTAAGTTTTTCTAACTAAATTAACAACTAATTATTACTAAATTAAATTAAATCAAACAACTAATTAAAACTAAGCAACTAAATAAAAAAACTCACCGGCTGGCAGGTGAGGTCGTGGAGCGGCCGAGGAGGGCGTGGAGCAGCCGGGGAGGCCGAGGAGCGGCGGAGCGGGGGCCGGAGAGGCGGCCCGGCGGCGTGGCGGCCCGGCGGGGCTGCGGCGCGGCGGCACAGCGGCGCGGCGGCACAGCGGCGCTGCGGCGCGGCGGCGGGGCGGCACGGCGGCCCGGCGGCGGGGCGGCGTGGTGGCCCGGCGGCGCGGCGGCGTGGCGGCGGGGCGGCCCGGCGGCGCGGCGGCGGGGCGGCACGGCGGCGCCGCGGCGTGGCGGCCTGACGGCCCGACGGCGCGGCGGCCCGGCGTGGCGGCGCGGCGGCGGGGCGGCACGGCGGCGGGGCGGCCCGGCGGCGCGGCGGCGGGGCGGCACGGCGGCGCCGCGGCGTGGCGGCCTGACGGCCCGGCGGCGCGGCGGCCCGGCGTGGCGGCGCGGCGGCGGGGCGGCACGGCGGCGCGGCGGCCCGGCGGCTGTGAGTGTGTGTGCGTGCGTGTGTGTGTGCGCTGTGTGAGTGGGAGAGGCGGCCCAAAACGGCTAAGTGCCGTGGGCTTCGCCGTGTGCCCTGGATCTGGGCACACGGCAAAGCCTGCAGCTTTGCCGTGTGCCCAGATCCAGGGCACACGGCGAACATTTTTTTTTATTTTTTGGAATTTCAAAATTGTTCGCCGTGTGCCCTGGATCTGGGCACACGGCAAAGCCTGCAGCTTTGCCGTGTGCCCAGATCCAGGGCACACGGCGAACATTTTTTTTTATTTTTTGGAATTTCAAAAATGTTCGCCGTGTGCCCGGATCTGGGCACACGGCAAAGCCTGCAGCTTTGCCGTGTGCCAGATCCAGGGCACACGGCGAACATTTTTTTTATTTTTTAGAATTTCAAAACTTGTTGCCGTGTGCCCACCGTGAGGCACACGGCAACCAGTCTATGCCGTGTGCCTCTAGGGGAAACACACGGCAAATATTTTCTGCCTACATAGAAAAAAAATTAAAAAATATCAAACGGATTCAAAAAATAACCAAATTTGGGCATGGACCTGTCTAAGGTGTATGAAGACTATAAAAAATGACTTTTGTGGTAAAAAAAATTTGAACTGTCACGTTGCTTCAAATCACAACGTCTCATTCAAAACTCTTAGGATCTTCTCCCGAGAAGCTCCGGTTTGTAAAGAGGCAATGCGTCAACTTGCTCGAAACCTTCTACATTTTTTACCATAGCCTCTACGTATAAAAACATGACATCACGCCAAAATTTATAATGTTTTGGCCTTTTTTGTATTTTATAAAAATTTTAAACGAACCGAGCCCAAATGCGGGCACACGGTATGCGAGCAATATATTCAAAATTTGATTCCATCTAATGGACATGGCATCATATTAGTCTTAAGAATCCGAATAACATTTTTCCGAACATTACATTACATTATTCGAAACACTTACAGTTCAAATTTACCGTATCGACAAAATTAAAAATAATGATATAAAATGATTAAATATAGCAAACAGACCGAAAAACATGCACAAAACTAACATGGAATGATACAAGGACAAAGAAGTTAATAAAAAAATTTGGAGGCAAAATTCAAAATTTTTGCTGCCTGTTTGCCGTGTGCCTACGTGTGGCACACGGCAAACAGGCCACTTTGCCGTGAGCTTTAATTTTTGCCGTGTGCCACGTGGCCCCAGCACACGGCAAACAGGCCTGTTTGCCGTGTGCTGGATCTTTGCCGTGTGCCACGTGGCAAGGGCGCACGGCAAAGATGACGGCCAAGCCAACTGCCGTTTGGGGCGACCTGTTTGCCGTGTGCTGGTCGTTAGGCACACGGCAAACAGGCCTGTTTGCCGTGTGCTTCTTATATGCCGTGTGCCACGTGGCAAGCACACGGCAAACAGGCCTGTTTGCCGTGTGCCTGCCTTTTTGCCGTGTGCCTGCCTGGGTCCACCGTGTGCCACGGCTTCGCCGTGTGCCACGTGGGCAGGCACACGGCAAACAGGCTTGTTTGCCGTGTGCCCGCGAAGAGGCACACGGCGAAGCCGTTGGCACACGGCGAACAAGCGGTTTCCCGTAGTGCATGCTCATGAGGACAATGAACCCAAGCGCTACTAGCTTAGTGCCTGCCATTGTGAGGTACTACCTAATAAGACGCTTAAGTTGAGATGAGTTCTGAGTGAAAACGAGCATGTCTATTTATAGTACATTGAGACCTTGCTGCTGCAGTGGTAATTCAGTAGAAGATCAAGTGCAGCTTTTATTTTTAAAGGCCAATGGATCAGTGGAGCGCCTTGACTTGGCTACACCATGTGCAAGAAGCTAGGTGATAACAAATTATCTTAGCTGTTACTATATGGTACTTGTTTTCCTCTCCCCTATGGTGCTCTGATTAAGTTTAGCTGCTTTGAAGTCATCTTCATGGATCGTTGTACGTAGAATCTAAGGCACCAAAGGTGTGGTGTAACATGATCATAGGTGTCTAGAAGGCTCCTTCAAATTGAACCACATGGTTCCTCTAATTTAAGCAATTTATCAATGTATTAGTTTTATATTCTTCATTTCAAAGAGTAAAGAAGGAAGAAACGTCCATGCATGCATCGCAATATTACAGTTCTTCATACTTTCCACTGCTTTTAGCAATACAAATGACCAGAATGTTGAATTGTTTAGTTTGATGGGCTCCATAACACAATTCTGTAATTGTCACTCGTAGTTCACTCTTTTCAAATTGATTCTCTAATGTGTGGGTATAGGACAATTATATTGGTGAACAATATATATTTTTTGCTATATGGAAGGGGCAGCAGTTAACTTACAAGCACAAACACCTACATGCCATTTCAAGTAGCAGCAGAACAAATATGTGTATATATATGCTATGCAGCACGGATATATCAGTATCGGCCCGAATACGTGGATACTTAACAGATACGTAATACGTGATCATGTTGTCGGGGTCATAGTATTTATGTGACGTTGATGATGGATTATGCGCCTTTAGTGAAACATGAAAACTTTTAGATATTTTATGGATATATAGCCTCTAAGTTGAGATGAGTACTTGTGAAATGCATGCTTACCAGATGAGTATGGATGCGGGATGCCGCCTTACCTATGCATTTGACTCTCTGAAACGTTTACAGCTAGCAGCACGAGAACCAAAAAGATTACCAAATCGACTGCCGTAATTGAACGCAGGGATCAGAGACTCGGAGGTGTTAAACGACGACCTGGATTAACTCTGAACAACACGTTTTACAATGAACACGACTACACAAGCATTACATCCACTGACGGACTGGACATTTCTACTCGTCGTTGACAGTGCAGAGGCGATGACCTCGAGGTTTTCGTAGTTGACTTCGATGAGCGCGCACATATGACTTTGTGATTACGGTAACAAGAGGCTACTGACACAATCTAATATAATCACTACAATGCAAGTTTTATTTAGAAGCAAATGAATCGTTAGCTAGGCCTTAAGCTAGCGTCCACTTGTTGCAGAGAAGGGCTCAAAATTTGAAGTAGTAGTTTCATCAAAAAAAAAATTGAAGTAGTACAAGCAGATCATCTAGTTCTCCTAAGAAGCAACATGTAACAGAGATGCCATGTCTTCTGATCAACATGTAACAGAGATGTCTATACTAAAAATACTAGGCCTTGGCGCCTTGCTGAAAGAGATACTATCTTGGAACGCTAAGATCGAGCGCTGACGATAGGCTTCTTTAGTTCTCTCATTGTTTTTTTTTTAACGAACCGGCACGAGATTGTGCCAATTTCATTGATAGAGAAGAGCAAAATAATAATTACAGCCGGCTAGCTGGTTAAAGAAAGAACGTTTAATCTCGCGCTAATAGACTCGCTAATCCCTTCGCCCCAGCAGTGGCCCATGCTGAGGCCTCCGCTTTTATCTTTGCGATTATTATTATGGTGGTGCATTCTCGTCGATTAAAGACTCTTGCGTTCCTCTCAATCCAAATCTCCCAGATGACTAGCAGTGCAAGACTTCTCAGCGCTTTCCTTGGCACCAAGCGGTTGGCTGTTATCATGGTCCACCAATCGGCCACGGTGTCGATCTGTGGCCAGGACCCAGGTCGCAGGTCTGGATGGGCAAGCCAGTCCGCTAGTGCGCACCAGATCCTTCTGGTGAATCTGCATTTGACAAGGAGGTGATGAGCTGACTCCGACGCACTTCGGCATAGTTGACATTGCGGCGTATGTGGCCATCCCCGCCTGGCCAGTCTATCTGCCGTCCAGACTCTGTCCTGTGTGATAAGCCAGGCAAAAAATTTGCATTTCGACGGTGTCCAACTTTTCCATAGCATGACGTTTTGGGGTTTTGACACTGCGCCAACGAACTGGGCCTTATAGGCGGACACTGTCGAGTAGTTGCCGTCGGGCGTCAACCTCCATGTTATTGAATCCTGAGTCTGCGGTTGTAGCTGTACTTCACTTGCAAGACGCCACAACTCAACGAACTCTCTAAGCTGGGTTTGTGTGATGCCGCCCGATAGGTTTAGGTCCCGTACCCATGAGTGGTTTGATACCGCTTTGGCCACATTTTTCCTTTTGCGCTTGGACAAGGCAAAGATGGATGGAGCGATGGCTTTCGGACTACGGCCTTGTATCCATGCCGAGTCCCAGAAGGAAGCCGTTTTGCCATCCCCAATTGTGATCTTTGTGCATACCGTGAAGAGCTGACGGTCTATCTCGTCGCAAGGTATTTCAGTGCCTATCCATGCCTTGTCAGGTGATACCCATTCGTGCCACAACCAGCGGATGCGTAATGCTCTAGCAAATTTGTCGAGGTTGACCACCCCCAGTCCTCCGTTTTCCTTAGGCATGCAGCTTTTTGTCCAGTTCACCTTGCACTTTCCCCGTCAGTGCCTCGTCACCAGCCCACAGAAAACGCTTTCTTAGCTTGTCGAGTTCTTCTAGCGCTTCTTTATTTCCTTTGATTACCGTTAGCATGTACTCCCTCTGTTCCTAAATATAAGTCATTCCAACTTTATTAAAGAGTCAAACTATTTTATCTTTGACCAAAATTATAGAGATGACTTCAAAGATTTATGATACCGAATAGCTATACTATGAAAATATATCTAATGAAGAATCTAATGGTACTTATTTGATATCATAAATGTTAGTATTTTATTGTATAAATTTGGTCAAAGTTGAGAAAGTTTGACTCTCCAAGAAAGTTGGAATGACTTATATTTAGGAATGGAGGGAGTATATGGCTTGCGATGTTAGTACCGTTTTGGTGAGGCAGGTGCGCCCTGCTGCATTGAGGTGCCTCCTATGCTAGCCTGACATTTTTCTTGCCGCCTTGTCGATTATTGGCTGAAAGTCTATTCGGCGCAATCGTCTCACCGTGAGTGGTAGGCCGAGGTAGCGCATAGGGAATCTCACGCATGTGACCGGGAGAGCTGAAAGTATTTCTTCTAGATGCACGCCTTCGCATCTGATTGGTGCCACACTACTTTTCTGTAAGTTTGTTATGATGTTACGAGGCCTGTAGTCTCACCGAACAGATGAAGCAGTCGTTGGGTGTTGCATGCATCCGTGATGGTGGGATTGATGAAGAGTGCGGCGTCGTCAGCATATAGTGATGCACGATAACGAAGTATGCGGCCCCCGAGTTTGCTTAGTAAGCCCTTGTCAGTGGCCTTTCGGAGGAGTTGGTGCAAAGGTCAATTGCCAAGACAAAAAGAAGAGGCGAGAGTGGATCGCCTTGCCGTAGTCCTCGTCCATGTGGAATTGGATTTGTTGGTAAGCCATTTATTAGTACTTTGGACGTGGAAGTTCGGAAACCTGCAGCAATCCAGTCGCACCAGCGTTCTGAGAATCCTCTGTGCCGCATTAAGGAAAGCAGATAGTCCCAGCGTACCGAATCGAAGGCTTTAGAGATGTCGAGTTTTAGCAGAAGCGCTGGAGTTCTCTTGCGGTGGAAACGGCGAGCAATATTTCGGACATAGAGGAAGTTGTCATGTATGCTGCGTCCTTTAATGAAAGCACTTTGACACGGGGCTACGAGGGAGGACATGTGTGGTCCCAGACGAAGTGCGAGGAGCTTGCTAATCAACTTGGCAATGGTGTGAATGAGGCTAATTGGCCTGTAGTCTTGTACACTTTCAGCACCTTCCTTCTTTGGGATTAGCACTATGTTTGCCGAGTTTAGTAGATTGAAGTCAGCGCAGCGTAAGCTATGGAAGGAGTTGACTGCTGCCTTGACATCGCCTTTAATGATTGTCCAGCAACTTTTGAAGAATATGCCAGTGAAGCCATCTGGACCCGGTGCTTTATCGTGTGGCAGCTGCAGGATTGCATTATGTACCTCTTCCTCCGTGAAAGGCTCAGCCAGCATCGAAAGGTCCACTGGTGGGAAGTGCAACTCTTCCCAATTAAAGTCCTTTGCTCTCTGTGGGGGGTCGCTCATGACTGCGTGGAAGTGATTACTGATGGCGTCGTGCTTGTCTTGGTGAGTTACTGCCCAGCTAGCCCCAACACGAAGCTTCTGAATAAAATTTTTGCGACGCCTGGAATTAGCCTTAAGGTGGAAGTATTTGGTGTTTGCATCTCCTTCACATAAATACTTTATTCTGGAGCATTGTTTTTTCCTTGCTTTTTTAATAACCGCCCACCCTAGGAGCCGTTTCTTAAGCCGGCTGCGCAGGCCAAACTCTGCATCAGATAGCGGTCGTGAGTCTTGTGCCACATCAAGGATGAGGATAATCTCGCGTGATAGGTGCATTTTGGCTTTGATGTTGGAAGCAAACGATTTGCTCCATGCACGCAAGGACTTGGCTAGAGTGTGAAGTTTGTGGCCTAGGCAGTGGAAAGGCTCTGTGTGTGTTGTTGGCGCTGTCCATATTTCCTTAACTTTGTCATGGAATCCTGGCAGGCGAACCCAGAAGTTCTCGAACTTGAAAGGAGTGGGTCGTCTCTGGCCAGACTGCTGGGCTAGCAAGAGGGGGCAATGGTTAGAGTGCGATGAGGAGAGGGCATGTAGCGCGTGGTTATGGAATTCGATGTCCCACCTGTCGTTGCAGAAGATTCTGTCAAGTCGCACCAGGGTTGGGTTCCTCTGTTCACTGCTCCACGTGAACTTTCTATTTTGGAGGTGTATTTCTTTAAGCCCGCAGTAGTTAAGCGCTGCTCTAAAGCTGCGCATTAGGCGTCGGTCGAGGTTTTGATTGTTTTTATCTCGAGCCCGATAGATTAGATTGAAGTCTCCCATGATGATCCATTTTTCGTCGTTGTATGGTTTAAGGCTTCTCAGATGTTGCAGGAAGGCCGGGCGTCCACTTCTCCTGGAGGGTCCGTAAACCGTAGTGAGATGGAAGGTGGACGTGCAAAGGTTAATAGTGACGTCCGCAGTGATGGAGTGGTTGCCGATTGTAATGTTTTGAAGATCAACCACACTGTCATTCCAGAGTACCAGGATTCCGCCTTTGGTTCCTACTGTCGGTTTGTACGTGAACTTATTAAGTCTATAGGCGCCAAGGAATAACGCGAGCGCCGCGTAAATGTGTTGAAGCTTTGTCTCTTGTAAGCAGGTTATATGGCACGTTGCATCTCTCATAAAGTCATGTATGGCTATACATCGGGCTGCCGCGTTCAGCCCACGCACATTCCAGTTAAAGATGTTGAAGTTGCCTTTTATCATGTTGAACTTGGGTATTACTCAAGAGGTAGGTGTGCGAGGGGGTGTCTTTGCTTCCGCTCACATGGAAGGCAGCACGTCTCAGATGCGGTTTTTGAAGGTTATTATAAGCGAAGCCAGCAGGGCAGGGTCGAAGTCGCGTAGCCCGAAGGTCGATGCCAGCAGGGCTTGTTCTAGGATGTCTTGCCAGAAGGTCACAGCCAGCAGGGCGAAAACGCACTCACACAGTCATTGATGTCTTTTGTTGTGAAATCATTGGGACCAATAAATCGCGATAGTTGACACAGGCGCCTACGCCTCATGCCCCAGCATCACCTCCTGTTCTGCCTGCAGCTCCGCCACTCCTTCTCCCGCATGCTGCAGGAGGGCCTCAGTCATCTGGTCTTTGCCTTCGTCGTCGAGGTTGAGTAGTGTCGCCAGAGCAGCGATGATGTAGTCTGGCAGCGACCCTTTGATAGATTTAACATACTCCTTGAACACTTCTTCAATTGGCGTCATCTCTTGCACCTGTAGACCAAGCTTATGAAGTAAGTTTTGCTGCACTCATTGCATGGACGGCATAGCCGGGCGATTTGCGAGTCGGGTACTTCGCCGCACATTAGTCATATCAAAAGTGCGCCGTTGTCGCTCGTTGCGTACCGGTTTTTGTTGCAGGAGCGATGCTGCCGGTGTAGTGAAGAGGTTGTCGACCGCGGGTGCTTGCGGTGTAGTCTCTGTCGACGCCATCGCACGAGCTGCCGGGGCAGCCGGCGCGAGGGTGTCGCCGCCGGCCTCATCCACACATGCGGTGGGGTCGAGTGTGTCCGCTTGGTTCTCGGCCGCCTGTGGTCCAACCTGGGGGTAGCCCAGGTCGTGCACGTCTGGAACTGTAAGGATCTAGATGTCGCCTAGAGGGGGGGTGAATAGGCGAGATGACCAATTTTAACTTCTAATCCAATACTCAGCTTGCTGTCAGCTCCAGGCGGTTAAACCGCCCCAAGGCAGTGAACTGCCCAAAGAATTGCTAGAACCCCCTCTTGATTTTCTAGCACCAAATACACTTGGAGTACTTCTTGTACAGGTATATCTGATCAATATATTTAAGCTCCTGCACACAAATAGAGTATACCCAAGTAGATCGAAGCGGAAGCAAATATAAAGCTACAAATAAGCAAGTAAAGTGAAGGAGAGACACAAGGATTTGTTTACCGAAGTTCGGACCCGCTGCAAGCACCAAGCAAGTTCCGCGGTTCCTAGTCTCCGTTTGAGGAACCCCGCAAGGTAACCTCGCCAAGGTGTATACACGCCACACCTTAGCCCTTCACTAAAGACGGTCCTTTTCCACGAAGGAGGCAAGACCAGCCCTTACAAACTTCCGGTCGCTCACCACACGAATGGGAGCTCACCGGCAACGCCTAGCCGTCTAGGAGCCAAGCTCCAAGAGTAACAAATGCACAAAGAAATTTTGACGCTAACCACGAGTGCTCAAGCTATGGTTTTGCTCTCTAATGCTCTCACAAGGTCTCTGAGCTATCAAAGCTCTCAAGCTCACACCCAAAAGCTTCACTCAACCCCAACTCAAAGATTTTAACCAAATCAAGCAAACTCACAAAGAGTGATTGGGGGAAGCTCCTCTGCTGTTAGAATGTGTCAAGAAGGCTTAGGAATCACACAGAACCAGCAGCCCTCAAATGAGAGGGCTAAGGGGTATAAATACCCCATCCAACAAAAACTAGCTGTTGGAGATCTGTCATGGCCGGTTAAACCGCCCCTTGAGGCCGGTTAAACCGCCTGTTCAAAAATACTAGCCATTGGAGCTGTCAGAGGTCAGGGGCGGTTAAACCGGCCCCTAGGGGCGGTTAAACCGCCCTGGGTCAGTGAGCACCCACTTGCTCAAAATTCTTCTCAACTCTCAAGGCTATCTCTCTTAGGTTATGTTTTGAGCACTAATGTGGTGTTAAGTCAAATATTCAATGTGACATCCCTCTTGATAGTACGGCATACCTATACTCAAGAATAAATATAAAATCCAATTACTTGCTTGAGCTTGAATGCCTTCAATTGTGCCGCACATACTCATTTCTTCCTTTGAGGTCTGTCCACATTGCTTATGCTTGAGAAAAACCAACTTGAGCTAGTGACTTGAAATTTTGACATAGAATGAAATCCACTTCTAGTTCAAGTCACCTTTCTTCTATAGATATTGATACTAGCTTATATGAAGTCCACATATGATCATGAAACATCCAGTTGATCCCTAGAAAGTTTCGTCACCCTTAGCAAAGAATCCATGACGCAAGCCGCAACTTGATCACACATTGCTTGGTCCTTAGAAACACTATCCCGAAATCCAACCTTTCTTCCATGCTTCACATATAGCCACATATACCCTTGTATCATTCATGAAATTTATCCATTTGCTTTGACCATAGAACATTATCCAATATATCCATGTCTTCTAATGCAAGTCATACACCAAGTGTATAGAGTCTTGATGTCCCATACCACCATTTCTCTAGCATATATTTCTTAACTTGCATTTCTCAATTTTATCCAACCTTGATCATGATGTCTCATTTGAGTCAACAAGTCTTCACTTGGTTAAGAGACCAAGTCTCTTTTCATGTTTCACACTTACTTGTTGTACACCATATTATATTACTATGAGAGCCATCAATTCTTCCTTTGTGAGCCAAACATTTATGTATTCAACCAATGAATACACACGAATCATGAATATTCAAATTAAATCCTGCTCATAATCTTTACAAGACATGTTAGTCCTTTAATCGTTTTGTCACTCAATTCACCAAAACCCACTTAAGGGACTAGATGCACTTTCAGGAACAGTGAAGCTCAGCCCGTCCTCTGGTGTAGGCCCGTTGTGGAGCATCCCAAGAACCAGCCCATGCATGCCCGTGAGGCCTTCCTCTGCTCGGCTGGGAAGAGGCCCAGTTGGCGCCTCAAGGTCTGGCGGTGTGGCTTCGACAGCATGATCGGACGCCATCATGTCTGCAGCCGCGACGAGCTGCATCGCCGTCAGGGCTTCCTCCACCTCCTGCACATATGGAGAGTGCATGGTTTCTCCCACCTCCTGTACTGGCAGGGAGTACAGAGACGGCCTGAGGTGAAAGAAGACGCGGTCCAGCAACACCCCTGTGACACCATCTGCAGGCATTGTGGATCAGGCTCCATTCCCGGCAACCTCACTGCCGATGCCGAGCCGTTCCGCGAAGCGATGTGTCAGACCGATGTAATCCTACGCAGCTTCCAAGTGCAGCTGAGTGTGCGTGCTTGAGCTGAGAAGGCCGCTTGCAGCTCTGTGGCGGACATGTTGCACATGTCGTCGTTCTCCGAGGCAGACGCAGAGGTGGGCGTTTTGCCCCCGAGGCTCAGTCGCCCCATCGGATGGTCGTCGCCATCGCCGTCTTTGCTTGGCCGTGTCCCGTCAGTAGGGTGATCGTCGTTCCACCTGCGGCGACGCCAGTAGCCGCCTTCTCGGTGCCTTGGTGAGCGTGTTCGCTCCCGGCGCACCGGCTCACCATCCTCAAGTGAGAAAAAGGCATAGCCTGCAGGGGTCTCACGGCCTCACCCAGGGTGGTCGTAGTCGTCGTCGTCGTTCCCCCTTGGCGGCCAATCAAAATCCATGCCCCTACAGGAGCTCTTGCTGGAGCGCGCACGTTCGCCCGTGCGGCGTCCAGGCTCGGCCAAGCGGACGCCCCGTTCAGGCTGCTTGCCACAGTCGTCGCGCGCATCGCAGCCATCCCGCACACCCTGCCAGCCGCGCGCCCCGTCGCGGCCGTCATCTCGTTCATCCGGTCGGGCCAGCGGCTCCCGCGGCGGGAGCGGCAGCCTGGTTGGGAACGACGGTCGTGTCCTGGGAGAGGCACCATCCACCACTCCGTATCTCCATTTGTAGTGCCAGCGAATTGGCACCACATCTGTCGCCTGGAGGTTGTTTGCTGCAGCCGAGTAATCTTCCACCAGTGGCATGTGAAGGAAGACCTCGAAGCGTACACCTTGATGCCAGTTTTCTTGGGGGCGCTCAGAGATGAAGACCGCCGAGGACCGGTCGGATGGCCGGTGAGTGATGAAAAGCCATACCCGCTTGGGGATCTCGCTCGGGTCCACCGTCCATGCCCAAAGGTCAATGTGTCGTGTGTCGCGGGGTTGCACCAGATCAGTGTTGATGCACTGGAGTGCACACTTGCGCCCGATGACCCGCTCGACAATCTCCGGCGTCCAGGCATGGCACGAGATGTCGTCCAAGCACAGCCGCACCCTATAGAAGATTCGCATGCCGAGGGCGTGGGTGAGACTGCGCCATGAACGGAGGCAGATATCGATGCCGTGCCCTTGGAAGCGGCCGCGGTCTCTCGCCGCCGCGCAGTGGTCGCTGCGCTCGAAGTGGATCAAGTACGGCTCCGGCTTATGGACGGTGATAGTGACATCTCCGCGTTGGAGGTGGAGCTGCTCCATCAGGAGCTCTTCGATTGCACGGGCACCGTCGCCGCGAGGCAGGTGCAGAGCCCAAGGTACCAGCGTGCAGCTCTCCCACTCCTTTGCATCCCTGTCGAGGTCGAAGGAGGAGGGGATGAAGACGGTTTCCACATCAGGCCGTGTGTCCGGGTCACCGGCCGGCATTGGCGCTGGCGGAGGTGGCGGCGGCGGCAGCAGAGGGGGTGGCAGCGGCGGGGGAGGGGGCGGTGGAGGGGGAGGCGGCGACGGAAGTGGTGGCGGTAGTGGGGGGGGAGGAGGCGGTGGAGGTGGAGGTGGCGGCGTCGCCTGCTGCGGCTTTGTGGGGTGCTGCTTGGGCCTGTATCGTAGTGGGGCAGTCTGCTCTTGTCGGCGTCGCTGTGGGCAGGAGCGCTCGCTGTGTCCTGAGCGGCGACAAAAGAGGCAGCAAATGGGGTCTCGGCAAGCTGCAGCCCGATGGTCGCGTGCCAAGCAGGTGAAGCAGCACCCCGCAGTTGCCCGCTTGAATGCAGCGAGTGCGGTAGCTGAAGGCCCGTCCGCCCGAATTGAAGGCGGGTCATGTCTTCCGTCGCGTCGAAGAGCTGGCGTGGGCGGCGCGTGGCGCAAGGAGCGTCGCCCCTTGCCGCGTGCTGGAGTCCAGCCGGGGTCCGGGTCAGCGGCAGAACTGCTGACGATGTGCGTGCTTCTCCTCTTGCCGGATTGATAGCGTGGTAGATGTGCAGGTCGACTCGGAGCGTTGAATGCTGGTGCTGATACCGCAGGACGACGGGTCGGCGCTCCAGGGTGGCGACGTGGTGGGTCAGCGCCGATGGCCGAATGACACGGCGAAGTTAATGGCCGGGCGGTCGGTCATTGGGGTTCAGGGGCGTGGCCTCCCCGGACAACCTCCGCGTAGGATCTTGGCGCCGCAGGCTTGACAGTAGGCTGATCTGGTGGAGTGGGGCGCGGATTCGAGAAGGTCGATGCCCAGTCGGGCGCTTCTGGCCGGCGTCGGCCATGGCGCAGCGGTGGAGGCGGTGGGCCGTGGAAGAAGTCCTCCCAGCGAATCTTCGACAGAGGAGGCTTGCGGGAGTGGATCCGGGGCTGGTGGATGGTTTCCAGCGCGGGATCTGGTGGGGTGCGGCCAGGCCGGGCTCCGTTGACCGGCGGCGCCAGCGCCGCTGCAGAGGGGGGTGGGGGTCGGGTGGCATGCCGCTGCCGTTCTCTTATTGTCGGTTTGCTTAATAATCACGCCACTATTATAGCGTGGGAAGACTTGGTTACAGTGGTAATCAAATGCAGCGCAATTAATGACATCTTAAACTAAAGCATTGTCGTGATTACTTTACTGCAGCACTAAAGCAAACTGGAACAAAACACCACTCGTTCTACACACGGAAAGAGGACCAATTGTCTCACATTTGGAGATGGGTTCACTTCAGCTTTCGGATATCTCTGTACTAGTATTCGGCAAAAGATGTTGAAACTTTGCCTACCTTTAAAGATCTCCATTGAAACTAGGCACTCTTAAAGGTAGGCAAAGTTTGATCTCTTTGGCCAGGTCAAAAACTAAAAAGAACTAAAATCTGGACATTTGAAGAAAGGTGGAAAATAGTAACCATAGAAAAGATACATTTTGGCCACTGGATGTCCATCAATCCATTATCATCCCATAAGTCTGAGCTTGGTACTTTTAGTTGTGGGTGAGAGAGGTTGATCCCAGACCAACATGATTCTCAATGGGAAATTTTAAACAACTAGTTTAGTGTCAAGTTTCCATCATGTCGTATTTCTCAATACTTAGTTATATGTACAGGTCGCCTTCATCATATACATGCACATTAGCCACTGGAAATATGTTTCGGGGGCTGCTGTAGCCCACACTTGGAGATGCTCCGAGCCCACTCATGCAAATAGCTACTTTTTAGCTAAAAATAGCAGAAGCGGGCACCAGAGCCACGCGCCCCTTCAAATAGGTTTTAGCTCGACTCCAAAAATATTTTCTATAGTAGTATGATCATCGTATAAACACATATCTCTCAATACTATGCTTAAAAAATAGAACATGATACAACATATTCATATGGATGATGATATTGGCCCGAATTTTACATACTCTTCTAATCCAAATTACTACACAAAAAATATATTTTGGCATATGTTTTACACATAAAAAAAATCATGGCACCACTGTAGAGGCCAACAAGATGTATACGCCGACACGGGTATGTGCACAGACCTGCACATGGATGCTTTATCCTCTCCTGCCCATGATGAATCCAGTACTGCAATGAGTCTTTCATCCTACCCTACCCAGCAGGTTCCTCTGTCTCATACATATTTCAACATGTTTTTTTTTTTACAAATAATTCTACAATCAGCGAACCCTAACTCATCATTTTGGATATTTAGGATGATTCAATTTTTTATGATATGCCCAATAATCACAAATTCACACGAAACCCTCAGGATTGGCTGGCTCAACAGCAGTATCTTGTGTGCATGGAGGCATGCAGACTGGGGAACATTCAGGCTTGGTTAGAGCCATCTCGATTGGAATATAGGATTCACACCTTGAAGTAATTTGTCTGTTTCAACAAACAGTTTGCTGATAATAAATGTAGATGAAACTGTATCACTTGATGCTGTATATGTTGCAACGATGAAATTTGTATAAATTCTCGAAGAACTACTTAGATTACTTTAGAAAAAATCCATATAGATAGAGGGCGGATAGGCCGCACATGGATAATAGTATAGCTAGTCTCAACCACCAGTGACACAGTATGAGATGCATACCTGACATACATATTTTTGTGTTTACTTAACTTGTACAATGATGGAGCCCTTTATTGATTTGATACAACCTAGCACTCATGCGTAACGACGCAAATAAAAGAAAGAAAATTCTAATACAACAACCGTGGAAAACACTATATGATGGGCTCCATCTTCTTGGAGGTAGAATTTCTATGGGTTTGCATTACCATAGCCAGATCCACCACCTTGACCGCCTCCACTACCACCATTCTGACCAGTGCCTTTTCCATCACCGTTGCCATTGGCATTAGCATTTGCATAACCCGGTCCGTACCAATATGTACCGGCTTCGCTGGAGCCAGAGCCTGTACCACTACCACCACCTTGGCCACTAGATCCGTAATAACCTCCAGCTTGCCCTCCGCCACCGCCACCTCCATTACCACCAGCGTTGGAATAGCCACCATTGCCATAATAAGAGCCTTGAGTATACTGGGCAGAGCCTGAACCTGAGCCAGATCCACCGCCATACCCAGAGCCACCATAGTAGCTACTCCCACCACCTCCGCCTCCACCTCCAGCACTTGCATGCACACCATTTGAACCACTCTCACCAGACCCAGCACCACTACCGGACCCAGAGCCGGCGCCATTCACATATCCACCACCACCACCTTCACCCGTACCAGTTCCTCCAGCACTTGAGTACCTAGCCACCCTTGCAGCATTGGCTAAGCCCATGCTCAAGAGGACAATGAAACCTAGGGCTACCAATTTAGTGCCTGCCATTATTGAGTATACTAGTGTGAGATGAGATGAGATGGGTGCTGAACTAAAGCTTGCATGGCTATTTATAGTGCTCCTTACATGCATTGGTTCGTTATATGTTAATAGCATGTTGGTGGTAAAGAGTTGACAAGTTCATTAGGCAATCAAGTGGAAAGTATATCATCGGGAAATAGTGTTAATTTGACTATGTGCCATTGCCTTAATTTATTTATAGATTGATGAAGCTTCAAAGAAAGAGTTTGATCCAAACAAATGCAAGTGACTGGACTGTATCTGTATTACACGAGGCCAGAAAAACAAGCGAGATCATCAGTACCAAGACTCAGGAATTTAATTAACTTGGACATGTACTCCTAATTAAATGCGTGGTCAGAAACTGGTACCGGCATCCACTGATCACTGATTCACTGGAACAATTCTGCGAGCTAGTCTTGGTTGACATTGCAGAATCGACCTCGAAATACTCGTAAGTCGTAATTGACTTCGTGCATGGAAGTAGCAGGATTATGGAGAAAGTGGCCACCAAACCATGCACACGGCTACTGGGCTACGTACATCCTAACATCCATGCCGAGACTTGAAGTAGGAATCCGATGCGTGCAGAGACGACAACGAATCTTGTGATAGACATCTAGAAAAGTTCTCTCTTCTCAATCCCACAATATATCTGAATATTTATATAGGAGCACATACCACTACAAAGAGAATTTTTTTTTAAGATCCTACAACATATATAATTTTTTTTAGAAACGGGAATATATTTCGATATTCTAGCCGCTGCATCAACCAATGTATATAGCTGTTCTTTATTACAATCAAACACCTCATGAAGTAAAGGGGAAAAAACTCAGTCTTAGCCACCAATAAAGTTTTATCCATAACCAATTCTATTGCTAAAAGACCATCCATTTGAAGCAAAAATCTCCATGATCATGGTTTCAAGCACACGACACCCCAAAGTAACTTGAGGTCGCTCTTCCTCCTTCAGCAGCAAGGATACCGGGTCCAGTGTGTCCCTCCGTAGATGACCAGCGTCGAAGTAACAGCTCGAGCATCATTAAAGATCATGTCATTTCTGCATAACCATATTGCCCAATATAAAGAAGATCGATGCTCCAACCAAAATACTGTACTTAAGTTTCGTATTAACCCCATTTAGCCATCCATTAAACATATGGTGAATCCCCTGAGGTGGAGTAATATTAAATGAAACTTGTACTGTTCTCTAAGGTAAGTCTAGCTATATGAAAATAAAAAAAAAAGATGATGAATGGACTCATCCACATTACAAGAACAACACTTTATACTTTCTTTCCATTGTCTTTCTGCTAGATTATCTTTAGTTAGAACAACTACAAAAATTTTATGTAGTCGCCTACTTCTATCTTTCTTCAATTTACCAAAGGATTTCAAAAATTTGGCATGAATGATTGGGAGTGGAGCTGGATTTCCTGCAACGGAGTGCTGCCAAACCTCATTTTGGCCGTATGTAGCTCATATCCTCCACTACTGTGAAGGAACATGTATGTTCTTGAGTTTGACTAATTTGGATTTCAAATTGACTTAATAACAACCCCACCGCTTGATTATAGCTAGATTTTACTAGTATCCTCCTCAAATGGACCTCCTGATTTGTGTATGGTAGAAATGAATCGATTGCCAAGCTTTGAGCAGGCAGTTAATCTTTCAATCAAATTTGAAGCACCCTTTATTTCTCTGAATTGACTATTTTTTACTTTACTTTTTCTTTCACATTCGTATCAGTGTCTTAAACCTATATTTTTTGGAGTAGTTGGAGGGTATTATTAGGCTCCAAATTATTTTGTAGATGAACGAATTAGCAATGGGTATCGTTGTAACCATATCCGCTACCCTGTCCACCACTACCACCACTATTTTTGGCCGTTTCCAAGGACACTGCATAACCTTGTCTCCAATTGTAATAATCTATAGTAGCAGCACGACACAGCTGTTCTTTACACATGCACACCATCTGATTTTCCAGTTAGGATCGACAGTGCCGGGGGCTTTAAAAATTTAGTGAATTTAATGAACATATATAGCTCATTGACCTGATCTCAAGCATGCGTTTTGACTCCTTCTCTAGATGCATTGCTAGTAGTGTGTCCTAGCTACCTATATACTATATACTAGGAAGGATTGCGCGGTAACGCCGCGCCTGTTATAGATTACATATATAATTATTTGTCATTACTATGGGTGTTTTTAGATTATCTATATTATTTAGTTTTGGTGATCGGCTGCAACATACATGAAAGAACCTCAGCCTACTGAATGTACTAGGTAATCTGCAGGTAGGCACAAAATAGCTATCATGGATAGTGATAGTTCATTCTGGTATGACCCCTCGGCAAATTCATATGACGGCAACACAGATGTTCTCGACCATAGAGGCTGTGGTCGTGTTGATACAAAGTGCACACCTATGAGTGCCTTCTTCTATTGCTGCATTAGGCTTCCTAGGAATTGAGGACCAGAGCGACGCATTGTGACATTGGTGGTCTGCTAGCCGGCGACAACAAAGACAACGGAGAGGACAACCTGAGAGGAGGAACTACGGCGTAGCGAACGCATCCTCCCAAAAATGGTGGCATTGGGCTTCACACGTGAAGTTGATGAACATGAGGAAGGTAGTGCATCTTCCACGGTAACGGCACCACCTCTGATCTGAGCAGGGGCTCGAGCGGAGGATAAAGAAGGCGAGTTGACACGTGAGGGTAAAATTGGGTGAGTAGCTGACGAGCACAATGTTTGTGTCTTGTTCTCAACTTCGTGGGGAGGCAATGACGGCTCTATAATGCGCAAGGGGCACCATGATTTCATTTGCGAACAATACAAAATATTAATATATGACGACCAAGCAATTGTGTAATAGCGCAACGCTAGAAGCCTGGAACAACGTGGCAAGCGAGGACGCACCGACTCTTAGTGCGCTCGCTTTCTTTCGGCGACATGAATGTACCTATTTCTTTTGAAGACCATCACACGCAACACTCATATGCAAAATGCAACGTTGAAAGTCTGAAACCACGTGGCAACTGAGGATGTACCGACTCTAGGTGAGCACGCTTTCTTTTAGTGACATAGATGTACCCATTTTTTCTAGAGACAAAATCGAAATAGTACTCATATGCAAAAAAATCTTTTAGTACCATAGATCTACTTTTTTGAGCCAAAATTGAAATAATCCCCGTATGAGAAAAAAGAAAAAAAAAGGTTACAGTACCTGAATCGCTAGGTGGACACCAATTATTCCAGCGATATAGGTACACATATGAAAAAATATTCTTTAGATGTCACATATGTACTTACTTTTAGAGATAAAATTAAAATGTGCTCATAAGGGAAAAAAGAAAATAAGACGAAAAAACAAAAGAAAAAATGCACAGTACCTGAATCGCTGGGAGGGCGCCAATCCTCCCAGCGATATAGGTACACATTCTTTAGATGACATATATGTACTTATTTTCTAGAGATAAAATTAAAATAGTGTTCATAAGGGAAAAAAGAAAAGAAGACGAAAAAACAAAGAAAATGGCTACAGTACCTGAATCGCTGGAAGGATGCCAATCCTCATTTTTTTAAAGATAAAATTAAAACAGTGCTCATAAGGGAAAAAATAAAAGAAGACGAAAAAAGATAAAAGAAACAAAAGAAAAAGGCTACAGTACCTGAATCGCTGGGAGGGCGCCAAGCCTCCCAGCGATATAGGTACACGTTCTTTAGATGCCATATATACTTATTTTTTATAGATAAAATTAAAATAGTGCTCACAAGGGAAAAAAAGAAGATGAAAAAAAACAAAAGAAAAAAGGCTACAGTACCTGAATCGCTGGGAGCCCAGGTACACATATACTAGAAATAATTGTGCGCTAACGCCACGCCAGTTAGAGATTACATATATGTAATCACTTGTTATTACCATGAGTGGTTCTGAATTCTCTATATTATTCAGTTTTGTTGATTAGCTACAACATACATGAAACAACTTCAGGCTACTGAATAGAGTAGGTAATGTGTACAGAAGGTAGGCACAACGTAGCGATCATGCATAGTGATGGTTCACTTTGGCATGACCCCTCAGCAAGTTCAAATGGCGGCAAGACAGATGTTTTCGACCATAGAGAGTGCGGTCGTGTTGACACAAAGTGCGCGCCTATAATGACATTCTTCTTCCTGGGAATTGAGGACTGGTGCGACACGTTGTCACATTGATGGCCTGCTAGCCGGCGACAACAAAGAGAACAGAGAGAAAAACCTAAGAGGAGGAACTACGTTAATGAACTCATCCTCCCAAAAAAACGATGGCAGTGAGCTTCACACGTGAAGTTGATGATCTCAAGGAGGGTGGTGCCTCCTTCCATGGCAGCGGCACCACCTACGAGTAGAGGCTCTAGGGGAGGATAGAGAATGCGATTTGGCACATGAGTGAGAATCTAGATGAGTAGCTGATGATCGCAATGTTCGTGTCCTGTTCTGAACTTCGTAGGGAGGTAAGGACGGCTCTCTAATGCGCAAAGGGCACCATGATTTCATTTGCCAAAAATACAAAATATTAGTACGTGGCAGTCAAGCAATTGCGTAACAGCGCAATGCTAGAAGCCTAGAACAACGTGGTAAGTGAGGACGCACCGACTCTCAATGGGCTCGCGTTCTTTTGGCGACATGGATGTACCAATTTCTTCTAAAGACAATGCCGAGATACCAGCACGGGTGACGCTCGTATGCAAAGCGTATCATTGGAAGTCTGGAACTATGTGGCAACGTGGCAAGTGAGGATGCACTGACTCTTTCTTTTAGTGACATAGTTGTACCTATTTTAAGACAAAAATCAAGATAATGCTTTTATAAAATACAAAAAAAGTAAAAAAAATCACCACTATTTGCACATATGAAAGGAAGCAGAGGAATCAAGAATCCATTCATCACCACTATTTGCACATCCAGCAAAAGCAACAAGAACATCTCCACCATCTGAATTAACATTGGTGGCAGCAACAGAAGCATTACCTTCATCATCTGGTTTACATTTTGGTCTATATGTGTCAGTTCTCTTTTCCTTGTTCTTCAATTTATAACACTCGGAAATAAGATGAGTGTCTTTCTTGCAATACTTGCAGAATTTATCATCCTTGCCTCTAGACTTTGAACAGCCACTGTAGCCATTCGAGCTTTTGCCTCTATAAACATTATTATAATTCTTTTGTGTCCTGCCACGAACAGACAAAGCTTCTCCAGTGGAAGCGGAACTTTCAGAAGACACCATCTGTTTCATCTTCTCTTTGGCTTGCAATGCCTCATAAACATCATGGATGGTTAGAGAATCACGACTATATAGAATAGTATCTCTGAAGTTTGCAAAAGAACTAGGCAATGAGCACAAAAGAATAAGACCCAAGTCTTCATCATCATAAACTACCTCCATAGACTGTAGGTCAACAACGATCTCCTTAAAGACTGAAAGATGGTTAACAACAGAGCCACCTTCTTGCAACTTGTGCGTATACAATTTCATCTTTATATGCATCTTGCTTGTCAAATCTTTTGACATGCAAATTGACTCCAACTTGAGCCATAAAGCGGCTGCAGTTTTCTCCTGCAAAACCTCTTGCAAAATACTATTTGAAAGATGAAGATGAATATGAGACAAGCCCTTACGATCTTTTCTCCTCTCATCATCGGTCCAAGTCTTTGAATGTTCCTGAATTTCTCAAGCGCATCATCCAAATCAGCTTGCGCTAAAACAGCTCGCATCTTGACTTGCCATAGAGCAAACCTTGTATCTCGATCCAGTAGCGGAATATCATACTTTATAGAAGCCATGTGAAAGAAATAACCAGAAGAAAATAATCTGCAGCAATAGACTAGGTATAAAACTGAGTAACCCTAGCAAATAACCTGTCGCCTGGTACACTTCTGTGTACGTTCAGCAGAAACTGAAAAAAAAAACTTCTGGTAGCCTTCGTGTGCACGTAGCAGATCTCCACCAATTGTGTTAAGAAATTAATTAGTGATCAATTGGTGTAATATTTAGTTAATTATGTAATTATTAATCATTAGAGAAAGGGGGAAAACCCCCTCATGTGGGGGTGCCTCCAAGGGGCACCTTCTCCCCAAGAGGTGTCTTCAAAGGGTCAAATGCCCCTTCACCATGTATATAAGAAACAGTCCCCACATCAATGAGAACATCCTTCCATTCCATTCTCATTCTCTCCATTTCATTTGTCTCTCTCACTTTTACTTCACAACACGTTATCAGTCACTTTTGCTCTCCTGAGCGTACAGAGAAGGGAATTGAGGCCGTCAGGCCTCATGCATGACACATGGACGTCCGAAGGCTTCCACAGAACACATAAGTAAGCCAAGAATTCCGGCAACTTACATTTTCTTGCAACAATGGAAGGCTCCCTTGTCCTTCCCATCGCCGGTCACCACTACTAGCCTCCACGACGCCGTCTTAGTCTCTGCTTTCATAGCAGAAGTGGTTATTTCTTCCGACGACATGGACACCGTCCTGCAGGACACTACGGCCATCGTCGACGCCGCACTTGCCGCTTCAGCGGTGGCGATGGACGTCGTCGCTGGGCACCACGCTGCCACAACCCAGGCCAACGGCCTGGTCCCTCATCCTTGGCACCACTAGCAACGGCCCTCAGGCCGGCCCCTCTGCCCCGACACCGTCGCACCCCAGCTTCATCTTGGGGACCATGGCGGCTTGTCGGGGAGCACCACCTCTCCACCCTCACCGGCGACCTCGTCTTCCACGGCTCCCTCGCCAACTCCGGCGGCGCCGCCCTCGGTGCCCGAGGAGGAGCGGCTGCTCCCCCTGCCCGCTGTCTTCGCCGCGTCGGTGTCGTCGACCACCGCCCCGGTGTGCGCCAAGGGACCTGGAGCCCAGCGGCGCTGGGTCTCCCCTCCAACGGATGACGGGCCGGCCATGGCCGGCGGCCGGCCTCAGCCAACACACGGGGCGGGCGGAGAAGGAGGAAGAGGAGGAAAGGAGGACGGCGGCCAGGATCCGGCGGGGCTCCCCTCGTAGGCGGCTTCAAGCGGCGGCGGCGACGGCTACTGGGGGCAGCGGTTAGGGTTGGAACCCTAACCCCCCCCCCCTCCATATACCCGGCCAGCAGGCTGGGCTGCCGTGGGCTGCCAATGGGCCAGGCCGCCAGCAGGCCGAGCCAAGCCAGGCCGCATGGCCACCAGGCCGCACCAGACCGAGCCGGGCCAGGCCGCAAGGCCATCAGGTCGACCGAAGCCGAGCCGCTAGCAAGCCGAGGCGAGCCGGGCAGATTGCAGGCCGGCCCACTAACCCTTGCTTCCTTCAGAAAAATTGCAATTAGGCCCCTGGACTTACCCATATTTACATGTTTTAGAACATCAGTTCAGTCATGTTCATAAATAAGTCCCTGAATTGTTCTGTTTTAGTCCTTCGACTGTCTTATATTTGCATATTGTTGTAAATAGCTATCTAGACTATCAAGTTTAGTATCAATGTACTATAATTACCGCAGTAATTGTACATAATGTAATCCGCAGATTCACATGGTTATGCAAATATTATTTCAGAACAAATTTTCATGTGTCATTTATTTTAAAATTTACTACATGACACTTAAATCATATTCTACATCAAGTAGTAACATGCAAAATAAAGATTAAGGTATATAAATCTAAATTTTTGAAATAACACAAGGTGATGGAGACCTAGGCACCGGCTGCAATAAGTTCTATAGAATTGGAAAAGTTCTATAAGAATTTTGTTAAGAAATTAATTAGTGATCAATTGGTGTAATATTTAGTTAATTATGTAATTAGTTAATCATTAGAGAAAGGGGGAAAACCCTCTCATGTGGGGGTGCCTCCAAGGGGCACCTTCTCCCCAAGAGGTGTCTCCAAAGGGCCAAATGCCCCTTCACCATGTATATAAGAAACAGTCCCCACATCACTGAGATCAATCCATTCAATTTCATCCATTTCATTTGCCTCTCTCACTTTTACTTCACAACACGTTATCAGTCACTTTGCTCTCTACTGGGTACATGGGCACGTGGAAGAGGAAAGAAAAGGGAAGCCTGGAGGTTTCAGGACCATGGTATGCTCTCCACTAAGCGCTGCTGGACACCATGGCCGGAAGGAATGGACGCACGTTAAGACGTTGTGGACGCCGTAGTTGCTCCTTCCATGATGACCGTAGACACTTATGTGGACGACGTCACTAGACGCATTGTCGTCACAGTCCACACCAGTGATCTGGCCCTCTCGTCACCTCCACCAAGCCCAGGCCAGCGGCCTGGACACACCATGCCGGCTGCATCAGCATCAAGCAGCACCACCCGAACCGCTGGCCTCGGCTTCGCTGGGCCTTGAACGGCGGCACACCCAAGCTTCATCTTCGGGACAAGGGCGGCTCGTCGGGGAGTACCACCATTCTTCAACACCGACACCGTTGCGGCCGCATCTGAGGCTTCTTCCTCCTCCACGGCATCACCTCCCTTCACCACGCTCGGTGTTGGAGCCGCCTGCTTCACCCGCGACATCCACCATGGAGGCACCGCACTCGGCGGCCGATCCAGAGTGGGCGGCACTCCTGGCCCGCCATCTCAGTCAACGGGTGGTCATCGACCACCGCCCCGGTGTGCGCCGGGGCACCTGGAACCCAGCGACGCTGGGTCTCCCCTCCGACGGATGACGGGCCGGCCTCAGCCGGCACACGGAGGCGGGCGGAGAAGGAGGAAGAGGAGGAGAGGGGGAGGGCGGGCAGGATCCGGCGGGGCTCCACTCAACTCGCCGTCGGCTTCAAACGGTGGCTGCGGCTGCGGCGGCATCCGACGGCGCGGCCACCAAGCGGCGGCGGCGTCTACTGGGGGCGGCGGTTAGGGTTGGAACCCTAACCGGCCGCGCGCTCCCCTTTTATACCGGCCAGCAGGCCGGGCCATCGTGGGCCGCCACCAGGCGGGCCGCCACGGGCCGTCGCCAGGCCGGCCGAGCCGGGCCGCAAGACACCCGCGGTGGCTGCCGCCAGCAGGCCAATCAGGCCGGACCGGCACGAGCCGGGTTGGGCCGCCAGCAGGCCGGCCCAGCCGCACCTTACTCCTCTGCAGTTTTACAATATGGCCTCCAAACTTATCAATATTTATATGTTTTAGAATTCCAGTTCTACATGTTCATAAATAAGTCCCTGGATTGTTCTGTTTAAGTCCTCAGACTCTGTAATATTTGCATATTTATTATAAATAGCTATCTAAACTAGGGAAAAAGTCTATTTTACTCCCCTCACCTATTCAATTTGTCCGCTTAACCTCCCAAACAAAATTTAGGCTCACTTTACTCCCCCGAGCTATTTCAATTAGTCCAATTTACACCCTAATTAGATTTCTCTTTTTTATTACTTCGTGTACAAGTTGAGTTTTAATTCCAAATTTTATTAGATGACTGATAACATGATGCACTACATTAGAAAAATAAATTAGGATTTTTTATTATCACTTTTCATAGATTTTTGTGTATTTAAGATTAATTTTGTTTTAAATATCCTAAAATATGAAAATAATCATGAAAATTTTTTAGAACAATTTTTTAACATAAAGTACTATGTTATGTACATGCTCACAAAATTTGAAATTAAAATTTAACTTGTACATAGAGAAACAACAACGCAAAAACACATTAGGGGTAGATTGGACCAATCGAAATAGTTTAGGGGAGTAAATTGAGCCTAAATTTTACTTGGGGGGTTAAGTGGACAAATTGAATAGGTGAGGGGAGTAAAATGGACTTTTTCCTCTAGACTATCAAGTTTAGTACCAATGTACTATAATTACCGCAGTAATTATATATTATGTGATCCGTAGATTCACATGGTTATGCAAATATTATTTCAGAACAAATTTTCATGTGTCATTTATTTTAAATTTTACTACATAACATTTAAACATTACACTACATCAAGTAGTGTCAAGCAAAATAAAATAAAATTAAGGTATATAAAATTGAATTTTTGGAATAACACAAGGTGATGGAGACCTAGGCACTAGCTGCAATAAATTATATAGAATTGTAACAAGTTCTATAATAATTTATTTGCCTTGAGACCAGGCTTTTTAGGCAGCAAATCACTTGCCCATCACTGAGAGGTCTACATCTTATGATGATTACCTACAAAGTGTATATCCAAAAATATTTTATACAAAATGATGGAGACCTAGGCACTGGCTGCAATAAATTATATAAAATTGTAACAAGTTCTATAAGAATTTATTTGCCCTGAGACCAGGCTTTTAGGCAGCAATTTCTTTGCCCATCACTAAGAGGTCTACATCTTATGATGATTACCTAAAAAGTTTATATCCAAAACATTCATACAATAACAATTGTATAAAATTTGACTATGAAGTCATTAATTCCCGCAGGAATACAAATATTACCTTTACAGCAGTTACACTGTTCATTCAACTGATTACACCTTAATTTTATTGCAAGAATCACCTTGCCCTCACTAATTTTGCATATTTATAGTGCCAATATAATTAATTTACCACAGTAAATTAAAGCTATACATGATTTTCTCATGTAAGAAACTTGGCATATCATACCAAATATTAAAATGTGGAATGATCAAAGGTCTCCACCTTTAATTTCGGTAATTATCTTGATTCATATTTAATATTGGCCATACATAAGGTAGTATCACAATACTACTATGGTATATACAAGATCACATAGTGATTCATCGTACCAAATTTTGAATATGAATTAAAATAAGGCTTATACCGACATGATTACCTCCTAGTGTAACACATGAGACAGTGGAGTCTAAGGCATCTATTGCAATCATGCCAAACTATGCCTATACCAACGAGTTTCTCGTCCACTCCTTTAAGATCTACACCATTTTGGTGACTATCTTTTGATGTGTCCAGACACTAGTACATAATGATAGAGTCTATTATTAACAATTCATAATTGATAATAGCAGTGATTTCATCACCTATATCAAATATGATGCCCATACTACTTGCAATTCCAAGAGATAAGATTTTGTGTATACAAATCAAGGGCATCTAGTTTGCTTAAATAAATAGTAGAAAATTGTGTAATATTTTTATAGTGACTATCTTCTATCATAAAGACAGAGACTATGTTTTGGAAATTGATCCTTCGATCATCTATTCTCACAAGAATGGAGTCCAAAACATATAAAGCAATTTTGTCATCTGTCACATTCAGAATAGTCCACTTATAATCAAGTATCAACTTGAATCAATAATTTGCACATCAATATTTTCATACTATATAATTTACTCTTCGAGTAAATTCGTTAAAATACATGATCTACTCATGTAGGACATGACTAATATTTTTGAAATAGTATTTTCAAATTTTCATTGGATAGAATTTATTCTCCAATATGGGTATCTGATATCAACAATATCATTGGGAGACACATGCCATCATTGCCACTTTAGTTCTACCCTAATCAAAGTACCCAATCTATCCTTTAAATTACCACACATACACCTTGGGTGTGACTACATTTCCTCCACTCATGTTTTACAAAACTGAGTATCTAAATGAGGAAGATCCATTTATTCTTTACAACTCTCAATTGAGTTATCAACAAACAATAAATATTGCTCAAAACTTTTGTCAGGACTTTCAAGTCCATGACAATATCTAACATAATGGATCGCATACATAAAATGTCATATTATCAAAAGTGATCATAATGACAAATTCTAAGTTTATATAAAGTGTGGTTGTACATTTCCTGTACATATTATTTTCAAATCAAATATTTGGTTCGAGAAAACCTCAACTCCATCAGAGATAAGAGCAATCTAGGGGATTAAATTTGAAGCTCACTTCGACTAATGAGACCTCCATAAGTCTTCAAATTATCCCTAGAATTATCATTAGTCTAAAACTATACTGTCATGTGTAGTAGATTGTCCATCATTAATATCATGTATCTCGTACATTATACCCATATGTCATACAAGTCAAAACTTGTACTGGAGTATTTTAATACTCTATATACATAATCATTAGGGATTCAACCAATCAAAAAAAAGGAATTTCATTTAGTGGATCAAAATAACCACTATCACAACATGAGAGATTACAATCTTCTCATGAGTATTCAATTATTAACCATAGATACACTCATGTTTCTACATCATGTAAATATGTTTTCAACGTATTCATTTTATGGTTTCATACTGAAACCTACTACTAAGATTCATTATGATATATCAGCACTCAATTTATTATAATTGATATATGCAAACTGAATACTCATTTGAAAAATCCTTAATATTATTTGGGATGTATTCAATATACATCAATCCCTATCACATGTTGCGTACAAAATAATTTCGGGCTTGATTCAATCAAGCATGTGCATATGATTGACTTCGTCATTTCTATCATATGAATAATATGAAAAATTATTGTCAATTCTATTGGTCATAGTTAAAATTCTCAAAATCTTCAGATTTAATTGGCACCGCATGTGTCACAAGAGAATTTAATTTTAAGGCCCTCTTACCTTAAAATTTGTAATGAGCCAAGTTCTTGAACACATTCAAGACAAGCATATGGCTATATTTGGCCAACCAAATGGACCATTTAAGTGCTTTAAAAATGCTAATTGATGCATTTAACAAATAGTCCCACTTGTGTTCCTTAGTCATAAGGCACCACAATTTACCAAATTCATTGCTCAGATTTTCAATCTAGAGCAACTTATCCTGGACGCAGGATCAAATCCAATAATTTGGAGTTATTTGGCTTTGGGGAACTATAGCACTAAGTATCATATATATGTCCACATAAATTATGGCTTAACTAAATATCTTATTGAGATAAATAATTTGCATGACCAGCAAAATAGAATTGAAATTTACCAACACCTCGTTGGTACTATGTGGACTTACACACCACATAATTAATCCAAATTCATTCAACTGCAATCATACGGCTCCCTCCGTTGCAGTATTTACGTGAAAATTTGGCTTCAGCCAATAATTTCCCATTACATGTTGGATATGCTTTGCATATACCAATATCACCACCTCAACATACATCCATGGGCATTAGGGACCATCACAAAGGTATTATTATCCGTCATTCAGATAATACCTAATGTCTCTTATGGGGATATTAGACAAGCCCATATGTTGATTATATTTTGAGGAAAATTCCAGGCATTAGGGGGAGATTAATACCACATAAAAGAATGCCAGGAATTAGAATATTTAATCACATTCAGTCCTCACATCACGTACCAAAGAATATCTAAACTAACAAGTTTAGAACATCTTATATTTGTAATATATTACAAATAGCTTGCCAAATGCATTTGCTAATAAAAGTGTCATCATATCCAATCCCTATGGATTAATGTACCAGAAAGAGTGAAGGTACCATATAAAATCACTCAACTCCCAAATTAAAATAAGAGGGGGAGAAGTATGGTCACTATGGATACAACTTATTACAAGCATCCGCGGAAACAAGGGGAGACATCCTCCAAGATAGTAAATGAAAATCAACATCATGGATGTTGTCTGACACTTTATGGATATTCAAATCCAAAGCCTATGAATGTTAAACATTCAAAAGTCCAGTATAAGTGCACATAAATTTAGGCACTGGATCATTGGAACTACCTAATTCCATTGTTGTGGGAAATAACATGGAATTCTAAAAGGTTATTATTTTCACATGCTATATTGATTTCATTAATCAATCATTCTAAGGCTACAAATTGTCGACATGTACTCCTTCTCAAATTTGCCATACACCTTTAACTGGATCCAGACCAAAAGTCCTAGGCAGAGTGTCTCAACACTCAAATTGGGTCATATTAGAAGGTGGCAATAAAGGAGAATTGCTCTTGTTCATTAGTGAGAAGTATTTACCACAGTAATATCTTCTTCTCACATTGCATTCTTTGCAAAAGCAAGGTGGTGATATATCAAGAGCTTGTAGCACATGGTTTCACGCAAAAACCAAGCAATACCTCTGATGGTATATGTAAAAAATTATGTTCCTTCATTCGATCATTGGCAGATCAAATAAATTGGATAAATTCAATCATATAAAGTCATCCTTAGACTTTATATTTTAATTAAAGTACAAACCGCAACATACATTGTGTATAAAATCAAGTCACTCCATGATTTGAAATTGTCAAGTTGATTGTGGTACAATTGACTATGTGAGTCTCTTCCACGGAAGAATTACTCCAATCACTATGATTGCATATGTGTGTTCACAAACAATCCTAACTGGATTTTCCATCATCTCAGCACACAAACAAACAAGCAATCATTTTAACACGGAATTTGAGATGACATATTTGGTTAAAACCAAATTATAGTTAAGTTTACAACTTAAGCATATATATCAGTTCACAGATATTGTCCATCAATATCAAAATAATATTGGATAATCATATCCATCATCACTTATGGTCGGTCAATCCCTAAAGATGGATCAATAATCATCTAGACCCTGGGATGACAACTATAGTGCCATGCAAGCGCTCAAATCTTGCAAAGTGCAAAATGGCCAAACAAAGCAATTGCAGATAATTTGATATAGCTTAAAATGCGCAACTCCATCAAGCCATTTGGCAGGAGACAAACTCTATATCAACAGATATATTATGGCACCAAATAGCTTGATTTATTTAATCAAGTTATAACCATAGTGATTCAAAGTTACTAGCTATATGATCCCCATCTTGCTAGATCATAAACTGATATCATGATGGTATAGTTCTAATGAAGTCATCAAAATTAGACTCAAATAACTATTTTCATCCATCATTCTAAAGTACCACCTATGTGGATGACTATATTGAATAATTAAATTAGATTCTTCTGAATCATGAACTTATCTACATAGATAATGTTGCTTGTATTGCATAAATATAACAGATTTCAAAACGCAATATCAACAAATATATTGCTCAACATGTTTAATTTTATTAAACATCTTGCAAATCAAATATGTGAGAATCTCACAGATTTATTCATAAAGTTCTTGTCCACCAACAGTGGAAAGTAACAACTTTGCAAGGCTCAGGGGGAGACACTCCTGAAATTATAATCTGTCAAACATTATATTGTACTCTTTTTCCTATATGAGTTTTTCCTCACACGGTTTCTCATAAAGGTTTTAATGAGTCAATATCAATACAAAAATATATGTCGTATCACCTATTTTCCCCACCGGGGTTTTTGAAGGATGATATTCAAGATATATTATATGTCATATCTTCTATTTTCTCTACAAGAGTTTTTAAGGAGATGTCACAGACACATCATTTCTCCTCATATTTTTCCATTGGGTTTTGGAGGAGATTATTCAAATATGATCCACAGATCATACTATTGATCTCAAACTTTCTCATGAGTTTTCCTTTCAAGGTCTTTCTCATATGAGTTTACAATGAGACAATAATCACATATGCCATATCATTTTCTCCTTATATTTTCCCATCGGATTTTAAAGGAGTTTTAATGGCATAAACACATACAACAAGGTTTCTCCTCAATTTTTCCCATAGGGTTTTTGAAGGAGTTTTTCCTATACAATTCCTGAAGATCGAAGGAATCACTCATGGACTGTTTACAAGATCTCAAGAAGCAATTGATCAAGGGGGAGTGTTAAGAAATTAATTAGTGATCAATTGGTGTAATATTTAGTTAATTATGTAATTAGTTAATCATTAGAGAAAGGGGGAAAACCCCTCATGTGGGGGTGCCTCCAAGGGGCACCTTCTCCCCAAGAGGTGTCTCCAAAGGGTCAAATGCCCCTTCACCATGTATATAAGAAACAGTCCCCACATCAATGAGATCAATTCATTCTCATTTCATCCATTTCATGTGCCGGGTTCGGGTCGGGTTTCGGGTTTCATGTGTAATTTTTCGGGTCACGTCGGGTTGGTTCGGGTTTTTCTTCTGTTTCGGGTTGAAAAATTGACCTGCGCCCGACCCGTCACATACTCGGGTTGGGTCGGATCGGGTTTTTTTCGGGCGGGTTGGGTCGGGTTAGTCGGGTCGGACGGCCCATGATCAGGTATACGCACGCTTGGTACAGAACGGTCGAGGACTTCGACAGTGAGACGGAATTGAAACCGTCTGAATTTGCCTCGATGATGGAGACAGCAACGCGATGCAAGTTGTCGACGTGGAACCGAACAGCGGCGGCGACGCATGATGAAGCCCTAATTTTTTTCACACAATCTCGTGTCAAGCTTTGATACCACTTGTTAGCAAATAATGCGTAAAACAAGATCGAACACGAGACACAGATTTAACGTGGAAAACCCTTGCGAGAAAAAATCATGGGCGCCAACCGGCGATCTTCACTATAATGAGAGAATTACAACGCATGGAATACAATCAGTAGATATGAGTGGACTAAACTTACTGCAGTCAAATACGGAAACAAATCCGCTAAACATACAACCCAAACCGTGGCCCTCTAGGCGTTCCCACGAGACTCACGTTACCCTTCGGAATTTCGGATCATATCCAACAGAACCAGACGGCGCACTAGAGGCACCTTGCACCAGTTCGATGCTAGTAACACTGCAGTGAAGACGCAAGTAAACGACACCCCGCCATCCCCGGTTAACACTCTCTCACATGTTTGGAAATGCGTATCGACAAAATCAACTCGAGTGTTAGCATATTGACTCAAAAAAAAAAAACTCGAGTGTTAGACGACCTCGGGCTTCGCGCAGTTGACAATAATATTGACATAGGAGTACCAGTGTAATCCGGAATATGAAACTGCCGTTTTAAAGCAATGCTGAATTAGCACTTAATATAATAGTAGCAAAACTGCCGTTTCTGATGTTGATGATCAAGCAAATTTTGTAATTATTAGTAAGTAAACGGAGCAGTGCCTCGATCGATTATTCAGAGATCAGCACGAGAATCAGCGGGCGTGAGTTGACGTCGCATGCTCTCGCACCGAGTACGATACGAGATGACCTCGACCTCGAAGTGTGTATTGCTGCGGATATTAGCAAGCCAGCCATGCTTCTGACCAGTTCCACGTCTCCATCGGGCGAGCTCCATGAATTGCGTGCGGCGACCAGCAGTAAGGCCAGTCTCAACACATGTGTTTCATCAAGAGTTTTTTTTTCGAGTTCATCAAGAGTTTTATAGCATTAAATTTTATACCATATCACCAGTTTTGTTGGTGTGATGAGGAGAAAGAACGAGAGAGTTTCATAGGATGAAAGCAGATTTTCATCCTCGTAAAACTTCACTGACACAGTTATCTAGTTTTCATATGTCTATAAAACTTTCACTGAAAATAGCCTAATACGTACAGTAAGCAAGAAGAAACTTATAGGCATCTAGCTAAGCTCAGCTGACTGATGACCGGTGGAAAGAAACAAGTGTTGTATGCAGCCGCAGACTTGCAACATTAGGCTAATCTCAATGCATAGTATATTTAAGGCTGCCATATCATTAAATGTAGAGACAACACCTCCAATGCATTGCATCATGTTGTTTTTTCAAATCTCTCAAAATAATTAATTGCTATAGTGTTGTGTATATGGAGTGGACCCAAACCATTAGAATCTATGCTAGTACATAGGAAAATATACCCAAGATGTAATCTTTCACAAGATACATCTTTGCTCTCTTTATTACAGTAACTCATTGCCGCATCATCTAAAAATTATGTGCTCCCTCCGGTTCAGTAAAAGAAGTCGTTTAGGACAGCGACACAGGCTTCAAAGTACAACTTTGACTTCTTATTTTTATAAAGATATTTATTAAAAACTAACATATGTATACTTTTATGAAAGTATTTTGCAAGACAAATCTATGCATGTAGTTTTCACATTTCCAAACTCAACGAGTTAAAAGTTATTCACGATTTATATTCCCAATGTTTGACTTAAATCTTGTCCAAAACGACTTTCTTTACCGAAACGGAGGGAGTACTTACGATACTGTGCATTGAGACTAACCTTAGACTTTATGGCTCATGCCGATGCTAGTTGGGAAGTCAGCCATGAGCTCGTCCGCCTGCGTGCAGAAGCCGACAACATGGGCAGCCTTCCGTCAGTTTGCTAATTTGTTTATTTACAACTATTAGAAGGGCGCAGACACGTGTTGTAAAAAAAATACCTAAATTAGAGATGTAGTGAACATAGATTCTTTAGATTAATCTATAACGTTCGATCATCATAAAATCCGATGTTGGCACATGTTTTAAAAAATTTACTAAATTTATGACCTGAGCATGGGATGAACTGCGTTCGACATGATCATGCTCGATGGCGGCCGATGACAGGCCAGGGTGGCGCTTGGGGTTGCATCCCATGTCGCAGGATTAGGCAGCGATGACCTCGAGGATGGGATGGCCGACGATCGGCGTGATGGCGCTTGGTGGCGGCCGGTGATGGAGCAGGTGGTGCTTGGGGCTACGGCCCGCATCGCAGGATTGGACGGGTTTACGTTTCATTATAAGCGGGTTTATTCAATCGATCGGGTTACTTGGTTTGATCAGGTTACGTAACATGGGTACGTTACGTGAGGGGTGGTTTATAAGGTAATTATGGGTATAAGATAATTAGATTAATTTAAAGCGTCCGATCGTCATCATAAAATCCAACGGTGTTAGAGGGGTAAGAGTAACACGTAAGATTTGGTACAAAAATTTCATCGTCCTTTCTATTATAGATAATATTGAAAATAATAGTTGTTACCATCAGTGGAACCAGATCTCATTATTGCGCTTGTAATATTAATTTTAGTAAGCATAATATAATACTAACCTAATTCATTTGTTGTGTCCATCAAACTGAGTACAGCTGCTTGTGATTTTTTTTGCTCTCGACATCGATGTTGATATTCTCGTTTTCTAGCACGTGTCTTCTCTTGCTTTGCATTAGCTGGATCCACAATTGTCTTATGAAACTGCGTGAGACCATACGGGACACCTGAAACACATGATACATTTTTAACATGAGAAGGGCGTCACAAATTTGGAGTGCATGTATAGTATAGATTTTCAGTGCACACAATACAGTATTTACCTAATGCATTTGTTGTCTCTATCAAACTGTGGTCAACTGCTTTGAGATTCTTTTTGCTCTCGATTTGTAGAATGTGCCTCCTCTCGGCGTGGATGTTGTTGTTGCGCTTGTAGCAGATGAAGGTGGCGCCGGCAAGCTGCTATAGCGGCGTGGACAGGGTCCGGACAGGTACTGCCCCGGCGACACCCTGGCCGAAGGTACTCGATGGGGGAAGATAGGAGCCGACGGGTATAGTTTGCTCCTGCTTGGCTATCCAAAAACTAATACTTGTCCGAAGGTCTCGGTGGGGGAAGATTGGAGCCGACGGGTATAGTTTGCTCCTGCTTGGCTATCCAAAAACTATTACTTGTCCGATAGGTACTCCTGCTTCTAATAGGAAAGGGAAAGTTAAAAACTAATACTTGTCCGATAGGTACTCTGCTTCTAATAGGAAAGGGAAAGTTCTCGCGTGAAAATAAGAGTCTGACCAGGAATAAACAAAGGGAAGTCCAGTCTGGAAAGGAAAAGTTCTCGCGTGAAAAAAGAGTCTGGCCAGGAATAAACAAAGGGAAGTTCAGTCCGATGAGAAAAAAATACGGGGACTCCGATGAGGAAAAAATACGGGGAAAAATACGGTGGGGAAAAAATATGATTGTAACCTAGAGCGTCCGATTGTCCTCATAAAATCCGACGGTGTTGGAGGGATAAGAGTAACCCGTAAGATTTGGTATGAAAATTTCGTCGTCCTTTATAGTATAGATGAGTTAGTTTTAGGGCAGTCCCAACCCATAGAGTCCATGAGCAGTTTCTATACTGCCACGTCACCAAGACATTGCGTATAGAAACTACACCCCCGACCCACAATTTCTTTAGGTGGACCCGTAATAAATTTTAATCATTCTCTCTCTTTCCTGTTTTGCTCTGTTTTCTCTCTCTGAGATCCCAGCCGGAGTGGCAGGGGCGGCCGACAGTGACGGTATCGAAGCAGGCAGACGGGCATGTTAAAGATAGGATTAGTTTCCCCAATGTAATCCTTATGTAACCGAGAGAATCTCTCTGATATGTCCGGCACTAGTTTGTTGTAACAAAGATAGAGTTTGTTGTATAGTTCTAGGGTTAGTTGCCGGCCATATTGGATAAGATCTCCATAATTGATGTAAGCCACGCAGGGGGCGTTTCCCTGCCTATATAACAAAGGTGCGGCCCCTAACCGGGGTTCAACGCTTCCCATAGGTTGTTTCACATGGTAATCAGAGCCTAACCTCCAACCAACATCCATCTATCCCTCCCATCCCTTCCCATGTCAAGCTCTTCCTTCCCAGCGCCGGCACCGCCGGCTTCCTTTGCTCAACCTATCACCGAGAAGCTCACAAAATCGAACTATGCCATCTGGCAAGTTCAAGTTCTCCCGGCCGTGCGTGGAGCACAGCTGGAAGGGTTCATAGATGGAACCGACGTCACCCCGCCAAAACCATCCAAGAGCAGGACGCTGATGGCAAGGTCGTCAGCAAGTCCAATCCAGAGTACGCAAGGTGGCTCGCGCTCAATCAACGGGTGCTTGCCTACTTGTTGTCCTCCCTCACGCGTAAAGTTCTTCCTCAAGTGGCCCTGTATCGGTCAGGTCGGAGGTCTGGAGCGCCTTGGCGAAGATCCATTCTTCCCAGACGCGTTCACGGGCGGTGAACACGCGCATCGCGCTGGCGACAACTCAAAAAGGTAACATGTCGATTACCGAATACACTTCCAAGATGAAGTTACTCACAGATGAATTGGCGTGTGAAGCCGATCGACGACGATGAACTAGTTCGGTACATCCTTACCGGGCTAGATCAAGAGTACAATCCTGTCATGACTGTTGTACTCGCCCAACCGGGTGAAACTTCCTTCTATGAGGTGTTGTTCCAGCTGCTCAGCTTTGAGCTGCACCTGGCTATGTTCAATGGGGGGTCTCAATCCTCTGTGAACGTGGCCAATCGCGAGCGTGGAGGACGCGGCAATAGCCGCGGTCGTGCCCCTCAGCGTGGTCGTGGCGGCGGCGGCACAAGGAACCAAGGGGGCTACAACAACAATACCCCTCGGTACAACAACAACAACAGTGGGTCATCCTCCTCCAAGTGTCCCCGTTGTCAGGTGTGCTATAAGGTGGGTCATACCGCCATGGAGTGCTGGCATCGCCTCGACGAGAACTATGTCCCCGAGGACAAGCACGTCAACACCGCTCATGCTGCGTACAATGTCGACAACTCCTGGTACACCGGCACCGGCGCCACTGACAACATCACCAGCAAGCTGAACAAGCTTCCATGCGTGAGAAGTATCACGGTGGGGAACAAATCCACACTGCTAGTGGAACAGGTATGAGTATTCGTCATATTGGTCATAGTGTTTTGCGTGCCCCCGATCGAACTCTCCTTTTAAACAATGTTCTCCATGTCCCTGATGCTAAAAAGGACCTTGTATCCGTTCATCGATTCACCACTGACAACAATGTTTACCTTGAATTTCATCCTCAATTCTTTCTTGTTAAGGATTAGGACACGAAGAAAACGATCCTTAGAGGCAGATGCACTGGTGGTCTTTATTCCTCCCCTCCCCCCCCCCCCCCTCCCCCTCCTCGAGTTCATCAGGGAAGGCTGTGTTCAGCGCTGCCAGAGTCTCGGTGGACACATGGCATCATCGTCTTGGTCATCCAGCCGCCCCCATTGTTCGTCGGGTCATTAGCAACAATAAATTGCCATGTGCATCTAGTCAAGGTAGTCATGAGTCAGTGTGTGATGCTTGTCAACAAGCAAAGAGTCATCAGCTTCCTTATTCTCGATCTCAAAATAAATCTTTTGCCCCTCTTGAGCTTGTTTTCTCCGATGTACGGGTCCTGCTCTTGATTCTGTAGGCAGAAAGAACTATTATGTTAGTTTCATTGATGATTTTAGCAAGTTTACATGGATCTATTTGCTTAAGCACAAATCTGAAGTTTTCCAAAAATTCCAAGAGTTTCAAAACCTTGTTGAACGGTCCCTTGGAAGAAAAATTATCTCTATGCAAACTGATTGGGGCGGTGAATATGAGAAATTTAATTAATTTTTTACAAAGGTTGGCATCTCCCATCATGTCTCCTGCCCGCATGCACGTCAACAAAATGGGTCAGCCGAGCGCAAACATCGCCACATAGTTGAGGTTGGTCTTGCCCTCCTTGCTCACGCCTCCATGTCCCTTAAGTTTTGGGATGAAGCCTTCCTAGCTGCGGTCTATCTCATAAACCGCACCTAGCAAACTTCTGCATTTTTCCACGCCATTAGAGCGTCTCTATAATCAAAAACCAGACTACTCATCGCTTCGAGTATTTGGTTCGGCCCGCTGGCCAAACTTACGCCCCTACAACACAAGAAAGCTCCAATTTCGATCCAAACAATGCGCCTTCCTTGGTTATAGTAACCTTCACAAAGGCTACAAGTGCCTTGACATTAGCTCTAGGCGTGTCTATATTTCTCGAGACGTTATCTTTGCTGAGCTTGTTTTTCCCTTTTCGAAGCTCCACCCTAATGCAGGTGCTCTCCTTCGTTCAAAAATCCTTCTTCTCCCTGATAATCTTGCTAACCCATCTTCTACTGATCACCGAGAGCAATCACGTAACCAACTGACAGATACACCCTGTGATTCTAATGCCAATGGTGCAAATTTTAGGGAAAACAGGCATTATTTCATGCAGGAATAGCACCCAGATGGTTTTCAGGGTGCAGGCGTGGAGCACGATGTGGATTCACTTGTGACAACGCTGCCCGCATCAACCTCGGATCTGCCGCCCACCAGTTCTGTGCCAGCACCGGACGCGTCCGGGCGACAGAATCTGCCTCGGACATCCGTTAGGAAGCCAGCAGGCGACACGCAGCACGCACCACCACGCCAGGCAGCGCTGGACCAGCCGGATGTTGACACGTCTGCTCCTGCTCCCTCGACCTCGCACCCGACCGCGTCAGGGGGTTCGCCTGCGCCAGATTTGGTGGGGACGCCCACACCAGCGCCAAGATCTTCTACGGATAATGCTCCTGCGGCCGATCCTGGTGCTGAGCCTGATACTCGCCGTGTTACAAGGCTTATGCATGGGATTCGCAAGCCCAAGGCCTACACTGACGGCACGATCAGGTATGGATGCTTGACATAATTGGGTGAGCCATCTACTCTTGAATAAGCTCTCCAAAATTCATATTGGAAAAATGCTATGGATGAAGAATATAATGCTCTCTTGGGCAACAAGACGTGGCGTCTAGTTCCTTTGGAGAAAGGTAAAAATTTAATTGATTGTAAGTGGGTGTATAAAATTAAAAGGAAAGCAAATGGAGACATTGATAGGTATAAAGCCCGTTTAGTTGCAAAAGGTTTCAAACAAAGGTATGGGATCGATTATGAGGATACTTTTAGTGCTGTTGTAAAGCCTGCTACTATCAGAACTATCCTGTCAGTTGCAGTTTCAAGGGGATGGTGTCTTCGACAATTGGATGTGCAGAACGTGTTTCTTCATGGTGTTCTGGAGGAAGAATTCTATATGAAACAGCCTCCTGGGTATGAAACTTCATCAACTTCTACTCTTGTTTGTAAATTGGATAAAACACTATATGGTTTAAAGCAGGCTCCCAGAGCTTGGTACCCCAGACTCAGTACAAAACTTCAGCAGCTTGGTTTTCATTCTTCCAAGGCCGACACTTCTCTTTTCTATTATTACAAGAATGGTGTAAGTATCTATATGCTTGTTTATGTTGATGATATCATAGTTGCAAGCTCCTCGTCCAGGGTAATAGAAGCTTTGTTACAGGATTTGAGAAGTGACTTTGCCTTGAAAGATCTTGGTGACTTGCATTACTTTCAGGCATTGAGGTGAAGAAGGTGAATAATGGCTTAATCATGTCCCAACAAAAGTATGCTGCTGATATTATTAAAAGGGCTAATATGGTTGGCTGACACACCTCTCTCTGTCTTTGAAAAACTACCCAGTGCTACGGGTGACAAGTTGGGCGCTCAAGATTCAACAAGTTTTAGGAGCATTGTGGGGGCCTTGCAGTATCTCACTTTGACAAGACCTGATCTATCATTCCCTGTCAACAAAGTCTGTCAATTTCTTCATGTGCCCACTACTGAGCACTGGACAGCGGTCAAACGAATATTGAGGTATGTCAAAGGAACTTTAGCCTATGGTTTAAAAATTCACAAATCATCTTCTATGCATATTAGTGCCTTCTCTGATGCGGATTGGGCTGGTTCGATTGATGGATCGTCAATCGACGAGTGGGTTCTGTGTTTTTTCTAGGTTCTAATCTGATCTCATGGAGTGCTCGGAAACAAAGCACAGTTTCCCGTTCCAGTACGGAAGCAGAATACAAGGCTATGGCCAATGCCACAGCTGAACTCATCTGGATACAAACACTACTCAGAGAGTTAAAGCTAAATAACTCTCCATTGGCTACACTATGGTGTGATAACTTGGGAGCTACTTATCTATCTGCAAATCCTGTGTTCCATGCCAGAACAAAACATATAGAGGTTGACTACCACTTTGTTCGAGAACGGGTGGCACAGATGCAATTGTTGATTCGGTTCATATCTACGCCTGATCAGTTAGCTGATGGATTTACTAAGGCATTGCCGGTGTCCAAGCTGAGAAAGTTTTGTTACAATCTAAACTTATGTAAGTTTTGATTGAGGGGGAATGTTAAAGATAGGATTAGTTCAATGTGATCCTTATGTAACCGAGAGAATCTCTCTAATATGGCCGGCACTAGTTTGTTGTAACAAAGATAGAGTTTGTTGTATAGTTCTAGGGTTAGTTGCCGGCCATATTGGATAAGATCTCCATCATTGATGTAAGCCACAGGAGGCGTTTCCCTGCCTATATAACGAAGGTGCGGCCCCTAACCGGGGTTTAACGCTTCCCATAGGTTGTTTCACGGGGCGGCGACGTCGCCGAGGCTCGCGGGCTGCACTCGCGCGCGAGGTCTGCAGCTCCGCCGTTGCACCACACTTGCGCGAACGGAGCAAAGCCATGACGGCGAAGGGAACCTAGCAGCAACGACATGCAAGCTGGATGTGTGGCTCCAGGGTGGGCGGCCGCGACGGCAAGCTAGGCGGCCAGCGCGCGGGGAACGCTGGTTGGCAGTCAGCAGAGAGGACCGCGCGAGGATGGCGGGAGGCTCACACGCAATGTTTTAAATAGCTGGCTAAGCCTCTTAGCTGTTGCTATCTAAAAAGGCTAAGGACAGCTATAGCTTAGCTATAGCCGTGGCTAAGCCATTTAGCCGCAGCTAAGAATGATACACTATAAATTTATAAAATAACCGATCATTACTTCATTAGACCACCATCAAGGCACAACAACACAATTCATTAGAACACCACCAACAACAATACAATACACAAGAATACATTTCAGCCTACAAGACACAAAGTTATTAGAACATGGCTCTAGTCCAAGACACAAAATTACTAGAACATGGAATTCGGAGAGCCCGCGTTTGATTTTGGCTCGCGGATTGATTTAGCCGCGGCTAAAAGGAGGCCCGTTTAGCGGATATAGCCGGCTAATAGCGGCTATTAGCCCTAAAGCTAAGGATGTGGCTAAAAGCGTGATATCTTAGCTGCAATGCTTTCGAAACGGCTATATCTGGCTATAGCTGTAGGTTTAGCCAGCTATTTAAAACATTGCTCACACGGTGTGGGGTACCTGCAAGTCGTGGGCAGGGCCACGATGGCAGGTTGCGAGCAGCCCGGTCACGGCGAACTCGAGACGTGACGCGCGCTCCAGGCACTGAGCAGCGCGACAGCAATCCGTCAAATTCTGCCGCGATATGTCCACCGGCATGCAACTTGCTATGATTCACTCCACTGGCTATAGATTTTTGCAATTGGACTTTGATTTCAGCCATCCAATAATCAATTCACGTTGGTAGCATCCGATTTCTACCATCGCTTTTGATTTTTCTTCTGATTTCTTTTTTTTACGAATGGCACACGACGTGTGTATTTCATTGATACAGCAGAAGAAATACAAGACTATGTCCCTGAGAGGCCATAATCAGGTAAACAAAGAGAAAACTAAGAAAAAAGCTAACAAACAACGGGTCGGATTGGGGCGTCGACACCGCAATAATCTATCCGGTCGGATTGGGTCGTCGACACGGACCACAACATCTCTATAGACAAAGCCCAGTCGGATTGGGACATCGACTTGAGCCGCCACTCACTTCCCGGTCGTATTGGGTCGTCGACACGAGCCATCACCCCCAGAGGTCGCACACCAGAGACAGCACCAGATTCAAGCCCTGGCAAGGAAGAAATCCAAGCACCAAATTGGCTGACGCTATGCGTGGCCGACCGCCGCTAGGACACAAAGGAGCCATAAGCGGACCGATCCTTCCAACCGAGCCACTGCACACCACTCCGAGCATCGACATTAGTCTCCAGCACAGCAAAGAGTGCAAAGATTGAGGGGCGAGATAGAAGAAGATCCCCTCTTTCCGGCACGAACCCGCTGACCGCTGCCTTCATAGATATGCCGCACGCAAGGTGTAGAGATCGACGCGGGATTCCATAGCGACGCCTTCAGGAAGGAAAAGCGATGCCCAAGAGCGCCGTCGTCGCTCGCCCACGAGGCCATGGGCAAGGTTTACACCCGGAACCGCCAAGGGAATGGCCACTCCAAGACAACGCCCCCAGGAAGGAAACGACGTTCAGAACGTCGTCGTTGTCGGCCTGGATCGAGACCGGGCAAAGCTTTCTCCGAGAGTGCCATCCCGCTTGCCGCCGAACTCCGATGCTTCCTAACCAGCATCCAACACCAACAAGCTGCCCTGAGCGTGCGACCGCCTCCACCCCCGTGCACCATCACTGGTCCTCTGCTCGCCATTGCCGCAGTCGTCGAAGCACGGTCGCCGCCATAGGTGGCCGGAGCCGTCAGCCGTGCCACCATGGCGAGCTGGCAAGACCCTGCCCAGGTCGCTGCCGTGGCGCCTCCATTACACCAACAGCAGGCACACCCGAAGCACCACCTTCAGCCACGGCACCACGCCGCCGCTGGAGCTCAACTCCTTAGCCGCCGCCGACCAGACGGCCCAGGCCAGGCATGCCAACTCTTGCACAACCCCCTCTGTTGTGCCCTCAGCTCCACGCCAACCCCCAGTCGTAGATGGCGCGGCTGGCTCCTCCTCCCGGGCGCCACCAGCGGAACTGCCGATGGGCCGCCGCCGCCCCCAGACGACGGGAACAGCATGGGCGACCTCGGATCCGGTCATGGGGGACCCGGATTGGACCCCTCCAGGCATTGACGCGGGCTCCCGGCCTGCCGCTCGACGGCTCCGAGCTGCAGGACTCGTGTCGCGTCGGGCCGCTGCCTCATGCGCCGGGTCGCCGCACCGGGTCGCCTCCTCCTATGCCGGGCCGCCGCCCGCCAGCGCTTGGCCGTCGCCGGCGCTCCGCATCGCCGGCCGTCGGTAGGTCTTGCGGGCCCTCCCAGATCCGCGCGAGGGGAGGCCTCCGACGGGGAGAAGGCCCCGCCGCCGCCGTCCTAGCAGGGGCACGGGCTCCCGAGGCCCTGCTCTGGCGGCGGCGAGGCGAGGACAGGGTGAGGTGGGGCGACGGCGGCTCGGCATGCGAGGACTGGGGCGTGGGGGCAAGGAAAGGCCTGGCCGCATGGCCTCCGCCATCTTGAAGGTGGGTCCCGCAAAAAGCTGAGGGAAGAAACGCAGGAGCCTCCCAACGCGGAATCGCTGGTTTCTTCGTGCCTTAGTCGACGAGTCGACTTGGTTTCCCATATGAGAACCGATATGTACCATTTTTCTTCTCTCCCTTCATTAATTTGGCTGCCACATCAGATTTTTTAGTGCCATGGTATCCTATTAAATGTTATAGAAACTAGCTAAGTTCAAGGGCTGGGACTGCCATTACTAATCAATTACTTCCAAAAATCTGCGTAATTCTAGGCCCCTTGGTTCCTACTACTAGAAATCAGCTATAGTTCGCACTGGCTGACAAACGGGGTCCGGACAGCACCTCCAGGTCTCCCGTGCGACGCCCGGTTCTGAACGCTCTCCAGCTCTCGCGTGTGCTCCTGCCTCTATATGCATCCAGCGATGGAGGGCAAAAAAAAAAAGCAGCAGTAACTCTGTCAATTCCCCTACAAGCCTGTAATCGTTTCTCTCTCTCTTTGTTTCTTCACGATATCCGGCGGTGGTGCTTGGACGGCAAGTAAAAGGCGGGCGGAGTGAGCGCTTCTGGCAAAAGCAAGCATTGGGGAAGAAGGGCGTGGATTGCTAATTGCACTGCAGTATTACGAATCCAGGGTCCACAGTGTCACCAAGGCTAGGGGATTTTTCTTTTCATTCTATCAGCATACTGAACATTCTTTCAGGTTTCTTCAAGTTTCTTTTTTGCATCTTCATGAGCTTTCTTACTTCATTAAGGATTGAATTGAGTTGCCGCGTAGCCTTCGTTTGATCTAAAAATCATGGGTCAGCAAAGCGCCGAAGCGTAGTGCACGGCTGGGAATCGGCCTAGTTCATGTTCTTTGGCTCAATCGGGCTCGATCAGGACACCAAATGAGCATGAAAAAACCGAACGTGTGGCCATCTTCTTTAATTGTCTGTTTCTTTATGTTCTACTACATCCGTTCCAAATTATAAGACGTTTTAGCGTTTTTAGGTTCATCATCTTTATTATGCATTTAGATAAACGTTGTGCCTATATTCATAGCAAAATCTATGAAGCAAGAAAATAAAAAACGACCTATAATTTGAAACGGATAAAGTACTACACATTTTTCTAAACATTTGATCGTTCACCTTTGGTTTATAAGTATTTGACCCATTCTTCTTTTTCAGTGAAATTTTTTAACATTTTTGTTCGACCGTGGGCCGTCGTCTTGACTGAGGTATGGCTTTCTGAGGCCCAATATCCGCCACCTCTCGACCTGGCCCAGTAAATTCACAGGCCCAGCTCTGGCGGTCTCGAGTCGGTGCCTGGCACAAATGACAAAGGAAAAAGTCCTATTCACCTCCCTGGAATATAGGTCAAGTTTGTGTTTCCTCCCACGACTTGAAAACCATCCGTCCAGACTCCTCCAACTCACAAAACCGGACAAACTACCACCCAAATCCGAATCCAGTCTGGTTTTATCCTATGTGGCGCTGACATGGCGGTGGTTTTGACCTGAGTACATATTTTAGCTGACGTGGCAAATAATAAATAAATGAACTATGTGTTAAAAACTAGTGACCCTATGTCTTCTCTTCTCTTTCTTTCTTTCCTCTCGCCGTCTTCCCTGCCGTCGTTGTCGAGCCACGCCGGCCGCCTCTGCCCCTCGAGGTGCTCCAGGAGACCAGGAGCGCTAGACTTCCCTCCTCCTCCTCCTCCTCCTTGGCCTATCCACCGACGAGCTCTCCAAGTACAATCAAAACAATACGGGCGAGCATGGCAGACTCCGATGTGCACGGCGTAGGAGGAGAAGGCGTCGGTGGCGGATTCCAGGGGGCACCACGCGCACGCCATCTAGGTGCTCATCACTTGTTCCTTGCTTCTTTCCACTTTCTCATGTTGTCACGGTAGCACTGAATGTCTAAAATTCACTAAACCATGGCCTAATCCTCGAGGAAGGCAACAGCTGCAGCACCACACAAGCACCCAGGCAATCGAGGAGCAGTCGTTGCCGTCTTGGAGAGCGAGGAGCAGCGAGCCCTTAAATGGAGTAGTCGTACTCTTGCCTGCTGGGTTGGTCCATGGAGCAAGGAGGGACTCCACTGTTTGGACGGGTGGCTGCGGCATGGGGCTTGAGCTGCTGAAGATGGGAACTGGGAACCTGGCTTCCGGCTTCGGTTGAGAAGAAAAGGCAGAGAGGTGGAGGAGAGAGATTGATGGGAGCAAACAATTGCTCTGTGGAGAAGAAAGGGCACAGAGAAGAATGAGGATGTGAGAACGCAGCGGGCCTGGTTCGCGAGCAGGGAGAAATCCTCGTGCTCGTGAACGTGACGGCGGCGGCGGCGCTAGTCGCGGAGGTCCGGCGAACGTGACGGCGAGGCTATTTTAATCCTCTGGGTGCGGCCTTCGAGAATGACAAGTGGGCCCATGCCACATCGGATCAGAGGCGTAGCCGTGACGTGGCTCCAGCTAGGACGAAACCATGGGGAAATCGAACGCGGGGGTTAGCATGTCCGGTTTTCTGAGTTGAGAGATCAATATGAATGGTATTTGAGTTGCAGGAGGAAACGTGGACTCGATCTTTACTAGAGGGAGGTAAATAGGACTTTTTCCAATGACAAAACCATCAGAGGTACTTGGCCGCCAAGTTGCCAGCCGACCCCGACACGAACGCGGACACGGACCCGTGACCGCCAAGGAACCGGCCGTCCTGAGTGGTGCCGCGAACACTGCGCCTCCCGTCCGTCTCCCGGCATATAAATCTCACACGCAGCCCCCAATGCACACATATCCCCCAACAGCAACCAAGGCAAACCAAGCAGGATGCGTCGCGAGGGCCGGCAGCGCGGGTGGGTGTTCGCCGTCGACCGCAGCCTGGTCGACCCGGAGGGCAAGATCCGCGCGCGCGACGTGCAGGTCGACGGCGCCGCGGCGGCCAACGGCGGGTTCGTGAGGGCGCCGCGCAAGCCCACCAACCACTCCAAGCCCGCCGTCGGGCGCGCGTACAAGGCCCTCATCGGCAAGGGCGAGGTCGCCGGGTCCGGCAGGGGCAGGCACAAGTTCAAGTACGACGAGGTCAAGTTGTACTACCAGGAGGCCGACGGCGCCGCCGACGCGATGCTGGACTTCGACTACTGACGTGGGTTGAATTGAATCGGTGGGTGTGGCGGCCTCATTATTGGCAGGAAGAGTAGAGAGATCGGTGTAAAGCTTTGTGTCTGGAGTGCAAGTCTGAATCTGAATGTGTTCTGGGATGTGAATCTCTGTGTTGCCTCAATGAATAAACTAGAATTTGTGTTGTCAGGAGGTTATGTTTTTGGGATCTCGATTGCAATTCAGAATCCCAAATCAGTGAGGCCAATTTGTAAAGTTGATGAAATTTCGGCCGTGTGAGCTTTATTTACTGTTTTCAATGCTAACCTGGCGTTGCCGCCGCCATTTTCGCCATCCAGCATGCCTGCTGCTCTAGGCGCGCGACGTTTGCGGGAGAAGTCCAGTTGTCGGTTGGGCCAGCTGAGAGTTAGCGAAACGGGCTAGGAAAGCCCAACAGGCTCCGCTTTCAGATGGGCTTGAATGTTTATTATCAGCAAAAATTACATTCAGATGCCCAGTTCTTAGAGAGCAGGCCCATTTCTTGCGGTGCATCATCATCAACGCCAATTCACTTGCTTTTCCTCGTGTGGGCATTCTTACCTCCTGGAGGCCTCTTAAAAGCGGATTTTCTATTTACCGCACATGCGGTGTGACACCCTCTACCACACACCTCTTGATGTCCAACCTTCTGCATGTGTACCGCCGAGCCCACCTATACCCTCCGCTGTAGCTGGGCCCACACTTTTACATGCTCCTGCAAACCTTTGTATGCCCCAGCCACTAGAAAACATTCGTGCTGTCTCACTTGCATGCGCATGCACATAGTAGATATAAAGAAAAGTTTTATATCTTTTGAAATAAATGTTGAAACTAAAATCTAAATGCATACCAACATTTATTATGACGAGATCTTTCAAACTAGACCACATTTAGCTATGGTTAAATGACTTTTTGTTCGCAACAAATTTTTTCGAAGTTGGAACAATTTAGTGTGAAGCTGGAACAATTGTGGCTTATTCACAACCAAATTGTTCCTACTTTTTTATAAAATGTTCCACAGTAAAGTTTACTCATACATATTCAAGAGTGATCTTATTTTGTAGATCTTGTCCTAATAAATCTAACGGTGCAATTGAATTTTGATTTGAATGTGCGGTTTAGAAAATATAGTTGTTTTAGTGGGTTCCTCCCTCAAAAAGGCGTTTGGAGGTGGACTGACCCTGCCTTGGCAGCCTCTGACATGAGGTAGGAGCGGGGGATGTGCGGTGGGATGTGGCCCCCGCACATGCGGTGCTCAGTCACCCCCTCTTAAAAGGCCATTTGCTCATTTGTGTGATGTATTGTGAGTGGTAGATTATTTAGTTTAGTACGAATCGTGCTTTGTGAGTGTGTGGACAGTGAATATATACGTGAGAGTGAGACTTTCCTTAATTATTTGCTCCTACTCGTGTTATTATGTCATTATATACACTACAAGAAATGTGGGCTTTTATAACGTTTCATTTATGTCATAGAAAGTAGAATTTACGTCACATATTGCAATTTGTGACACTCACGTGACGAAAACTCGTTTGTCACCTATTCCCCGTAATAAAAGGTATTAGGTGACGAAAATAATTTTTTTCGTCACAATTTTTTTGACGATTCTTGTGTCGTCACTAATCAATGACGATAGTTTTTCGTCATTAAGCATCCATAAAACGTCACAAAATCTTGCATGCGGATGACGTGGCAATGACTTGGAGCTGACATGGCATCACATTTATGACGATTTAAACATCTATAAAACGTCACAAAACATTGTGTGCGGATGATGTGGCAGTGACTTGGAGCTGACGTGGCATCACATTTACGACGATTTAAACATCTATAAAACGTCACAAAACATTATGTGCGGATGATGTGGCAGTGACTTGGAGCTGACGTGGCATCACATTTACGACGATTTAAACATCTATAAAACGTCACAAAACTTTCTATGCAGATGACGTGGCAGTTGACTTGAAGCTGACGTGGCAGCACCTTCATAGAATACAATTTGGGCTTCTCAAAAATTTTAGGCCCATTAAATTTCAGAATGGATTCACTTGCATGCAACCCAATATTATGGCCCATATAAACACAACATTGTAATCGATTAAAGCCCAACATATAGGCACATCTTAAGCCAGCCCACTTAAGTTTTTTTTATCACAAATAATAGACATTATTTCTATGCAGTACACACTTCCATACATACGACACTCCAACAAAAAATAAATATTTCAGCATCTACAACACAGAGAGCCATCATAGCCATGTAGTGTCCATCCTTCCTTTCTGTCCAATTTGAGTAGGAGCAACACTGGAATAGGAACATAGAAATTTGAGTTGCAGATTCTGGTGCAAAAATTCTGAGTGCAGAAAAGAAGAAAGTTAGCTATCTATTCTTGAAATTCGTATTAGTTCAATTCAGTGTAATCGGTTTAGCAGCTCACAAGTCACACAACAAACTAAGTTTCTTTCAAATGCACACAAATGAAATGATGATAGCTACTCGAATAAGCATATTTTCATAATCAGAGCTGACATACAAGGATAAAAAGACATTTAGAATTATACCTTGGCAACTCAACTCTTGACCGTGACCACATAAACATGCCAGCCTTCTGCCAATAAAGGACACAGCTCCACGAAGCTGTGGCAAACATGGATGGAAAATGAAAAACAGAAATAAGCAGGCTTATTCATGGATGAAAACTAAGTTCAATCTCTAGCTATTACCATTCCACCCAGTTTACTTGCAACTTGCTATTGAACCAGTTTTAGTTCAGAGGACATAGCATATATGAACAAATAAGGCCATAAAATTGACATTGTAGTTAGGCGCAGTTGCAAGTAGGAAACAATATATTTGTATAAAAACTAAATTTTAGGTTTATATTAAAATACCCTCTTTGCTAGAATGGTTCAACATGAAACATAGTCTAGAAGCCAGTAGGACAACATACTCTGTGAGGTGAGAAACATAGTCTAGAAGCCAGCAGGACAACATGAAACATTGAGATAGTAAGTGGCACTAATGTTCTTTGCATGGAACAACATACTGGGAACAACGCAAAAGGAAAGCCTGCTGTGCTACTCCATTTAATTTAGCCTATGGTACTCATACTTTTTATGGGTTCAGGAAAGTCTCATATTCTGTTTACAAACATGGAAATAAAAAAACCATGCACTGTTTACAAGACTAACAGTCTAGAAAACACCACTGAATAAGACAGTATAGTTCACTTACCAAATCTTCCCAGGAAAAATCTAAAACAACATTTTTGAACCTTATTATCCATTTGCCACCATACTGATTTGCCGGTCCTGGCCAATAAAAAAAAACCATTAGCCACTAGCTACATGGACAGAAAGACACAATTATCCTCAGCATGCCAATCAGCTTGTCAAGTTCTAATTAACCATAAATCAAAGGCACCCGTGGACAGATCCCATCCCAATTAACTGGAGCTTTTGCATGCAGATTTAATTGATCAGTTATCCTTCCATAAAGACAGAAGGCTCACTATTTTCAAGCATTATTTACTGATATGAACTTATAAACTTAAATCTTACACTTCTTAAGGTATAACTTACACCTCAGGTAGTGATATAAAAATGCAAGCAGAGAATTACTGTACAACTAACAGCATATGCAAAATTTGCCACTGTAACTTTCCTATCAAATTAGTACTAGAGCACCATCACTACCCAGACGACAACAGCAGAAATTATCACAGGGCAATACTACTAACAGCATTCCAATCTCTTACAATCTCCTTTGCAAGCTGTTCTTTCTCCTCATCCTCTGTAAATTAAATGGGATTAAACTAAGAGAACAGTGGCATCAAACAGATTCGAATTAAGCATGCAATGGGCATCAACCTCTGAAAAGTTCAAGGTCACATGTAACTTTGCACAATACTAGTTAACCAAGCTATCTAAAATGCACAAGTGGTAAGACACAATGAACGTATGACTTAATTATATACACCTTTTATATTAATGTGATGCTTAGTTTATCAACTGTGCAAGCAGGACATGAACATCGGCTATAGGAGTTTGTCACCCTGGTCAAGCTACTAGTACTAGTCACAATAGGGACTATGATTTTTACTGCATAAGACATTCGCGTCATGGAGGAATATTGAAATGGACAGAATTCTGCACGATTCGAAGACCTTGACATATTGCTTTTAGTCATGAGGATATATGTACATAAACATGCTGCACAAATAAAACACAAGCAAACGCTGTTGAACTACTGACAGGAGCAAAGAACAGAGCTTAGTAAACTGGCCAAGCATTAACTGAATGCAGAACCAAGCATCAGTAAACTGGACAAAATGAACATCTGATCTCAGCTTGGTTGTTTAAGCTCAAAACCAATTACATAACAATACTTGAACATACAAAAAGTCCATCACACATATCCAATTGAATTATTTCTTCGCACAAATAATATTGAGTATTTAAATCATATGCATTATGCTTACCACGCTGAAATCAATAAATCACGGATTGAGATACTTTACCTGAAGCCAAAATCTAGGAGTCGTAGCAGCTAGAAGGGAAGGTGCGAGACACCGAGACCACACCGGCTGCCCGAAGCTGCCTCACAGGGTTGTGCCCCCGCCCGCCAGCTGCCTGCACGAAGAGCCCAACGTCAACGACCGCTCAACCCAAACGCACACGAGCCCAGTGCACACAGAGAGAAGAGAACCTGCCCAGCCGCGACAGAGGCTGACCTCGCGCCGCCGTGGCGCCATACCCATCGGCCCTCGCTGCCCAGCTCGCCACCATGGCCGCTCCAGACAGCCGTCCATGTCCGGGGCCTGGATCTGGATCCACCGCAGCCGGATCTAGGTCTGCTACGGCCGGATCGGCCGCCGGACAGCTGCCCATGGCCGGGGCTCGGTCGCAGCGCATGGCCGCTCCAGGAAGATCACGTGCGCCGCCTCGGCCGGGCTGGCCCTCCACGCTGTGCTTGGGTACTTCGCGGGGCCGGCGTCGGCCACCCTCGTGCGTCGCCATGGCCCGCGGGTGCGGTGCGGCGCGGCAGGTGGAGGAGGAGGCGGTGCAGGCGGAGGCCGGGTGCGGGGAGGCGAGGAGGGAGGGCGCAACAGAAGGGAGAGGGGCGGGCTCTCCACCACCGCCTGCGGAAGGAGGAGGCGGCGGCGGGATCTGAGATGAGCGGAAGGGGAAGGGACGCGGCGTCGGTTCGAAGAGGAGAAGAGATTGGGTTTTCAACGCTTGGTGTCAGTTTTTCTTTCCTTTTTTACAGAGATATTTCACAAGTACATATAAATATTTTGGCTATCCAATCCTAACATAAATCGTAGCATAACTCGGTGGTACGAAGGCGTGACAGTTTTGCTTTAAAGGCTCGGCTTCGAACCACAGGGCCGCAGCGTTTCGAGATTAATATTTTCTTATTTGGACCAATTAACTAACGTGCTCTAAATCTATAGCCGAGATAAACTTGCAATAACACAACCACGAGTATTTTTTTCAGGAATTAATTTTACTATAGATAAATTTGTTACCAAATGCAACCACAATCTAGCACATGGTGTAGTGGTAAGTTTGTTGCTTAATGGGGTTTTAGTCTAGGGTTCAAATCCCCAATCTTGCAATTTTTAGCTTTTTTTTTTACATGACACGTCACGAGCCTGCTATTCGGCAATTTTTTTGCGCCGCGTTTTTTTACAGGATATGTCACAAGCCTGCTATTCGGCGCTTTTTTCCGCTTATTTAACATATTTTTTAAGCATGTGCAAAGGTTAATACTATAATATTTATTACCTGTTGTAATCATAAATGAATGAGTGGTGCAGTGGTAGTATCCTTCCTTTGTAAGGTGGATGTGGTGGGTTTGATCCCTACACTGTCCCTTTTTTAGTTTTTTATTGTAGGGCAGTGGGACCCATCTTTAACTATGTCTTTTTGTTTTGAAAAATTTGTGACTTTTAGCTTTTGGCATTAATGACAAAATAAAGTCCGTTACAATTTTGATATTGAACTACTTTGTGACACTTTTTAATTACTCGTAATGACGAATACCTCATTTCTGTCATTAAGCTATATGATCTTATATAAAGCGTCATAAAACTTAACACCATAATGACGAATCCACTTAACGTCATTTGAAATTTGTCATAAAAGATCATATTTCTTGTAGTGATACTGATTGTTACTTAGGTGGCAATGTGAACGCCAAATTCTTATTGCATTGGTCGGAAACTCGGAATCGGAACGAGCCGATGAGTACCTAAAACTTCGCCCGTTATTACGCAGCACAGCCGAGACCTTGGTGTGACACCAAGCTCACACCATTGAACTAGTCATTGATGCGTCCATGCTCTCAACGGTGATGGAGACGCCACCAAATTCATCCATGTCGCGCCTGAAGACATGGCATATCAGGATCTGCCAATTGATCAGTGTCAAAATCCTGCAGCATTTGAGGGAGTAGTCATGCTTTGATAGTTTTTAAATGAACCATAACGCTGATGTTCCAATTGCATTGTTTTAGTGATTCTGAACTTTTTTTTTTTTTTTGACTTCACACCGCTAGTGCACTTTCATTTGTGAATTGTGATTCATGCTCTTCAATAATATCAGCCGATGGGCGCGCTCCCGATGTCATCTATTGCCATGCGGCAGTGTCTTTCTTCCCCTTCCCTCCGGTGCGTGTGGAACCTTCCAAGCGGACCCTTCACTAGATAACACCGCTGAGTGTGAGTATTTGCTTCGCCAGGAGCTTACCTGAAGGCCCGTTACTTAGATGACCAGAGTGCTTGGGACACTACGTCTGCCTCGCCCACTGCAGCCTTTATATAGTGCATTATTGCCCATGAATTACTTGGCCGTGACATTTGTTTGGAGATGCTGCACCTGAGTTGGCAGAAATCTCTGCATTTTGTATTCTCGCCGTGTACGTCATCAACCTGCCTGAGTTACTGCCTTCAGCGTACTAGTCAGTAGTCACCCCGGCGGCCCGGCCCGGCGTGGCGGCATGCAATCGCTCAAAGACAATTGCGTCACCATTTGCATGGACCCACATCGAGAATAATGTCACCCCCGATGTCACGTTCCACCGAGCCACACTTAAGCTAAACTTGTATAAATCCACGGCAATCCCCCGACCTAACAGAGCACAGAAAAACACACGACAATACAACAGTTTCCACCGGCACAGCGCGACCAGTCACACGACAGCAAGCAGAGCTAAGTAGCTAGTAGTAGCTAACTTGGCGATGAGCTCGTCTCCGTCGTCCGGCGCGGCGGCGCTCCCGCTGGACGGCCGCGTCGCGCTCGTCACCGGCGGCTCCCGCGGCATCGGCCGCGAGATCTCCACCCAGCTCGCCGCGCTCGGCGCCCGCGTCGTGATCAACTACGCGTCCAACTCCGCAAAGGCCGACGAGCTCGTCGCGGAGCTCGCCTCCCGCGGCCACCAGGCCGTGGCCGCGCGCGCCGACGTGTCGGACCCGGACGCCGTGCACGCGCTCTTCGACCGCGCCGAGGAGGCGTTCGGGTCCCCGCCGCACGTCGTGGTGGCCAGCGCCGGCCTCCTCAACCCCAAGTACCCGTCGCTCGCGGACACGGCGGTGGAGGACTTCGACGCCATGCTGGCAGTGAACGTGCGCGGCACGTTCCTGGTGTGCCGCGAGGCGGCGCGCCGCGTCCCGGCCAACAGCGGCGGCCGCATCGTGACGTTCTCGTCGTCGATCATGGGGACGCTCCTGCCGGGGTACGCGGCGTACACGGCGACCAACGGCGCCGTGGAGGCGATGACGAGGATCATGGCCAAGGAGGTGGCGGCCAAGGGGATCACGGCCAACGTGGTGGCGCCGGGGCCAGTGCGCACGGAGCTCTTCTTCGCGGGGAAAGACGAGGCCTTCGTGCGGAAGGTCGAGGAGCGGTCCATGGGGCGCCTCGCCGAGACGACGGACGTGGCAGCGGTCGTGACGTTCCTGGTCAGCGACGCCGCGGCGTGGGTGAACGGACAGGTCATCAGGGTCAACGGTGGCTTCGCCTAAGTCTAAGTGAGATCAGTCTTCAGCAGATCGAGCTTCTTCAGTTGTATATCATACACGTACTTATGTCTGAGATCGATTTTGTGCGAAGTTGTTGGTGCCATGATACATGTTGTAACTCCATTTCAAGTGATGCGTCTAGTGTTACTACACTGGTTCGATGTTGGGTCACCAAATTTGGGCGTTCCGTAGTAATGTGTAGTTTATGAAATATATAAAAAAAATGTTGTGGACAATTCGTTCGAAACTGTAAGCCGTTTAAACTTTTTTTAATACATAGTTTATAGAATACAATATTTAAAATAAAATATATTAGCGATATTAGTATATTTTTCAAATTTAATCTTATCCTTATTTTGCATCAATTATCGTTGGCAATCTACTTGAATTCTTTTTGGTAGTGATGAACTGATAAGACAAACAAAGGGTGTATATATCCAGGGCAACTAAAGTTCACACGACTGAAAGCTCCGTTGTTCAGCTATGATATGGACGTGTTTTGGTTTGAAAAAATAACGTTATCCATTAATCATTATCATCTCGCTGCTCTTTTTTTTAATGTGAAACGAGATGAGTTGAGTTATCATATATCACCGCCTCCCTGTGTCCCCCATCCCTCACAAGCCAAAGCAGTACAAGCATGATGAATACCTAGAAATAATTGACGATCATGAGTCATGATTAATGCTAGTCGTTCAGATGAAGCCGTCAGCATTGAACTAGCCTGATTTGAGCCAAGTCAACAAATGCCATGCTATATCTTACATGTTGAAGTAAATTGGGCATACTATAGTTATCCAATCTTGGGCTTTTGAGGTGAAATGACCAGTGCATAGTAGTATATTCTGGCCTGAAGCCCTGAACCCGTGCGTTGCTGCGAGATTTTAAAAAGTTTTTTTGATAAACTATGAATCATAATGACTGTTTACTTGCTCCTAAAAATAGTGCACCAATAGAGATTACCCCGAGAGCCATATGAACTATCTTTTGATGAACTTTTATGTTACTTTTGAATAGATAAAAAAATAAATAAGACATACATTTAATGAATAGAAAATGTGCACCAAGTTGGCCAGACAATCTCAAATGCAAACATAACTTAATGAAATTGGATACAAAAGAAAAAGGAAGCGCGGAGCACCCAGACCTACGTGTAGCGTTGGGGATTGAAACTGAAGTGCTTCGCCTCCTCCTTCCCTGTCGTTGCGTGAGCATTGCCGACGCGACTGCAGCCATCTGCTGCGATGCCTTGCCAACAGTTAAGTTATACCTTGAAAGACCTGCATTGCTAGCCCCCTACAACGATGCAAAGAGGCTTGATGCTGCGAGTGCCTTGCTAAGTAAATAAGAGGAGGGAGATGGGGAGGTGTGTGTGACTCTTGATATGTTGTGGTCTTTTGAATGCGTCTTAGTGGGACGATGACATGGCTTCTTGAGGATTAAAAGAAATACTCTGGCGGAGATTGTCTATATAAGTTATATAGATTCTGGCTTGAAGCCCTGAACCTTTGGGTTTGGAGACCTAACACGCAAAGGGCCCTTCTATTTCAGGACAGCAGTCGTTTGCGTTAAAACTGAAATTCTGGCATCCTGATTTGCATCAGTCTGGTACGAGGAATGTCTGCACTCACAGAAAATCCTACCCGCTATATTTTCTCACCTTGTCACCGTCATCAACCTTTGCATTTTCTCGGCGTAGCCGCCCCGGGGCCACGAGTCAGAAAAGGTTATGCGTACCTGGATCGACCGAGAGAGTCCTAGAAACGTGATGTCACTACCTGTGTCACGTTCCACCCGACCCGCGCTTGCCTAGAAACGGCTAATAGCCAGGCTAAATGGAGCTATAGCGACAAATAACGGCTAAATTATACGTAGAAGCAAATAGCCACGTCCTCCTCAATCAAGCTATAGCCGGCTATAGCGGAGGATTTAGCCAGCTATTTAAAACAAACATTGATAAATCCACGGACATCATCTCGCAGCGTGGAGCACACAGCAAAACTCGTGCTGACACAAAACACAAGCACTAGACCAAGCCAGATCAAGCAGATAGCCATCAAGCCATGGCACTTTCAGATGCCGGGAACACGCCGTCGCCGCTCCCGCTCGCCGGCCGCGTCGCGCTCGTCACCGGCGGATCCCGCGGCATCGGCCGCGAGGTCTCCTCCCACCTCGCCGCGCTCGGCGCGCGCGTCGTCATCAACTACGCGTCCAACTCTGCAAAAGCCGACGAGCTCGTCGCCGAGCTCGCTTCGCGCGGGCACGACGCCGTGGCCGTCCGCGCCGACGTGTCGGACCCGGATGCCGTGCGCGCGCTCTTCGACCGCGCCGAGGCGGCGTTCGCGTCGCCGCCGCACATCGTGGTGGCCTGCGCGGGCATCCTCAGCGACAAGTACCCGGCGCTCGCGGACACCGCCGTGGAGGACTTCGACGCCATGTTCGCGGTGAACGTGCGCGGGACGTTCCTGGTGTGCCGCGAGGCGGCGCGCCGCGTCCCGGCCAGCGGCGGCGGCCGCATCGTGACGTTCTCGTCGTCGATCGTGGGCACGCTACTGCCGGGGTACGCGGCGTACACGGCGACGAACGCCGCAGTGGAGGCGATGACGAAGATCCTGGCCAAGGAGGTGGCGGCGAAGGGGATCACGGCGAACGTGGTGGCGCCGGGCCCCGTGCGCACCGAGCTGTTTCTGGCCGGGAAGGACGAGGCGTTCCTGCGAAGGGTGGAGGAGCAGTCGATGGGACGCATCGCCGAGACGACGGACGTGGCGCCGGTGGTGGCGTTCCTGGCCAGCGACGCGGCGGCGTGGGTGAACGGCCAGGTCATCAGGGTCAATGGCGGCTTCGTCTAAAGTCAGCCAGGTGTTCAAGTTTGATTCAAAGGTGGCAAGTGGCATCAAGCTTGCGCCAAAAGTTGAAGGTCGAGCAGTGTATGAGTGTGATATATTTTTTTAATTATGTGACGCAAACACAATTGATTTTTTTTATTCGTTGGTCAAGTCTGATTGGTTTGCTGCTACTATCAAATCCCAGTGTTTCCTTCCGCTTAATAAAAAAATCCACCTAGTTCCTTCTAGGTTGGATCTCATTTTTCAAATCCCAGTGTTTCAAAGGCATTGTATACTACTGCTTGTATGCAGTTTCCGAAGATCTATGTCAGTAAATGGTAATAAAATAGGACAATCGGGAAAGTTATTTCACAATTTAATAATCTGTGAAGTACCTTTTCGTATTTTATGTTCTTAAAATTCTACGATCCCTCTGCAACATTTTCCTGTTTTGTTCTTGTTTTTTGTTTTTTTTTTGTTGTTGCGAAAGAACATTTTTCCCTTCTATCATCTGTATCTGTAGACATACATGCCTGCCTCTTTACACCGACTCGCTCTCTTCCCTTTCTTTTACTTTTCCTATGGATTGCTGCCGCTAAGTTTTCCCCACCAACATAATTTATCACTGACAAATGCATCTAGGGGCAAAAAATAAGTCTCATAAAGTAGCAATAATGAAACCTGGTCTTGTTCTGGCTTAGTCCATTTCTACCTTGTTCGGGCTTATTCTATTTTCTCTCGAATAATACTATTGAATCCCTAAAATCAGTTGTTTTTTTACCAGCGAGGACTAACTCTAACGTTGCCATGGCCAAAGGAGGATATCACCACCACCACCATCAATAATAATAATCGTGAAGCAAATTCGATTATTTCCTATAAAATTTTGAGTGATGCATACCAAATCAATAGAATAAATTTTGGAAGTCCTTTGTTAGAACACAACGGTAAAAAGAAAATGTGTATGCTCTCCTTGCAACACCTCTTTTCTCCCAACTTCCAAAACATGGGAAATCAATCAACCAAAATAAAAGGGAACGCAGAGCGCCCAAAACCAAGAAAACGCAGTCGCCTATTCCCCTTCACCAATCCTTCATCGACCGAAACAGAGTTGTGCGAGGGACAGACCAACAGAGGCCATGGAGAGCTCGCCGCCCACCATCACCGTCCAGGTCAAGTTCGCCGGCCGCACCATCCCCGTGGAGGTCCCGGCCGCCGCGACCACCGCGGAGCTGAAGCGCCTCCTCCAGCCGCTCACCAACGTCCTCCCCCGCGGCCAGAAGCTTGTCTGCAAAGGCACCGATCCCCAAACCCCTACTACCTACCGGGAGCGTCGGTTCTCTCCGGTTGTTACTAGCCCTCACTCCCTTGTGCTCGCAGGCAAAGTGCTCCAGGACGCCGCGACCCTGAGCTCGATGCAGGTGGTGGACGGATCCAAGGTCATGCTCATCGCCTCGCAGGGCCTCCATCAGGGGGTACGACATCAACCACCTCGATCTGAGCCAATCTGATTCCTGATTGCTGTCTTTTGTGTGATTATTTGTCTTTAGATGTTTAGCGTTGAATTTGGTTGGAGTAGGGTTCATTCCTTAAGCATATATGAAGGTTTGATTCGGGTCTGTGCTCAGGATTGATAGCTGGGACTGGGAGCAGATCTGAAGTTTTAGTTGTTAAACTTGTAGACTGTGTCACCGACAATATGATAACTGCCTTTATTTCACCATTTTGATGCCTTTTCTGTGAATGTTTGGGGACTGAGTAGTTGTGAAGTCACTTATTCTACAATTAAAGTATTGCAATGCTGATAGTGCTGCAAGGGAGAAATGAAAGCAGGGGACAAATGTTATGTATTTGATTCAACCTACTTTTCTGTGCCTACTCTCAAATAGGATGGCCCCCTCACAAAGAATAGCAGCAGTTCAGCAACAAGTGTAACAAAAACCTCGAACATTAAGGAATATCAGACACAAAAACCAGAGACGATTGCTGGCAAAATCCATGCTGCGCGATGGAAAGTGACAGGTGTTGCTGCACTGCATGATTACGACTTGAAGGTACCTGATTATAACTTGTTTGATTCACCTTTATGAAGACCCTGTGAATGCATTCTAACATAGGATCATTGTGGTTTTTAATTTTTGGGAGCTGCCATGCCATATATAACCATAGTCAACAGAAGTGCTCCCTGCATGTTGGTTGCAAAGAAATATGTCTCATGCTTTATTACTGTCTTTGTATCCATTCACTACTTCCAGCATTGTGGATCTTGAAGATATTAATTTTTTATTACCTTATTTTATCATGATACCACTTAAACATAAGTATCACTCTCTTTTTATTAATGTTTTTCCCTATAGGAATTGCCAGAAGAAGTTTGGTACTGTGGCCCCTCAATACGCATACTGGATGCCAGCAACAACTGTATAAAGGAAATTCCGCATAAAATCTCTGCTCTTAAATCTCTAAATGTAATTATTCTTTCACACCGAGTGATTTGGGTTGTTTTCAGCTTGCACAAGGAACTATATGATTGTAACTTATAAGTGATATAATTATATATTGCAGAAATTGCTCCTAACTGCCAATGATATAGATGATGAGAACATCAGCTGGGAAGGTCTATCATGCCTTCAAAAATTATTAAACTTGTCTTTAAGCCAGAACCGGTAGGTCAGATTCTGAAACTCTTGTCTTGTTATTCATAATATCTATGAATTATTTGTGATGTTTCCAGTGGATTTAAAGAACTTCTATAATTATGTTCTGAAAAACTAGTTTTTCTCTTGATTCTCAATGTTGCTTTTTTACTTCCCCACTTTGACTAGATAGTGACCTAGAATCAACCAATAGCAGACAGAAAGCTAGATATGTTGAAAAAGTAGAGAGATTGCATATTAAATGCTATGACTTCTAGTTTTTTCTTGATGTTTGTAATACAATCCTGGAGGTGTCAAATATATCTTAGTGACTAATCTAGTGGCTGGTGCTGCTTGACTTCATGAATTTTGAGGATAAATGGGATGATGGCAGCTTAAAGGTTACCCTTTAATTTGAAATGTCTATTGAACTGCTAAATCTCATGACCTCACATTCGTTTATTTGCCAACATCGTTAATAAAGAATTGTTAGTCAACTCTTCTGCCACCAAGATGCATGTAAATGATCACTAATGCACAAAAAGGGGATATTTCTGGTTTTCATTAGAATGCAATATCTCTTATCTTAATGTTGTCTAACATGATCGCCAACATAATATTTTTGGTACACATGGTAACACAATGTGATTATTCACTTTTTCTTTATCTTGCAGGCTGGTTAGCTTGCCATCGACTTTGGGCTCTCTGACTTCTCTGCGTGAACTTCGTATTGCCAACAACAGGCTTGATAATTTACCTATCGAAATAGGATCACTGAAGCATCTCCAAATTCTGATAGCAAATAACAATAGGTTGTCCTAGAACTCACCACTTGTTGGTTTTTAGCACCTTACTAAGTTCTTCCTCATTTGTACATGTTTATTTCGTACTTGTGTTATTCTATCTACTGCTAAACAAATGCTTATTGCTGAGACACAATACAAGATTGTTGAGATGCGTGATCATCGGAGACTTCCATTGTTTGTCAATCATGTTTTAGGTTCTAATAACCAAGGCTGGATAGAGTGATAGATCAGTGCCTTGACTTTGACACTAGTCTGATACTCTGATGACAGCTGTTTTTGCTAATGCTCATTCTATTTTTAATACTACAACTTTAGTTGTATTTATGTAACCCAAACCCAAGAATACATTTTTACAAAAAAAAAAAGGAATAAAACATGGTCAACTTTGTTTTTAGCACATTTCTTAGCTAATGTACACATATCAGTTGGTTGTGATTGGTTCTATCATAGAAAAAAAATTTGGTACAGGGAGAAGAGAACATCTTTTGTGTGTCTCCCAAAAAAATATGTAGCTTCTTATGGGAACTACATTAGTACGTATTACTTTGTGAAGTAACGAAATACATTTAATTTATTGTGAATGCGGCATATGGCTCATTTCACTTGTTGGCAGGATAACTACATTGCCTTCATCTATAGGAGATTGTGAATCTCTCACCGAGGTATGTTCTTTCTATCATATATTATCCATTTCTGCTTCATATGTTTTTCAGAGAACTATTTTGAGTTTGCATTGGCAGTATATATAACCCAAATCTTGAATTCAGGTTGACTTGTCGTCAAATCTCCTGACTGAACTGCCAGAGGCCTTTGGGAAGCTTTATAATCTGAAGGTGTGTGACTTTAGCTATATGCAAGAAGCCTTCACCTTTTAAGATGATATCTCATCATTAACCTAAAATGAAGAGCTGAAGTAACTTTATGCTGTATCTTAAGTTGATCATATTGCAAACATCCCTTTGTCAGATTGCAACAATGTTCACACTACAGAAGATACCACATACTCATTGTCCAACTGCAACAATGTTAATATTGATGGTGCATAAATAATATAGAGTCATTAGTCTAGTGGATAGCAGCAGCTCCATGAGATACATGAGATGCCTGATCATGAATTAGTAACTGGTGTGTATAATTTCTGAATGCAATTTTTGGTGCTATATGTAGGCTGAAGATTGAACATCTGCTTTCTTTGTTTCCTAGTATGTCATTCAAAGAAATGGGTTTATGATGTGTCAGAATACCACAAATCGCTTGAATACAATTATGTCATTACACCTATTAGCATGGACATGGATACAGTTTTACTTTGCTGAAACATGTACCATGCTGCTTCTGCCTTTTGTATTATTTTTTTGAAGGAAATGTTTATTTCCTACTTATGTTTGTGCTTCAGATTTGTTTTCATTTTGCTTGAATGATGACATGTTGTCTGTTACTGTTGCACTGAAGTTAGCATGTGTAACATTTCTTATATGAAATACCTTTTTGTCCATCAGGTTTTGCATCTAAGAAACAATGGTCTTACATCCCTGCCTTCGACGTTATTCAAAAAGTGTATGCAGCTTATTACACTTGATCTCCATGGAACAGAAATCACAAATGATATTCTTCGGCAGGTACCATTTCCTTAAGAATCGTGTCTGCCCGTCCACGTGCACGTTTTTATTTTACACTTGCTATGTAGTATGTATTCTTTGTTGCCATCATTACCCTAATTACATGTCTAATACCATCATTTGTACTAGTGGCCTAGTAGCTAATTGCTCTTTTTTTTGTGAATTTAACCCGTATGTACAAGTGCACTAGTTTGGTATTAGGCTTTGGTAGACATTTTCTAGTGGTAAAGTCAGTTTCAACTGTTCCGGTTTCCAAACAGGTGGAAGGGTGGGAGGAGTTCGACGAGCGTCGCCGGCAGAAACATCAGAAGCAGCTCGACTTCCGTGTAGGTTCGTCTGGTGTGTTCGATGAAGGCGCCGATGATGATAACAGGCGTAGGTAACTTCCAGCCTGTTGTGAGCAAGGTCGTCTGCTGCTTGTGGCATTTGTCCAGAAAAACTGTACAACTCAGAACTGAGTTTTAGAGTTTGAGATGAAAAACTTTGTTACTCAGTCACAGGATAGATGTTCTTCAGAAATGCATGGCACTGCTGAATATTCATATCCTTGTAGCACTCAGCATAGACAAAAAAAAAATATATATATATCATACAGTGAACACGCCAGAAATATTTGCCATATCTGATATCCAACACAACGCCTTTACCATCGGACGGCTGGCGGCTGGCGTACTCACGCGACGCCGCCGTTGACCCTGATTACCTGTCCGTTCACCCAGGACGAGGCCTCGCTCGCCAGGAACGCCACCACGGGCGCGATGTCCGTGGTCTCGGCGATGCGCCCCATATTCTTGACCACCCTCTCTAGGAACGCCTCGTCCTTGCCCGCCAGGAACATCTCCGTGCGCACGGGGCCCGGCGCCACCACGTTCGCCGTGATCCCCTTGGCCGCCACCTCCTTGGCCAGGATCCTCGTCATCGCCTCCACGGCGGCGTTGCTCGCCGCGTACGCCCCGTACCCGGGCGGGAGCACGGCCACCGTCGTCGACGAGAACGCCACGATGCGCCCGCCGCTGTGCGGCGGGATGCGCCGCGCGGCCTCCCGGCACACCAGGAACTTGCCGCGCGTGTTCACCGCGAACGTGGCGTCGAAGTCCTCGACGGTGGTGTCGGCGAGCGCCGGGTACTTGGGGTCAAGGATGCCCGCGCAGGCCACCACGATGTGCGGCGGGGACCCGAACGCCGCCTCGGCGCGGTCGAAGAGCGCGCGCACGGCGTCCGGGTCGGACACGTCGGCGCGCACGGACACGGCGTGGAGGCCCCGCGACGCGAGCTCCGCCACGAGCTCGTCGGCCTTGGCAGGGTTGGAGGCGTAGTTGACCACAACGCGCGCGCCGAGCGCGGCAAGGTGGGAGGACACCTCGCGCCCGATGCCACGGGAGCCGCCCGTGACGAGCACGACGCGGCCGTCGAGCGGGAGCGGCGTGGTGGACGACGCTGCTGCTGCTGCCATGGCTAGTGGGCGGGCTCGCTGATGTCGTCTTGATCCGGCGGCGAACGCTGCGCTTTAATTGGTTGCGCGCCTCGTGTCTTCGTGTTGGGCGCGAGTTTCGCTGTGCTCCAACAGCAAGAGACGCGGCCGTGGGTTTATACTACAAGGTTCCGCAGGTGCTCGGATGTCACGGCTCTCGTCATCAGAGGCTGCGACCGCTTATTTTTTTTAATGACACATGTATGATCTCATAGACTTGGAATCCGTCGTGTGATGACGTACATGATGAGAGTACAGAAGAGGGGACCTGGTTGGTCAACACTGAACAGAGCAGAGTTGATTGGAAGGAGAAAGAGACACTTTTAATTAAAAAAATGTGCATAGACAAGTTCGTCCTTCTGGTGCTGCAGGATCTGTCCTGACAGCTATGCTAATGAACTGAGGTTCTCTCCCTTCTGTAGTAATACCCACTCACAGGCCGTAAAAATGATAGCCGTAACACTAGAATACTACTAGCTCTGTTTTAAATATCAGTTCACTTTTAACTTGGAGGCAAACAATATGTCTGCCAGCGTAACGTATCTCCTTTAAGGTAGATGTTAAATATGAAGGTCAAGAAGCTATAGAGCACGCAAACTACTCAACTCTAGAAAAAACAGCTCCACCTTTTTGTAGCTCCACTCCACAAACTCTAAAAAATATGGAACTGCTAAACCCGTTTGACTAACAGCGTTATTCCAGCTCTAGAAATTGAAGAATTTGGTGAGAATAATCTTTCTTATCCTTTGGGTGTTGTTGTTGTTGTTGTTTTCTTTTTATTTTTTTTTCCGGTTGGGACAATGACCGAAAAAATCACTATTCGCAAATGTTTATAGCTGGACCGTGCTGCTGTTGTTTCCCGATTCCCCGAACACATGTGTCGTTGGTTAAATATGAAGATCAAGAAACTATATAGCTCTCTAGAAGAAACAACTTCATCTTTTTTAGCTCCACTCTACAAACTTTTAAAAAAAAACCATGGAGCTGCTAAACCTGTTTGACTAGGGTGATTTCCATCATTTTTTGGTCGTATGATTTCATTGATGGTTCCCTTTGGTGATGTGGCGGTGTCGGCAGGATGCAGGGGCAACCGAGGAGTTTTTTGTTTTTCATATGACTTTTAGTTCAAAAGTTTTGTACACAAAGTTTTTTTCAATTTTTTCGGAACTTTCTTTTCCATTTATTGTAAGTTTTTTTGAATTGTCTTCCTAAGTTTTTCTTTAAAAACTTGTATTCTAATTATGACTTTGATATTTTGCTAGTCCCTCCCAAATATTTTTTATAGAAATTTTGAACTTTAAATCTTTTCTTGCGTATATTTTTGTTTTAATTTTTAGATCCTAAATTTTTATTCATCAATTCTTTTTGTGTGTTTTACTTTTTGTTATCTATTTATTCAAAAACATTTATTAAACCAATTTGTGTTTTTTTGCTAATGCCTTCTTATTTGTTTTGGATGGGGACCATGCACATGTGAGTGTGTGACCACGTGGACTGGTGGGGGACTGGGAGTGTGGGAAGCATGCAGCAGAGGCCCAAAAGGGAACAGTGTAATTTTACCAAACCTTGTGAAAAAGAAAATGAATAATTTCTTATTTGCCACCGCTTAAACTCATAATCCGTCATATGCCACTGTCAGTGATTGTGGTGGGTCCCATGTGTCATAGACACATCGATGGCATACGAGGGATTACAAGTTTTTAGGTGACAAATAAGGGAATTGCCCAAAAGAAAAATAACATGCTAGGATGCCTCCCATAAATTTGGTTGCCTCGAATTAGATCCTCGAACACCCAACAACCTGATGAGAAAAATATCACGTGTTAAACATAAAACTATTTATTTTTAGATTTGTTTGTTATCAATCCATATACATAGATATGTGTCTATATACATATGTATGAACTAATCGAATAGCTGGAGCCTAATAATACAAAATTGTACCAAGTACTTACTATGTCGTTGGTGCTTATAGATTTCATGTTCATGGCCATCTTGATATCCATACCATGGCTGCTAGCGTAGTTTATCTCTTTTATTCAAACAAAATCAATAGCTATAACGTTTAACAGAAAAATGTAGATGTTAAATGTGAGGATCGAAATAAACTTAAATAAATAGAGCATGCAAAGTAACAAATGTAGTCGTTGTCCAACCATCATTAGGATAAAAACAAAGACGATATAAGGGGCACATGCCCCCACTAAGTTTTTAACTCGAATTTTTTTCAAGAAGCTAATGAAACAAAGGCTGTAGTGGCTTTGACTAACATTAAGAGTGTGAGGAACATTAACTCATTTGCTCTCTTTTTGGATCATTCACAATTGGCGACAACATGCTGTCATAATAAAAAAATATGATGATTTCCTTTGTTTTCGTTTCCCATATGATCTCATCGAAGGCACCTAAAAAGGAAGGGCGTGTCCTTTTAACCTATAATAAAATAGAAACATGTTAAAAATATTTCTCAAATAAATTCACGTAATAAACGGACAATAGAAAAATACAAATGACAATATAAATTAGAAATGCAAGAGTTATGAACTTGTACACATATCCATAGTATATATTTTTTTTCAATTTTGTTATAAATGGTATATTTCAGATTTGCAGATTTGGACGGTTACAAAAGGAGTAGCATCTTTGGACTAAGGCCCTGTTTGGCATGGCTCTAGCTCTGCGTGGAGCAACTCTACTCCTAAACTCCACGTGGAGCAAACTCTAGGAGGAGCAAGAGCTGTCTAAATAGGGTGTTTGGCTAGAACGGTGTCCCAACTCTAAAAAAGATGGTTTGCAACATGGATTGCCAATATTGCCCCTTGTTTATGGCCCCACATGTCATTCTCTTTCCAATCTTCTTCTTCCTCGTGATACTGCAGGACGGCGGCGTTGCTAGGGCCAGCAGCGCGTGCGGCCTCCTCGCATGGCAGCGCTGTTCGACGGAGGCGCGCCGTCCTCGCACGACAATTGTGCTCGGCGGCGGCGCTGCTCAGCTAGCAGCGGCGCCAGGCCCAGACGCCCAGCTGCAGCGCGGTCCCCTCGCGCCCAGCTGCTCGACGGAGGCTGGCTTGCGCCGCGGCGGCTCGCATCCCCTTGCCGCCACTTCCCTCTGCCGTCGCCGGTGGCTCGCCATTCCTCTACACCCAATCCCCGAGCTATAGCCTGCCATGGGATTTTAGATCCAGGGCGCGTCGGGTACGCAGATGAGGACCGGGGCGACTGCGGCTAGAGAGGGCAAGGGGTGGCAGCGACCGCGGGAGGGCAAGGCGCCGCCACGCGGGGAGGGATGGGGACGGCGGCGGGGCGAGCAGCGTGGTACAGAGGAGGAGGCGTCGGGTGGGAATAGAGGGCAGGGCGCCACCGCGTGGGGAGGGATGGGGACGGCGGCGGGCGGGTGGCGTGGTGCAGAGGAAAGAGGAGGCGTCGGGTGGGGGACAGGAGGGCAGGGCGCCGCCACGCGGGGAGGGATGGAGACGGCGGCGGGCGGGCAGCGTGGTGCAGAGGAGGCGTCGTGTGGGGAATAGAAAAAAGAGGAACGAACCGTTTTCGTGTAACCAGTGGCAGTGGTGGGTAATTACCCCCGAACTCCATGACTAGGTTCATATTTGAGGTTTCTGGAGTTCCAAAAGAGATACTCCACCAAAATGAACTAGAACTCCTCAAACTCCATGGAGTTGGGCTGCTCTGAGAGTTGATGGAGTTAGGGTGTTTGGCTAGAAAATTGGTTGAAGTTGGTAGAGTTTAGCTTCAGAGCCATGCCAAACAGGGCCTAAGTACCAAGTTATGTTTGCCTTCTAAGGGCGGGCTTGTTTATTTTGAGCTTTTTTAAAAATTTGTTGCTAGCTTTTTGGGCTAACAATAGCTTTTGGAAGATGTTAACTTTTATGAGCTTCTGGCTTTGCGGAAAGCTACAGGTAGAGTCTTTTGCCTGCATGCCATTATAAAAGTTGGTCGTTACCCTAGTTATTTTGAATGAGTTAGGCCATGCGAGTATGCGACACGAGCTGGCTGGATTCGCTTGGGCCTATGGTCATGGGAAGAGAGTTGAAAAGATGTATAATTTTTTTTTTGTGAATCAGGCCTTCCATTTAATCACGGGAGAAGATTACAGTCTGCTGCTAGCAAGCTGTGGATACATGACGGGGTTTCCTGCCACACCACCGTACTCGTATCTCCCCCAGCTTGCTTAGCTAGTACATGAGCTACTTTATTACATTGTCTACTAGCAAAAACAAAGGAAAAGGCTTCAAAGTGCAGACTCCACTCATATATCTCCGTTAGGATAGATGAGATCACTGAGCGGCTGCCTTCTCTATTCTCCCACAGCCTGATCAGTTCTTGGCAATCCGTCTCTAGACAAAGTCGATTGACGCCGTTCCTCATTGCCAGCTCCAGTCCATCTCTGCATGCATAAGCCTCAGCAGACAAAGCGTCCATACATCGGACATAGGCTTTAGCTTGCGCTCCCCGGAAAGCGCCAGCAGCATCTCGAAGAATAGCACCTATGGATCCTCCCATGGTGTCAACATTGAACGCTGCATCCACATTGCATTTTATCCAGCCTGCCAATGGCCTGCTCCATCTACCCTGCTCCTCTTGTATCTTGGCCTGCTTTGTTGGGTGTAGGATTTGCCACAGATCAAAGGATGTATCCCTCACCCACAACACCGCATGTGAAATGGACAATGTAGCTTCACCATGTCTCCTTTTATTGCGTAACATCCAGAGAGACCACATGCCACAAATGATAACAGCTCGCTCCCTAGTTGTACCCATCACGAGCAGATCTCGAGCCCACGTTGCAGGGTGCAAACTAGGAAGTTTAACTCCCGTTAGATGCTTTGTCTGCTCCCAGAAGATTTTGGCAATTGTGCAATCCATCAGAACGTGGCCAATCGATTCCTCCTGAGCCCCGCAAGTGTCACAGAATGTTGTAGGTTCAATGTGTCGCCTACATAGCACCTGTTTCACTGGCAAAAATTCATGGATCACCCTCCACCAGAACACACGTACTTTAGGAGGTACATCCAGCTTCCAAATGCGTCGCCATGTATCGTCATCAGAGGATCCAGCAACCCCTTCATCCTCTTGCCCCCGTTTCACAGAGTATAACAACTTATAAGCTGATTTAACCGAGTAGTGGCCATGTTTCTCCGGCTCCCATGCCCATATATCCTCTCCTAGGCCTCGCACAGGGATCCTCAAAATCGCTTCAGCATCAAAGCCAAAGAAAGTTTCCCGGACTAGCTCCTCATTCCACTGACCACTTGCAGTAAGCAGTTGGCTTGCTCGGCTAATATGTTGCCCTTCCGACGGCGTGAAAGGTTTACCTCCAAAATGGTTTGGGATCCATCGGTCCTCCCAAACTTTTGTATCAGTGCCATCTCCAATCCTTCTTATCAAGCCTGCCTCTAGCGCTTCTCTGCCAGCTAGGATGGCACGCCAAGTATAGCTTGATCTTCTTCTTCTAGTACACGACAGGAAGTCTGAATCATGGTAGTATCTCCCTTTCAACACTCTTGCACAAAGCGATTCCGGTCGTGTCATAAGTCGCCAGCCCTGTTTTCCAAGCATTGCCAAATTGAAGAGGTTTAAATCCCGAAACCCCATTCCACCTTGACACTTGGGTCGTGTGAGGCAATCCCAGCGCAGCCAGTGAATGTGGCGGTTATCTGCGGAACTCCCCCACCAGTAATTGGCAATAGCTTGTCTTGTCTTCTTGCATGTATCTACTGGCAATAAGAAACAGCTCATGGAGTACGTAGGCGCCGCTTGAGCAACTGATTTGAGAAGAACCTCACGTCCTGCACAGCTCGCCTCCCGACCACTCCAGCTTCCAATCATCCCTCTAACTCTCGTTGGTATATACTCAAACACCGTGTTCGTCGACCTCCCAACAGAGGTTGGTAATCCCAAGTATCGTTCAGCTAGGGCCTCATTTCGAATGTCCAACCGGCTCTGTACCTCCTCCTTAGCCTCACTAGAACAGTTTCTGCTGAAGAAGATAGCTGATTTATCCCGGTTGATCATCTGTACAGAGCCCCTGTTATATATCTCCAGAACTTCCTTCAGTCGATCAGCCCCTCTTTGCGATGCTTCCGAGAAGACAATGCAATCATCCGCAAAGAGTAAGTGTGAAATCCAAGGGGCATGGACGCCAACACGAACACCCCTGGAAATATGTCGAGGGCCGATCCCCCGGAGTAGACAAGAGAGACCCTCCAAGCAAAGCAAGAACAAGTAGGGCGAGATCGGGTCTCCCTGCCTTAAGCCACGAGACGGCCTGAAACGCTCCGACAACACCCCATTAGTTCTAATGCAAAAAGAAACTGATGACACGCACCTCATTATCCGTGAGACAAAAGCTTCATGAAAACCGAGCTTGATCATAATTCCATTAAGATATTCCCACTCGACCCGATCATAAGCCTTCGCCATATCAAGTTTGACCGCACATGCACCATTTCTACCTTTCTTTCGCTTCAGATAGTGAGTACATTCATATGCAATGAGAACATTATCTGTAATGAGCCTTCCCGGGACGAATGCACTCTGTTCTTCAGAAATAACCTCATCCAAAAACATTCTCAAACGGTTAGCCAACACCTTGGAGCAAATTTTGTATAGAACATTGCACAAGGAGATTGGCCGAAATTGTTTAATCTCCGCTGGATTCTTACACTTTGGGATTAGAACGATAGTTATGAGGTTGAGATCATCCGGCATAGCACCTCCATTCAGAAAATTCAGAACTGCCTCACTCACTTGTTGCCCAATCAAATCCCAATGCACTTGAAAGAAACCTGCAGTAAGCCCATCCGGTCCAGGGGCCTTATTCGGCCCCATCATGAACACCGCCTTCCTCACCTCATCTACGGTATAGGGACTGGACAGGAAGTCGTTCATCGTCTCTGTCACCTTCCGTGGGACATGCTGCAGGATTGCCTCAGTATCTAGCATATCTTGGGCAGAAATGAGGTTCTTGTAGAAGGAGGTAGCGACCTCCTCAATCTCCTCCTGCTTCACTGCAAATGATCCATCAACACGCTTCAAGGATGTGATCTTGTTGCTCCGCGCTCGCTCTCGGGCCTTGGCTTGGTAAAGGGCGGTGTTGCGATCCCCTTCCTTCAGCCACTCGACCCGGGAATGCTGCTTCTCCATACACTCCTCACGTGAAAGGAGTTCTGAGATTCGCCTCATAAGCCGGCGCTCCTGGTCTGACGGACCCGTGCCAATGGAGCCACCACGGATCCTCTCCAGCTCCTTCCGAACCGAACCAAAGACAGTATCCTCCCACACTTGCAGGGACCCCTGCACCTGATTAAGCTGTTGTCGTACCTGCCACAGTGTCGACGGGCCCTCTGTATTTGGCCAAGCATTACGTACCGTGTCCATGTACGTCGGGTCACGGCGCCACATGTTCTCGTACCTAAAATTCCTCTTTCTCCTCTTCCTTTGGCGTACCCTCGCACACTCAATCACCAGTGCACAATGATCTGACTCGGTCGTCTGCACATGTGTGAGTCTCACTTCCTGGAACATATCCAAGAAAGCACTTGTAGCTAGACCACGGTCCAATCTGACCTTGATGTTGTGGTTGCCTTGTTGTCTGTTATCCCAAGTGTACGGGAGTCTGATGTAGCCGAGATCAGTGAAGCCGCAATGAGACACAGCCTCCCTGAATCCGTCTATCTGTCGCTCCGGTCTCACTTGGCCCCCGAACTGTTCCGACGCCTCTAAGACCTCGTTGAAATTGCCAGCGCATAACCACGGGAGGAGGGATTTGCTTTGCAACAATATCAAGCAATCCCAACTCCTATAGCGCAACTCCCTTCTTGATTCACCATAGAAACATGTGAACCTCCATAGCTCCGCCTAAGTGCCCGGATCCAGAACATGGACATCAATATGCAATTTGTCATAGCTTTGCAAACTAACGTCCACTTCACGAGTCCACAGAAGAGCCAAACCACCCCCACGGCCAAAACTTCCCACGCCCACCCCATTGGGAAAACCGAGCGATCGCTTCAGGCCGTCAACATTATCAAAGAACAGTCTTGTTTCTGAGAGAAAAACCACCATCGGGCGATGTAGCTGACATAAGCTACGGACTTCTTGAACTGCCTCGGGTTGCCCTAAACCCCGGCAGTTCAGACAGAGGATTTTCATTGTGCCCGACGGGAGCTGCCGCTCGCAGCCGCCGCCGATCTTGCATTGGGGGTATTAGAAGTCTTCTGCTTCTTTAGTAGCTCATCGCTGGTTCCTTCATTGCTCAATCTCGTGCCCACCAGCTGCTTCACGCGAGAAGTCACTAAGCCCACTGGAACAATCGCCGATGTGTCCACAGCTGGCAGATTCAGATCAGGAGTTTGGGTGGAGCTGGAATCAGATCGTTTGGATTTCCTTTTCTTTGCTAGCTTCCGCCCATCTTCCTTTGCCGCAGTAAAGAGTTGACGCCCTGCAGGACTTGTTGTCTTCGCTTTCCCTGCGTGTTCCCCTTGGGTCTGATCTTTTAGCGGGGACATTACCTCGTCCCCCTCCTCATCGTCATTAGCATCCTTTGTAGCAGAATGATGTGCTCCATCCTGCCTAGGCGCTGCATGCCTACCATCCGCCCGGCCGGACACCCCTCGAGCAGGACGAGCCCCTGAAGATGTCCCACTGCCATATGATTCCGCAGCTGCGTCTACAAAGCTCTGCAGCTTCTTTTTCCGATCCTCAGGTGCCCGTAGTGGAATCTCCCGCTCGTAAGGTAGCTTGCCATTTGCATTTCTTGGTGCCGGGTTCTCACACTCCAGACCCAAATGGCCCATCAAACCACATGAAAAACAAAAGAAAGGGAGCTTTTCATACTGGGCGTCAAACCATTCTGGTGCCCCCTCCCTAGTCATTCTCAACAGCACTCCTCTCTTGACAGGTTTGTCAACCTCGATAGCAACACGTGCACGTAGATACGCACCACTTGCCTTGCCATCACTATCAACATCCATCTGCTTCACCTCGCCCAAAAGTCTCATCGCCCGGGATCCCCTCTGTTGGTTCATCCACCCAAGTGGGAGGTTGAGGATACGCACCCATATATCCATCCGATCAAAGCGAATCTCAGATGGCTTAAGTTTCTCATCATACTCTTTCAGTATAACAGCGTGCTTCCCAGCGATCCAAGGTGAACCGGCCAGCACACGCTCCATATCGACCTTGCTACCAAATTCCGCGACAAAGAGATTGTCGCCTTTCTCTCCGATCGGGCGGATCTTCATGCCGTACGGGTTGCCCCATGCCGGCGTCATGGCCGCCCTAATCGTGTTGGCGTGCAGCGATGTAGGGGACAGAACCTTCCCCAGCAACGCCCACTCCACAGTAGCGGCGCTCCCCCCAACTTCATCATCGCTGAAATCTGCCACATCGCCCTCCTCCGCAGTCAGGTTCAGCCGTTGCAGCAGATCGGCAACTTCCGGGTTAGGGTTTGCCCGCTCGCCGGACGTACGATTTTCACCGCCCCGTCCATCCGGTCCTCCTCCGATCTCTGCCATGATGGCTCGCCGGAAAGGAAAACAAGAGTGCCGAGTAGATTACTACTGCACAAATCGATCCCAGAGTCTAGCCCTAAGCGGCGCTAGGAACCCAGGAAGTTTAGGGTTACAGAAAGCGTGGGTGGTCGCCGGCGCCGGAGCGGCTAACCGGCGATATGCGGGTGGCCGTCGACGATAGCAGCCGTCGCCGACGTGGCGTGGACACCGAGGCCGTGGTGGCCGGCGGTGGAGCGCCTAGATCTCGCCGGAATGGCAGGTCTAGGATGGGATCGTGATCGCTTCCAGAGTCGCCTCAGCAACAGTCCGAAAACTCCGCATATTTTCCTCGTGTTCTAAAGATGTACAAAAATTGGATGGGTTGGTTATGCTAATTTCGAGAACAACCACCACCTAGCAAGCGCAACCTGGGAGATAACAAACGGCAGCCCCGTTAAACTTCCTATTTTTGCGATCGCAGCTCCGGTAAACTGAGACGAGCAAAAACACGATTGGGAGTGAGGAGTTGAGGACGACCTACGAAGGTATCGGTGCATACTTCCTCTCCATCCAAATTTACAAGCGCCCATATATTTTGAAATTCAAATCTTGTATACATCAATTTACATTCATATAACCGGTAATGCCAGAAGTTCCATCTTCCATGGACAATCCAGGCCCAACGCAGCTCGTCTGACCCCGAAGAACAGGCCGAAATCCCTAGCCCACAAACAGAGTCAACAGGCCCGGCCTGCCGACACAAGCAGCGCCGGCCGCGTGCCCAAAACCGGAGTAATCTCCACGCCACGGCGGACGGCCCCTCCTCGCTCGCGTCCTGTCGCCTTGTCGCTTGTCGGCGCCCCGTCCCCCGTCTACGCCAGATCCCCTCCTCCCCCTCCTCACTCCCATTCCCGCTCCACTACCAATCCGAGCCCAGATCCGAGCGGAAATGCTGGGGCGGGCTGCGGGGATGTCGGCGCCGCGGTGGCGCCGCGGTTCGCTGGACCTGCGCGCCGCGCTGCGGTCGGGGGGCAACCTCCTCTTCGCGCTCTTCGTGGCGGCCGTGCTCGCCTTCACGCTCCTCGCCGCGGTCCACAGCCCCGACGACCCGCTCCTCCACCCGTCCTCGCACCAGCTCACCGACTTCCTCACCTCCGCCACCTCCACCTCCACCTTCCTCACCGACGACTCCGTGCTCCGCACCGGGGAGGACTTCAACGCCTCCACCTCCTCCGGCGGCATCGGCGCCGCCGAGGCCGGCGTCGAGGCTGAAATCAAGGAGGCCGTCCCGTTCATCAAGCTCTCCGATGTCGCGTCCGAGGCTGAGAAGACGGAGCCCGCTGCCGAGAAGACGGAGCCCGAGCTGGCCGTCACCGTCGACACTGATGTCGGCACGGGCGACGGTGCTGCGGCGGCGACGACGGAGGAGACCCCTGTTACTGAGGCGGTCTCCTGCGACACGGAGGCGCCCGTGGACTGCACGGGGGACAGGGACCTCTTCAACCTGCTCATGCGCTCGGCCATCGAGCGGTTCCCCGACCTACACTTCTACCGCTTCGGCCGCCCCGTGGCGGTGCCGGGGAGCCCCATGGAGTGCGACCTCGCCTGGCGCTTCCGCCCTGCCGCCGACGCCATCGGCACTGGCCGGACCACTTACTACAAGGACTACCGCCGCTTCACGCTCACCCGTGACGTCAACACCTGCACCCTCGTCGTCGACAGCGTGGGCGAATACCACTCGGGTGTGGGTGCCAAGCGCAATGGCAAGCGCAAGGGAAAGAAGGGGAAGAAGGGAAAGCGTGAGGCACCAGTCACTGACTTTGTGCCGGCCAAGACGCAGGTTAGGCTGGATGAGAATGCTGCCAACAATGAGGCTGCTGGGGCTGTGTCCGAGCCGGTATTTGTTGTTGGTGAGGCTGTCAATGATAGCCTGCCAGTGGTTGCCTCTGAGTCCGAATTCAGCCGTGGAAAGTACCTTATTTACATGGGTGGCGGCGAGAGGTGCAAGAGCATGAACCACTTCATTTGGGGGTTCTTGTGTGCTCTTGGCGAGGCACAGTTCTTGAACAGGACGCTTGTAATGGACCTCAATGTCTGCCTCAATGGACGGTATACTTCAAGTGGCAAGGATGAAGATAGAGATTTTAGGCTCTACTTTGATTTTGAGCACTTGAAGGAATCAGCATCAGTGATCGATCAGAGCCAATTCTGGCAAGATTGGGGAAAGTGGCAGAAGAAGGATAGGCTGAAGAACTTCTATACGGAAGACATCAGGATGACCCCGATGAAACTCAAGGACATAAAGGACACACTGATCATGAGGAAGTTTGGGAATGTTGAGCCGGATAACTACTGGTCACGTGTGTGTGAGGGTCAGACTGAGGGAGTGATCAAGCGCCCATGGCATTTGCTGTGGAAGTCCCGACGCTTGATGGAGATTGTATCTGCCATCTCCTCGCGGATGAACTGGGACTTTGATTCGGTACACGTTGTGAGAGGGGAGAAAGCACAAAACACACAACTATGGCCAAACCTTGATAGAGATACCTCTCCAGAAAGTCTTCTTATGACGCTTAATGACAAGGTTGGTGCTGGCCGGTATTTGTACATTGCTACCAACGAACCCGACAAGTCGTTTTCGATCCACTCAATGGAAAGTATAAAACACGCTTCTTAGATGATTTCAATGACTTGTGGGCTGAGAATAGTGAGTGGTTTACTGAAACTAAGGAGCTGAGCAACGGTAAATCAGTGGAATTCGATGGGTATATGAGGGTTGCAGTTGACACTGAGGTGTTCTTGAGGGGGAAGAGGCATCTGGAGACATTCAATGACCTTACTCGTGATTGCAAGGATGGCGTGAATACATGCCCAGCTTCCTCCTGAAGATCTGGTGGACTAAGGTGAGCTGATGTTCTGAAATATTATGCTTTACTGAATGTTTCCAACATTGTTGTTGGTGTGCCTTAAGCACCTGTGGCTTCATTGTAGCTAGGTAGCCGGTATCAGCTAGTGCTGATTTTGTGTGCCCAGATTACATTAGTCTATCGAGTTCATGATTGGAATTGTGCTGAAACAATTAGTTATTACAGCTGTGTTTCCTATATAGCTCATCAATTTTTGTCACCACGACCATGTTACTCTCCGTTCTCTATAATGTTGTGTTTTGGCATTTGTTGTCTTCAGTATTCAGTACTCTCCGATCTCATGCAAATATCAGTATTCAGTACACCTGGTTTGAAAAGTGGAAACTATCGGTAGACAATAGTCATGTGAGGATTAATAGCAACTCTTTTAAGATAATGGGAATGGTACCAGTTAAGTTCATGTATTGCCTTACTGTTTCCTTTTGGGTGAGTGAAGGCTGTTGATATCTTTATGTGTTTTTTGGTGCACTTAAAACAAGAAACCTTTCTTCTGTGAGCTGGAAACCTAGAAACTTATGATGTCCAATGAGTTGCACTGATGAGATACTCAAGGCTTAAGCTGTAGTGCCATCTTATTTCCATTTCTGCATCTTAATTACTATGACGTTTCTGTTCAAAACCAATCCGTCTTGCCACACACTCAATACATCTTCCTCTGAAATTAGTTAGATGACAGTGATTAAGTTATCATTATAGTTAAAGTGTTAAACATCTCCTGTCCATTTCGAAACCTTGCATTGCTTGTTTCTGAAATAGCAAGTCACTGCCTGTTGATTTACTGCCAGTGCATTTTGGGCCTGTTGCTTGTTGAGCTTAACATAGCAAGCAAAAATTTAGCCTTCCTTAGCCATTCTGATTCCCAATTGGTTCCTTGAGTTTACCTGCATTGCTCACAGGTCCAGCCAGTCTCGAGCCACCCTACTTCCCGCGCTTGGTGCTCCTCGCCATTTGCAGATGAGGCGCATGTTGAATAATTCTTGTGCGCATCCGTTTCCCTTTTTTTTGGGGGGAAAGCATCCGTTTCCCTTTTATGGCTTTACTTATATGTTTATTCAGGTGCGTGGCCGTCAGGCCATGTCTTCTGGTCGTCTTGTGCGTGTTCAGCTCAACGCGCTCATCGATCGCGTGGGAGCTTGGCCGCAGTTGCTGCTGTTTGTTATGGTGCGAAACTGCGAATGTAGGAGTCCTTTCAATTCAACCATACAAGTCGCAGAACGCTGCCCCTTTGCAGCACAACACCAGGTGTTCATCGTGTTCATGTGCGTTCATAGTTCGGGTTGTTCCAACATTTGGTGTCAGTCCAGAATATCGGAACAATCTGAGTTATGAATGCACGTGAATACGAGGAATATCTGGTATGGTGCGACGAAGCAGCAGCGTTTTCTGACTTTGTATCGCAGAATTTAAAGGACGTATGTGTACAGATCGTGGGCTTTAGGGCCTCCTGGACCCGCGCCACGAACAAACACCCTGTGCAAGGCGCAACTACAAGTCACGTGCGAACGATGCGCGCGATGAGCTGAAGATGCACACTACCGTGAGAAATGGGCAACTGGCCTTGCACTTGACTAACACGCACACTCAGCTAAGAAAAAGAAGGAAACGAATGCGCACGAGACCTGTTGAACAAACACCCTGTAAAACTTGCTGCCCTTACCTGATGCCGATCTTTAGAACGAGGTTCCTGAAACTTTGATACGGCCCAGTTGTTCCAGTGAACTCGACGTCGATCTGACCTTTTTTGCACACTCCCGTATGAGATGTAACCTCGTGTGGATGTGCTTGCTCCTGCCATATGCATCGGGCCCTTGGTCAACGAGATTTGCCGAAATGCATCAGTACATTGCTGACTTTAAAGAACTCCAGACGCTCAAGGAACGAACGATCCGTGGCGCAGCTAGACCCGCTCCTTCGCAAAGGACGAGCTCAACATGCGCGTGGCCAGAAGACATGGCATGGGCTTCACTGAACAACTGCTCCCTCCGTTCCAAAATAAATGCAATTCTAAGATTTGAAATTTGTCTTACAAAAAATGCAATTTGATCTAGCAACCACAAAAGACAATTGTCTTCGGAACCTTCTCGTATAAAAGACAAACCAATGTCTAGATATTTCTTACAAAAGACAGCTAGCAATTTAGTAATTTTACACATAACATTTGTTTGCGTGCCTAATGCTAGAATTGCATTTATTTTGAGACGAAGGGAGTAAACCAATACGCACACGACTTATTCAGCCGCACCGAACGGCGACGGACGAGCCACCGGCCACACTGCTCTCTGCGCTGGGCGTTCTGAGGAAACCCTGCCCCCAATGGTCGATGTGCCCAGAAATTTCTGGTTTCTCAGCTTGCTCTAGCTCCAACTAACGGTCATTCGTAAGCGAGGCCAACACTGCCGGTCGGAGGAGCTCAAGCTCTCAAGGATTGTGGCATGTGCCCGAGCCGCAGGCTCCATCATCACTGCCCGCTTGAGAGATACAATGCGGGACACGGGGGGATGATGGCCTTTGGCTAAAATGGAACGGATCCAACGAGGCGTGCACCACAAATGCCACAAAAAGCGGTGTGGCATGTGCTCGCTGCTCCTGTGGCTGTGCATACGAGGAGTATCATGGCAGTTGGCAGCCGCTAGGAAGTAAGCATCATCCTGCATCCCGTATCCGAGTGCGATGCAAGCGTACGTGAAATGGCCTCAATTATCGGAGCCAAAAGTATTTTCGGAACAGACCATTTAACTGCCGATCGAGTGCGCTTTAATTAGTTGACCACTTAACTTTGCTAAACAACTACTACTAGAAAGGAACAACTAAAGCTTTCAAAAAAAAAAAAGAAGAAGATATGAACAACTAATCCGACCGAGGTCCCCTGCCCTGCCTGAGGTCAACTCGAGGCGGTTGTAGTGCCATGCTCACTCGACCCGCACCCGGCCCCGTTCGTTCGTTCGTTCGCTCGCTCGTCGTACAATCTCCACCATTCATCGGTGGTCGTTCAATTATTACTAGCTGTTGAAGTGGTCGATGTGCCCGAGTAGGGCACGGTTACCATCTACCAGTCGTGTGTACCATCATATACACAGGTGGTCACACAGCAAGATCATGATCTGGGCACGCCACGGCACCGATCAATCCGGACATTTGTGCAGGTGTGTGGAATGCGATGCTCGAACAAGCCGCGCCCACACGGGTGGACTTGAATACGGTACGGGTTTGGAGCGCCGTCCGTGCCAAGAAAGAAATCTAGCTCTCGGCAGCTTTCGGATTATGGTCCTGCGTGCATGGGTGTTGGGATTAGACTGAGACAGAGACAGGCAGCGAATATCAACAGGATCGTAAGAGCACGTCCGCGTCAGCGTTAGCGTTAGCGCCGAATTAAGAGAGGAGTATGGAGCACGGATGATCCAATTGCGGCACCACAATTGGAAGCTTTGGCTAACCTTCCCAAAAAAAGTGTCAAGCTAGGTTTCTTCAAAAAGAAAAAAAAAAGTTGTCCAAAATGATTCGTTAATAAAATCCTTCCAAAGGTCAATTTATGTACAGACCTGTATTACACCTGTATTCACTTGCATGCCAGCCAACCATGGACTGATCCAATTGGCGGACAAAATCATCCACATTATTGGCGCCACTTGCATAAATGTGGTGTGGAAGGGTGTTATCATCCAAAAATAGTGAGAAAAAATGTGTCAGTCCGCTGTTTTCTCTTGGCAGGCTGAATTAGGTCAACTTCTAAAATGAACCATTTCACTTTCTCTAAACACCACATGTTTCAAAAGGGGCGAATACTTTTAAAAATGTCTGCATCCAGGAGATATTTTGCAACTTTGCCAAAAAAATCGTTATCAGATTCAGATTTTACATGTCCATGTCAAGACAGCGGAGGTTCGTCCGAGCTAAGTTTTAGCTTATCTCTCCTTTTCGTTGGACCTGGACACCAGACCGAGCTAGTTTCATGCTTTCAGCACGCCATCCCAGTGATCTCACTGAACTGATTCCATCTTTCCAAATCTGCGGCAGTACTCAAGAATCAAAACCGTCAAATCTTGATAAGATGTTGACTGGTATAAGCAGCCAGTTAAGCCTAAGATGGCATCATTCATGAGATCACAGAAATGGAACTGCTCTTCTTTTCTTCTTCTTTATTTTTTTTAAAAAAAATCGTTTCTTTTCTTCGCGGATCAGTCAAATCTCTCCGCCCCCAACTTTCCGGCACGGTTTCCCGAACTCCGGCGCGCTGGCCCACACGCCAGCCACACAACACAAACCCCGCCACCGCGCCCGGCCCCGTTACCGTTACTTTTACCCCCCATTCTTCATTCTCCAGTCTGTCTCCAGCCGCTCCCACCACCGCTATCGCCAGGCGCCGGCCGAGGCCGACCGAGCAGCCGCAGCCGCAACGGGGAGTCAGCGACTCGGCGGTAGTTGGGGCGTGCCCGCGCGCGCGGCCCCGTTCTCCTCCAAGACCTCCACTCCACTCCTCCTTCCCCGACCCCGACCCCCGTTCCGTCCCAGCGCGCCACCGCGGCACCGCCTATATAAGACTGTGCGCCCCGTGTCTGCGCTCGCCTGCATCCCCAGACACAGCCACCGGTTCGGTCAAACGAAGGCTCTGAGGCCGCCGCGCTGCCCTGCCTCTGGAGTCCGGAGATCCTCCTCAAGGCAGCGAGAGAGAGAAGCGGCGGAGACCGCGGGAAGGGAGCAGGGAGATGGAGGCGAGGTACGCGGCGCTGCGGCGCGCGACGGAGGAGGTGGCGGCGGTGGACGCGCACGCGCACAACCTGGTGGAGCTCGGCTCCGCGTTCCCTTTCCTACGCTGCTTCTCCGAGGCCGAGGGCGACGCGCTCGCGCTCGCGCCCCACTCCCTCTCCTTCAAGGTACGCCGGCACAACTCCCGGCCGCTCCCGCGCTGCTAGCTCTCTCTGCTTTGACAGTTTGGCCGCTCCCCATGCTCTTGCAGCTTGCAACCACTATCTCCGTACTAGTAGTGGTACTTTGGTAGAAGCATATTCGAAATCGTGGTATTAATGCCAACGGGGCCCTGCAGGTTGGGCTACCGTGCTAGATATTGTGGCGGTTGCGGGCAATCGTTGCTAGCAGATTTTAACGACTTTTTTTTTTTGCAGTTTTTTATGTGCAAGCGTTGCTACTATAGGTTTTAAATCTTGCTAAACCACACAAGTGTGTCCCTGAATGTCACTAGTACTTTGGAATTCGGATGGACTCTGAACATGGTTTAGGGAAGTGTCGAGCAGTCATGCTTTATTACTTGCATTTGCTGATTGATTGAGAAGTGCTTCTAGTTGATATTTGAGGATAGATGCTGTTTCAGGGCACTGATAATTGATACGTAGATAAACAGGTACTGTACGTACTATGTAAATTTACTGCAACTGGCAGCCGGTTTTAGCAGAATATGCTGTGCTCGTCGTTTTCTGCAGTGACATGCAGGTGGCAGCAGCTTTATCGTCTGCCTTGCCGTTTTGCAGTGGGACACTAGGACGTGGTGGCCGTAGTACGCCTTTCCCCCATCTCTTGGCCTTGTGATTGTGATCATGTGATGGATCATTTTTTTTTTGTTTAACAAAACTCGTGATGGATCGCATAGTGGGGGCTACCGACTTGGTAACTGGAACGGTGTGTTGTTGCTTTGCTACTTGCTAGGCAGTAGGCACATGACCACCCGCTGATCTGGAATGCCCGCCAAGTGTCCATGGAGTCATGTGATGTGGGGCATTTTCTCGGCCACTTTGCCCCTGACTTTCTGCCCCAAAGCCCAAATGTCCTTGTCCTTGCCATGGGACTGCTGTAGCATTTGTAACATGTTTCTGTTAGATTTTTCTTTCTATAGCGCGTGGGGAAATCTAATTCAGGTCAGGTAGCGCGTGATGTACTTTTGTAGTTGTTGTTCCAAAGCAAAGCACTTAAGAGTGCACTTTCAGAGCTCATTACATTCTTGGAACGTCATGATATGCAGAGAAGCCTGAGGGACATCGCTGGATTGTACAACTGCGAAGCCTCACTTGAGAAGGTGGAGGAGTTCAGGAGGGCTGAAGGATTGAAATCCATTAGCTCGAAATGCTTCCAAGCTGCCAACATATCTGCCATCCTTATAGATGATGGCATAACATTTGACAAAATGCTAGACTTGGAGTCTCACAAGGCATTCGCTCCTGTAGTTGGAAGAGTTCTGAGAATAGAAAGGCTAGCAGAAACAATCATCAATGATGTGAGTGTATTTCTCTTGTTTTTCTCTATTTACAATGTTTTGTTACTATAAATGACAAATGCTATTTGTAAAGAATTTACTACATGGCGTTGATCCTCAAATATCAGATCAGATACTGTTGCTAATGATCCATTTTCTCCTAGTATGAAAGTAATGTTCAGTCAACTTACACAATTACCATTTTCAGGAATCATTCAGTGGATCAAGCTGGACATTGGATTCATTCACTGAAAGCTACGTAGCTAAGCTGAAGTCATATCCTCCAGATTTTCCAATAACCTTTTCAGGCCAATTCGATTATTTTTCATCAGTTCCATTTGATTTGGGAATATCCTTAACCTATTGCTCACAGTGTCCAACCAAATTGTTGCGTTGAAAAGCATAGCTGCATATAGAAGTGGGTTAGAGATCAACCCTAACGTTAGTAAGACCGATGCAGAGGATGGTCTTCGAAAGGAGCTAACAGGTAAACACTTTTTTTTATGTCATGGGCATAAAACACTTAAAAAAGATCACACAAATTTTGCAATTACATTCCTCCATGTTTTTCAGGTCCTAGGCCATTTCGGATTACAAACAAGAACCTCATTGACTATCTATTTGCCTGCAGTCTTGAAATTGCTGTGTCATTTAACTTGCCAGTGCAGATTCACACAGGGTGACGACTCTTTGCTCCTAGTATGAAAGCAATGTTATATTTTGGTCGTTTCAATATCTCAAATACATCTCCTATATTTCTTTTTCAGTTTTGGAGATAAGGACCTAGACTTGCGAAAGTGCAACCCACTACATTTGCGTGCTGTTCTTGAGGACGAAAGATTTGCTAAGTGCCAACTTGTTCTTTTGCATGCTTCTTATCCATTTTCTAAGGAAGCATCTTATCTTGCATCTGTTTACTCCCAGGTAGACCATCATTTTGTCCTTGTATATATTTTGGTTTCATGGATTTTAACCATCCTAAACAAACCACAATCAGGTCTATCTTGATTTTGGCTTGGCAATTCCAAAACTTAGTCTTCACGGAATGACGTCATCAGTGAAAGAGCTTCTGGAGCTAGCTCCCATAAAGAAGGTAAAGTGTCCATCTTGTGAATAGCAGTTTCTAGAAATTGTTCTTTCACAAACAGAAAAAAGAAAAGAAAAGTTGTTCAAGTACTGAAATAAATCCATATTTTACCTCATGATCCAGTGTTGCTGAAAGCCAAAACTGAGTTTTATCTTCCCTTCACTATATATCATATTGTTCATATTTTACTGTGTACGCTCTCTACACTAGCAGGACTAGGCAATGGACATAGAAATTGCTGCAATAACAGGAAAAATCCCAGAACAAGTTCTGGTAATAGATACCTTTAGCTAGATATACCAGGCGAAATTACTTGCCCCAGAAGTGACTGGAGCATGTTGTGAGCAGGCCTTCTTACTCTAGTTTTAACTCCTTATGATCAAGTTATGATCATTCTGTTTGAGTGGAAAGTCTTGATTGCAGACATATTATTTAAGCAGTTGTTTATACTAAATATTGTATAACTAATCAAATTTCTGAATTACCTTGGAAAGTAAAACATTTTTGGCTGTCCTGATTTGGTTGTCAGTTTTTGATATACCTAGAAGTATTGTATCTTCTAACTGCTAGTGCTAGTATGCAACTGGTTTCTGCCAGTAGTGGTTCTTTGATCATAACAGTAAGTATCTTCTCTGGAATTTGTCTATAGAAATCCAATTATGCCTAGTCAGACCTTCCATCTTAGGCATTACAAGTTTGAAAGTACCTTGTTCCTATTTTGTGCTACCAATACATCTGGTTTACTGATGTTAGTCCTTTTCTGCAATATTCATTATCATGTCACCTAACTCCCTTTTAATTCATTCTGCAATTATCCTGATGAATGAGACTGTCATTGCTATTTAGAGACGAGCAGACCTAAATATTTTCAATTTTGAAGGTACACTTTTCTTGGTATTTCTAATTTACAAGCATTTTCAGGTCATGTTCAGTACAGATGGATATGCTTTTCCAGAGACATATTATCTAGGTACAGTCATCATCTTAACTAGTTCACAAGATGATTGAGGAGCATTCCATGTCGATACAAATGTTAAATATATTCTCAGAAATCAAGGTGCACGAATGGTAGCTTACATTAGGATAAACAAAAATACTTTTTGACTAATAAAAAAAGGATCAGAAAGGAAACTTTTGGTTCATCATGGGATTTTGATCTATAGATATGTTTGCTATAGTGTGCTTCAAACCATAGAACGGTGTACCTAAATATTTGAATTTATATTTAATATGCTGGTTGAATGTTTATGTGTTAATTCATATTTTGCTGATTTATAGGTGCAAAAAGGGCACGGGATGTTGTTTATCGTGTCCTAGCTGCTGCATGTGAAGACGGAGACCTTAGCATTCAGGAAGCCATTGAAGCAGTTGAGGACATCTTTAGGAGAAATGCGTTGCATCTGTACAAGTTAAATGTTGCCAATGGCTCAATTAATCATGGAACTACCATAGCTGGTGACAGCGTATCATTGTCTTCTGTTGAGGAAAACGTTCTCTTTGTTCGAATAATCTGGATCGATGCTTCTGGTCAACATAGATGCCGTGTAAGCATACCTTATAATTGCAAGTGTTCTTTTGAGTCTTGAGAAGATAAGACATCATGGTTTATTCACTTTTCATAGAATTGTGCTTTCAGGTTGTGCCAGCTGGACGGTTTTATGAGGTTACGAGGAATAAGGGTGTTGGTCTGACTTTTGCAGTAATGGGAATGACTTCATTTTGTGATGGCCCAGCAGATGGGACCAACCTTACTGGTGTAGGCGAGATCAGACTTGTGCCAGATATGCCAACACTTCTGAGGCTTCCATGGTATTTCTGATTGTTTTGAACATTTTTTTCAGTACTTTTTAGAACAATCTCAGCCAATCTAGGAGGAACAAGGTGGTATTTAATTGTAAACATAAAGAAAAAGTAACCCAAATTTATGTTGAAGAAGGCTTGAACCTGGGTGGGGCGTTGGTACACCCACACTATCCACCAACTGAACTAGGGCCAGTTCCTTCTTCAGTACTTTTTTGGTTGATACATATGTTATGACACTGGTTTTTATTCTTATTTCCTTTTGTCTTCCCAGCCTTGTTTCCACATCAATGATATGGCCATTTACATTCTATTGCTATTCCTGTCTCGTATTTATTTAAACATTTGAAGTTCCTATGCCACTTATATTGATAACTGCTACAAGAACAAGGGAATCGTTTCTTAAATTATCATGGCAGCTTCATTCCCTCACTAGTAATTGCCTACTATATTATGAAAAAAAATCTAAATCATGTTAGAACACTAAATATCAATTGCTAAATCATGGTGGTCTAAAAATATGCTACATCATGGCTAAGAGTGTTGTATTTACTTGTTTAGGTGTTCTAGAAAAATGCTACATCAATTTGTCGAATGCACTAAGACATCATGTTTTATGATTTTTTAACAATATATCCTGTTAGACTTATGTTTGTCACGCGTGTATGGGTCCTGTGCTTGGGAATCAATCAATATTCCACGCAATGTCCATTGCTTTCATATCCACAATGCTAATATAGATTTTCTTGTGGCTAGGTCAACGTGTGAGGAAATGGTGATGGCTGACATGCAAATAAGGCCTGGAGAAGCCTGGGAATACTGTCCTAGAAATGCCTTGAGGAAAGTCACAAAAGTTTTGTTAGATGAATTCAATGTGGTAAGAATAGATCCACACTTTCTCCTGCCTAAATATTCAAATGCCATTTCAATATCGTGGATTATGAAGTGTATTTGTTTTGGTATTTATGCTTAACTATTTATCCTTTCAGACAATGATGGCGGGTTTTGAAAATGAATTTTTTCTTCGCAGAAAATTAGTAAGGTAGCATTCCCTGACTCTATTTAAAGATGAAAATTAAAAAAAAATATTATTTACGGGATGCTAATAGAAAAGCTCTGCAGTGATGGAGTTGAGCAGTGGGTTGCGTATGATAATACAAATTACTGCTCAACTTCAGCATTTGATGGCGCGTCATCTATATTACAAGAAATATATTCTTCTCTCAAAGCTTCAGACATTGTGGTTGAGCAGGTAAGTAATTTACCTTTGTAAGCAAAATATAATTTTAAAATAAATTTGATACCAAATTGATTGTATTTGCAATGATTTATTTATTATTTTTTATGTGCGCCTCTACTGCTCCCCTAAAAAACATCAGTTGCATGCTGAAGCTGGAAAAGGGCAGTTTGAGATAGCCTTAAAGTATATCTTGTGCACTCTTGCGGCTGACAAACTGATATATGCCCGTGAGACTATTAAATCAGTTGCTCGAAAGCATGGACTGCTAGCAACATTTCTCCCAAAGTAAGTCAATGGATTGACTAGCTAGGTCTGCCCATTTCAAGTTTCAACATATATAGTTAGATGATGGAGACCAACTTCATCTTTCTTCGATATTTTGTGATCATAGGTGAAAAACTATCAAATGAAATTAAGCCACTGATTTAGTATATTAAACAGAAACAATTATATACCAGCTCTGAAGAATGGATTTATCTGTGTACATTGTTTTGTGCAAGTAGCTATATATGTGAACAGATTGACCAGGCAATAGAGAGCTGGAACACTTTTGGCACCAAAGGAAGCTGAAATAAGCTACACTTGGTCAATGCTAGATCACCAATTATTTGAAACTTGTGTATCTGGTATCTGATTATTTCTTCTGCTTCAACACTTTCCAGGCCTGATTTGAATGATATTGGATCTGGTTCTCACGTTCATCTGAGTTTGTGGGAGAATGATCAGAATGTTTTTATGGGATCGAGTAAAGATAATTTTCATGGAATGTCAAAAACTGGGGAACAGTTCCTTGCTGGAGTGTATTATCATCTTTCATCAATATTGGCATTTACTGCTCCTCATCCAAACAGGTAATATCTTCTATAAAGCTTCTAAGGATGTCCTGTAATTCAATTGAAATTTGGATAACTTGATAGATTGTGTGTTTTTCACATAAGCTGCATGACATTTACAAGATGTCAATCCATATATTCCCTATACTCTAGAAGGCTAAATTGATACTGATGGAACCATTTCAAATCAGTATGTTATCTGCCGCTATTTAATAATTATGTTCACCTGATCTTTTGTGTATAGCTATGATCGGATTCAACCAAATACATGGAGTGGAGCTTATCTATGCTGGGGGAAAGAGAACAGGGAGGCTCCATTGAGAACCGCATGCCCACCTGGTGTGCCTCTTGATCTAGTCAGTAACTTTGAGATCAAATCATTTGATGCATGTGCAAATCCACACTTGGGTCTTGCTGCTATCGTTGCTGCCGGCATTGATGGGCTAAGGAGAGGCCTCAAGTTGCCTGAACCAATTGGTATGAATATCTTATACAGGCTGACCTTTCTTGCCATTGTTCCCAAAGTTTGGGCTTCACCCATATCATTGGGAATAATCTTAACAATTAATTTTGAACCTTTCGGTCCTGATTTTTTTTTCTACATAATGTGTCTAGAACACGGTGAACACCGCTGAATGCAAATATCTCATGCTGTTCGTGTTTTTTTGCAGAATCAAACCCTGCAGATTACGCTTCTAAACTCCAAAGGCTACCGCAGAATCTGCAGGAATCTGTTGAATCACTTTCTGCAGATAAGGTGTTGCATGAATTAATTGGTGATAAACTTGTCACAGCCGCCATAGCTATACGGAAGGTCAGCTTTGTTTGACATCGTCTTTTGTTGCTGTTTTTTTTTTGCACTAAAATATTTTAGATTTGCTCACCGTTATTTCTACCATTTTTTGTTCTCCAGGCTGAGATTGATCACTACGCGAAGAATCCAGGGGCATTTAACGATCTCATCCACTTGTACTAGGGCAAAAGAACGGAATGAGGGACTACGTTTAAACCGTATGACTGATGACTGAGACAATACGTGGAAGAATAAATTTTGTTTGATTTTGAACTCTCCTGTACTTGATTCGTGGCGTTTCTCTTATCAAATAAATGTTGGTTTAAGATGTACAAAGTAGGTTACCATCACCTTGTTCTTCACATCCTCTGGCGGTTTTATGGCACTTAAAAGACACATCATAATGGCAATTCGCTAAACTTAACCCTATTTTACGATCCCGGCCACTTAAAGTCTTTTTGTATGCTCCAGTATCGCACCACTCAACCCATATGAGCACCTTTTTTTTTCTTTTCTTTTTGCTTTGACACCAATCGTGTAGCTCCAGCTCATACGTCACGTATCGCACCAGCCGTGTCATTTAGCCACCATTCCCTGTGTCAGATTTCACCAGCATGATATCAGATCACTTTTCCACAAAGAACTTGTTGGGAAATTCAGTCATCTTTAGGCCAAAAACCAAACTTACCCTTCGTAGTATGTTGGGAAGAAACGACAGATTAGTGGAAGAACGGCAATAAGAGATGGAGGGAGAGCTGATCTTTAACCCTTTACAACTACTACAAAAACTGGAAAGGAACGAGAGAGGGAGGCAAAAATAGACAGCTAATTCCATTCCAAGGGCAACAACAAAACTGCTAAACTTGGAGATGAGAAGAAAAAAAATGAATAACAACCGAAAAGAGGCCGCATGTCCTTTGTACAAATCAATTATAATCACTACCGAAAACCCCCACAAGCTGATTCTTTAACCCCCCCTTTCCCTTTTTTACTCACAGACCATGTAGATACAATCATTTACAGCAGAACTGCAGAACATGAAGGGTAGCTCACACGGAGACGACGAAACGTGCAGAGTTGATTGACTCATCTATTGACAGCATCCATAACTGTTCTTTGCATGGCTTTCCTGCTTCTGTTTGAGGTTGTTCCTCTTGACAACCGAAGAAGACCCTTCCTCCAGGAGACTTGGGACCTCGAGAATCTGCATGGTAATGGCAAGATGATGAGTTAGTTCATGCATTGCATGCAGTACATGCAATCCTCCAGGAGATTTGGTTTTCAGCTGGATGAAAAGTTATCTGCACTATTCCATATAAATTGAATAATAAGCCATGTTAACCATAGCGAATTTCAGCTAGCCATCCTAGTACCATTAACATGCAGTTATACTTTGCACTTGCTTCGCTAGCTGTCTTTACACCTCACCAAGGGTGCCATTGACTAAAGCATCAGCATGCAGAAAGGATCATATGCGAGTTTGTGACAGTTAACTCTAAAGAAACAGGCTTTTTGATTGATCACTCAAATTACTAGTTTAATCAGAACCAACGAATGTCTCAAGCTTCCGTTGTAATGGTGCTATAAAGTATAAATTTAACATGGCAACGTTGGCAATACATGCATTCAATTCAATATGGCAAGGCTAGGATGGACCACTTTTGGGGCCCATGTGGCCAGGATATTGGCCCGCCTAAAGTTCATGTTTATATGTATGTTTAGGGTGCTTTAAAATCGCTCAGAAAGAAGGGCTCTGAGCAGATAAGGTTATCATGCCTAATATCTTTCTACAAGCATACCTTCAATGCAAGTTCTTCAAAACATTTCTCAACATTTTCTCGTGTTTTTGCACTGCTCTCAAGAAACAGACATCCAGATTCTTCTGCAAAGGCAAGGCCTTCTTCTCTTGTGACCATTCTTTCATCGTCCTGCAAGATGAGGCCATCAAAATAAAAACTAAGAACTGTAGTCATTCTCCCTATAGAGCCCATCAGTTTTACTTTGTAGAACTTTGAATATTATAGGGTAAAATGGGTTGAGAAAATAAAGGATGTATAGATACCATTACAGTTAACTTGTGTCAACAAAAGGTTTTAAGAGATTCTTAGACTAGATCAAATTATTTCCAGAAAAGCAAATAACAATCAAGTTTATGGTAGAGACGGTACCTTATCAACTTTGTTCCCAACAAGCATTTTTATGCAGTCTTTGTTCGTTGAGTTTGCTTCTATTTCCTTAGTCCACACATCAGCCAAGTTTGAAAAACTCTCTCTCTTTGTGACATCATATACTAGGATGAAATACAAAGTCATTAGACCTTAAATAATTTGATGAAGGACCGGACTGAGAGAAATTCTATAGGCAAATTTTCACCAGAAGTTATAATAATAATAAACTTAGGTGCAATGACTCAGATTCCATAAATGCAACAATTAAAGCATGAAAAGAAGATTATGGACCAAACACCTGAAAACTTTATCATAATGTATGTATGCATCCTCTGCCTATCCCCAGGTATTCAGATACCATAAATGCAACAACTAAATGGTCCATTGGCATGCAATCATTTGGAATTGTCATCCAAAGTTCAGTCATAGATCCAACTGATAGCATGATGAAAATGAAAAACAAGTGTGTTTTTATGCAACAAACAAGATATGCTTCCCTGGAAAGTTGTGCATGAATACGTATGATGAACACTATTGACAAAACATGGTGGTGATTTTTACCACTGTCAAGGGCGACATCATACATCCCTGTACTGACGAATTTGGTAATATATAGCTATTTTACACCATCAAGGCAAGATATATCATTGCCATAAAGAAACCATAAGCTTCAATTATCTGAACATTTAACGTAGTAAGATAATGCAACATCAGATGCCCAAGGTTGTGACTGAATAATTCAACTTACATGATTCTACAGTATATTTCAATTATCTGACGTCAGGGTGACAAAAAATGGCACTAGTGCGGCAGGACAATATATTTAAGCAGTCACTTGTAGCAAACATATTGTGTTACCTAGAATAATTCCCTGAGCACCTCTGTAGTAGGAACTAGTAATTGTCCTAAACCTCTCCTGGCCAGCTGCAAAGCATGGAAGTATGGAACATAAGTTTTCAGAATCTTAAATATCGGAAGACACCATAACATAATTCATGCTGTTAAAGTGGTAACAGATAACTCAGAAGCCTTCAAGTTCTAGCAGTAGTAGACAGAGGTAACATGGTGAACCACTGAACTACTTTAGAACAAAGGCAGTGGGGCTACAACAGAACTTTTAATATTGATAGAACCTAGAGTGGCAATGATTTTGGAGGTGTAAGGGCTAACATGTTGAAAGTAGCCAGATATTTTAGCCACAAAGCAGCAAGGTGCAACTACAATCTTTGAATAAGAAACCCCAATGGACATGATGCAAGGACAGGTATGAAGGAAGAATCCAAATATACTAGCTGAAAAGCAAACCTTGATTTTATCAAACCACTAACCATAATGAGAGCAGTGAAGGGTGGAATTGTAAAAGGAGTAGGAACAGAACTATGTAGCCACAAAGGGTGGAATGTTCAACAAGTTCTGATGCAGATGCCTAATTGTATACAAAACAGCTTTCTAGCATTGTATATTCCCATTGGCAATCAGATACGTAATATGAAATACCAAATGATATATTGCATCATCGAAGTACATGCTTACCAGTATCCCATATTGTCAACTTTAGTTTCTTTCCACCAACTGTAAGGAACTTAATTTTAAAATCCACTCCTGGCAGCAAGTGTGAAACAGAAGTCAGCCGGCATGACATTTGGTTAAATAGAGGTATGACACACCACAAGCATGCAATGCAGAAAAATGCTAAAGTGCCCAATTGGAATTGTAGAGGAAAATGTAAATATCATGTTAGGACCACCCTCAGTGGATAACACATAGGCTAGTAGGCCACAATACTCCAGTTGGAATTTTCTGAAACAGCGCCCTGCCAGGAAATAGGGACATCAACTTTTATTTTAAGATATGTGCACGAATAGGTCTTCCATAAGCTATGGATTCTCCTTTTCATAAAGACAGCATGCTATACAGTTAAGTATATGAAGGTTGGCCACTTATTTTGAAATATCTTTAAACACGATTGCGCTTCTATTTTTTTAAAAAGAAAATGCAGGGGAAACACCACTGCGCTTCTATTTAAAAAAAAAAATTGCAGGGGAAACACGATTGCACTTTTAAAGTACTAGTGATATAGCATAGCACAGACAACAGAGAGAAGGGAAAGTAAGATCACAGAAGTTAATCTAGCCAACATAATTTGTAACTAGCTGTTCATCTAAGCTAACTTAACTACCAGTGCACAAGGCCCTATTGCACGGTACAAGCAGCATCAGCATGGGCGAAATTTTTCCAACTGCCCCCAACAGATGAGAGGAAAGGCGGAACCATTGCAGTAACTCCCCCCCAGTACAAGCAGAGCGCAGAAACCAGCTGCCGACATTAAAAAATGGTGGAAGATTTGTTCACTGAACTGGACCGCCGTGCGCCACCAACTTGGCGCACACACGCTCCTTGTGGAATCCACGCTGACACCGATAGGGAAGAATTGGAGGCACAGGATGGATCAGGATCAGTATATCACCCCCACGGACTAATTAATTGAGCTAGAGTAGTGGACTAGGAATGAAAAAATGGAAAAAAGCAGCAGAGGCAATAATAGAGGCGCGCGCTCCCAATTTTTCCTCTCCCGTGCGGGTGATGGCGACGACACAGCAGAGTGAGCGAGAGATACTGCCGCACGGACGACGCCCTTCGATTCCTGCCTCCGCAGCTAGCTTCGTGCGTCCGGAAAATCCTTAGCGCTGTACCACTGCCACGACGACTACGAGCGTACACGCTGGGGCTAGCTCTAGGTCCGGCCCTGTTCCGACACGGCAGCAGCGCTGCAGGCCTGATCGGGGAATCTGCTTCGATCGATCGATAGGTGGAGCGCTGGCCGTGGTGGGTGATGGATGGATGGAGTGCGTTGCGTACCGATGGTTGGGGCGATGTCGTCGTCGAGGGTGGAGGCGGCGACGAAGCTGACGAGGAGGCTGCTCTTGCCGACGCCCGAGTCCCCGATGAGGAGGATCTTGAAGGAGCACTCGTGGCCGCCGCTGCTCCCGGCCCCCGGCGACCCCATAGATATCCGCTCCTTCCGCCTTCACCTCTTCCTACTCGCCTCTCTCAGATTCCGCCCGATTCGGCGGCGAAGCGGCGCGGAGAGGAATGCGGGGGCCGAGGCCGGCGGGCGGAGGGATAAAGGCGCAGGCGCGGGCCGGCAGCGGCGCCGAGGAAGGGAGGGAGCGAGGGGGACAGCTAGCCAGACTGGTGTGTTGTCGTGTTGGCTTTGACCGGGCGAGCGAGAGAGGGGGTCGTGGCGTGGGGAACGGCTGGTCCAGCTACTTATGGCAGGCACTCAGGCAGAGAGGCGCCAGGGAACCCCCGCGCGCGCGCGCCTCGGGTCCGTCCGGCCGCGCCGCCGAGTTGGCGTGGCAAGGGCGCGCGCACCGGGGGGGGGGGGGGTGGTGGGCCAGGCCGCCGCGCGGTGTCTTGTTTCGTCTGGGCTGGCCGGCCGAGTGCCGACGCGAGCGGTCGGGTTGCGTTTGCGTCGCGGGCGGAGCACTGCGGTTTTGGCTGTTTTGGAGAGCACTGCGGTTTTGGCTGTTTTGGAGAGCACTGCGGTTTTTGGCTGTTTCGGGGGGTGGCGAACGTGTGCTCTCGCCGTTTCGCCCGCACCCCCCGATCCGCGCGGCTGGGGTCGGCCTCGCGCGGTCACGGTGGCGTCGGCCGGGTGCGTTCGTTCGTGCGCGCGAGCGCCGGGTTTTGGTGGATTTTGCCGGAGAATTTGGGTATGGATGACGACGATGGTGATGTGTGCTCCGCGGTTGCCGGCCGCGGGACTTGAAGTTGGCTACGGCTACGCTACTCCGGTTTTCTGATGTTTACGACCGGGGCGGGGGAACACGTGTACGAATATCAGGGTACGGCCGCACGGGAGAGCTACGTAGCAGGATTCGTTGGAGCGCTGACAGCGACAGGATGGCAGGCGCCGAGGAGTTTTTATAATGGGCCGTGTTTTGTTTCGCGAAATTTTTTTCGAGTATGTCGAGCACACATTTGAAATATTAAATATAGACTAATTACAAAACTAATTACAGATTTTGTCAGTAAATCGCAAGACGAACCTAATGAGTCTAATTAATCCGTCATTAGCACATGTTTACTGTAGCAAATTATTATCTAATCACGACCTAACTAGGCTCATTAGATTCGTCTCGCGAAGTACACTCCATCCATATAATGGGTTATTTTTTCGACTATATTTAATATGCCATGCATGTGAAGGAACGTACTCGAAAAAAATTTCGCGAAAGATCTAAACAGGGCCGTACCGGTCTGTCTACGGCTGCATCCCAATCATGCGACACATACACACCTGGTAGGCGTGTGCCTCCGGCACGTGGACGCGCGCGTGATCGCGACGGTCGACGAGCGAGCGTCCGGTCTCCGGGACTCCAGGTACGTCCAAGCAAATGGCATGCAGTGCATGTACATGTACGTGTATTCAATCATACTTGTATCTATCTCACTCAGTACGTGTTATCGATCCGGGGCATTAGATGCGGTGGTTTCGCGACGGTGGAGCTTTCACGACTGTGTACACGCAAAGGCACTGACTCGATTCGTTAGTTTTAGTTTTGTGCTATATGCGTACATGGTGGGTCCCCTCTCTTAACATCAAAATTATATATGAAGACGTACCTCTCAGGTGAAAAAAAAACAATGTTATGGGTTGTTCTCACAGGGAATCAATCACTAGCAAAATCCAGTACTTCAGTTTGTTATGTAACAACTAACTAATAACAAGATATTAAGAAAAAAGAGCCCCGGCTTTTTCTTTGTTATTGGTATACAGGCAGGAGAAGCATGATACCATATGCCATGATGGATTTATGCATCACAGCAGCACAGGAGAGATGATTTGGAAAGAGAAAGACACCCGTTTCGTTGGGCGATCCTTTTCGGCTAATCAAATCAGATGATCCCAGCTGCAGTTTTGCCGCCTGTGCGTGCGCGGTCGAGGCCCCATCCAGCACCACCACCACTCCGTTGGCCGGCTTGGTCGTGCCAGTGTACCGCAAATGGGTGACAAGAAACAAAAACAAGTGCCGCCGCAAATAATCAGCTGTGCGAAGTTGCAATCACAATTCTTCTTTTTTTAAAAAAAAAGAAAAGAAAAGAGGGGGAACAACTGAAATCAGATCAGAGAACAAAACTACTGTGAAGTGCAAGTGCTTAAAGTTTCGTGTCAACTGCTCGGCCCATTCTGGTAGGTACGTTACGGCCCTATATGAATGGCGGGCTGCCGGGGACAACGCTAGGCCCAGATTCTACTTCTGCTTGCATCTGATTTCTGAATCGAATTCCTGAGAACAATCCAAGTCTGCCAGAAAAGGCAAATGAAGAATGCAGAGGCTGCTTTGATACTTAAATTCCTGCAAAATTCCCAATCTCTGTTCGGTACACGGTCATGGCCTATAAGAGGCGCATGCCATTCAACTCACCTGACCTGCTCCACTGAACCACACATATAGCAAATACAGCAAGGCAATTGAGACACTGATTCTCTGAACATGCAAGCGTCCGGTCCTAATGTCTCTCCTCTCTCCATCTGCAGCCAGCGCGCCTTCCCAGCAGGAGTCCACTACAACTGTATGCTCGACCATGATGTTGATGTAGCTGGTGAACAAGGACGCTTTGTGCTTCGACTGAACCTCCTCGGCGTTTGTGGCGTGGCCTCTGCTCAAACTCCGGAGCGCGCCCTCGTCTCGCGGGTGTTGTAGGAGCTGCAGTCGGGGCACTTCTGCCCCAGCACATGGAACCGCACGCTCGACGTCGCGCTGCAGTCGTTGCAGAGGATCCACACCTGCAGCCAGTCACAGCAACGTTCACTCACAGCAACGTTCACTCACGGCATCCGGCCAGAAGTTCAGGCTCGCCGAAGCAATGATACAGGCGTACGATGTTGAGAGCTACTAGTAGCTATATGCCGCTTACCATCTTCGTCAGGTAGATATCCGGCATTGGCGTCGCCGCGACCTCCTCGTCGAGCTTCCGCCATGTGTCGGTCATGTCGCAGGCGGACCTCGAGCAGACAGGGCATGAGAAGCTGCCAGGATCAAAGTCAAATCAAAAGGGGCTTGAGATCGTTGCAGCCATGGGATGAAATGTGTCAGGTGGAGTTGTCTTTATCTCTGAACTTCTGAAGCATGTGAGGAACTTACTGATAGTGCGCTCTCATCTCGTTCATGCACTCCAAATGAAGGGTGTGCCCGCACTTCAGCACGCTGATGTCCTTCGTGGAGTCGAACAGATACTGTGAAGGAAGATAAGAGGAATTTTCTCAAGTTCAGGAAGATTTTTTTTCCTTAGAAATCATAGAATGGAAGACCATTGAGCACTAACCTCAAAGCAGACAGGGCAGTTGTGATGCATTGCTCTTTCCACACAGCGGTGAGAGTCCTTCAATACGTTGCTGTAGCAACACCCTGTCAGATTGAAAAAAGAGCAGCACGAGAGTTGGTGAAATCCTTATTGCGGAACAGGTAACAGAATCATAACAGAAAGAAGTTCATGCAGAAAATTTACCGCATTTGTCGCAGTGAAAGAACTTGTCTGTACCTCCAGTTCTGAAAAAAGAAGATAAGGCATCCAGATTGATCATTTTGAATAAATAGGAAATGCTTCAGAAAATTTTGAGCATAACAGTACGATTTTTTTAGGAGAACATAGATGTGAATTTGGTACTTGCCTGCATATGCCACATCCATAACAGTGGTACTGACCCTTTGAGGTCTGAAACAGAGCAGTATGTCTATCAGAATCAGATTGGGATGCATGAAATTTATTTAAGAAGTATAGAACGGCAATTTCCATATCTATGCCAATGTAATTTATCACAAGGATTTAGAAACAAAATGGAAAATAGGTGTGCTTACATCATCATCAAAGAAATTGCATATTTCACAGAAGTATTTCCCCATGCAGGTCCCACAGTTGGAACAATTCTGTTGCACCTGTCAATGGAAATGAACAACTTCCATGCAATTAGGACAACCAAAAGATGAATGTTCTCCAAGCACTATTGTAGTATTTTCGGTTAGACGACTTACATCCTGTTCTTTGGAGCATAGAGTGCAGATCACCTGTAGAGCAGTTTCAGTAAGTCCACAATATAAGGGGAACCAAATTCGTGTGATTTTAATGGCAAAAGGGAATAGACACTGAAATAGTTGTAGAAAACATGCTTGTCCATGTGGACTCATATTTATCTTGTCTTTGAATAAAATTAAAGGAGAATATTAATCTATGTATCCAAATAATATAATTTATGTGTATCACTATCAGAAAACTGTTTCAAATGGCCACAGGATTCTTTGCTGTATAGAAATGGGATAGGACATTTATGGCCATTATATGGCTGGACAATTCGATTTCTTTAGTCTATCCTTTCTTTGTAGGAATGCAATCATATATGCCATGTGGATTATAGGCTCCAAAAAAGAATCAAATATGAGTGCTTTAGATTCTTTTTAGCAAATCTGGGAGCCTAGACCCCTACCTATTTTAATTAAATAAGTCAAAGAAAGAGTGTGAAGGATTGTTTTAGCAAATCGATTGCAAATTCACTGCTATTGATTCAGGACAACTGTTGGGCCACATCACTTGATCTAGATAAGGTAATACAACAGGAGTCATATTCAGGCCCTCAATTATGCAGTACTCAATCAGCTGAGTGCAGTTATCTCCTTTCAATTTGATGGTGAAATATGCTTTGTCGTCTCCCTTTCTTGCTTTTCCCTTTTCACTAATCTCCCAGCCGCCTTCCTTCTAATGGCACTCTTGCATGCGCTTAAAAAAAAATCTTGTGGACCACAGTGCCCGCCGGCCACTAGGTGCAGGCATGTTGCGGGGCAGAAGAGGCCAATTTTTTAGTGACAAGTGGAGTGTTCAGCGGAAATATCAAGAAGGACCGATTCCCTAGAGCATGTGGCCTTTTGGCTGAAGATGGGTGAGAAAAATCTCGGGACCCTGGGAGATAGCACTGAGGCACTGAGCTACTATTGTGCTAACCTTATCTGAAGAGAGGGGAGAAAAAAAAAATCTGAGGACGGGCTTCTTCTTTTGACTGAAAGGGGCAATGGTTTCTTTGGATATTGACACTGGATAATAATCAACATTGGATTTTCCCAAAGAGGAAAGAAGCATGATGCATGGAGCCTAAATTCAGAAGAGCTTCAGAATAGGAATGCCATGCAGAAGCACATGGTGTAAAACTCAAGCACAAGATTAGAAATGCCATGCGAAGGAGCAGCGCTGACCTTTTTTATTTCGTGACGAGGGATCTCGTGGCGCTCGCGTGGGTCGGCGACCTCGAGCGAGTTCTGCAGAACAGCAATCCCAATGTTTCAGATTTTTTTTTCTTCTTCCTTCCAACTCGTCTCCAAAGCCGAAGCGACAGAAGAAGCATGGAGAGCGGGGAGGGGAGGCAGACGGAGTTGATGAATGAAAAGGACGGGGACCGTACCTTGGCGTCGTTGTGGCAATGGCGGCAGCCGAAGACCTCGCCGCAGCAGGGCGCCACGATCCGGCACCCACGCCCGTAATGCTCGCAGCTTCGCGTCCCGGGAAAAACAGAGCACAGAACAGAGCAGGTGAGGTCTCTCATCTTCTCCCGCAGTAACGAAATACTTCCTCGATCGACCCAACGAATCGAATCGAATCGAATGGAATGGAATTGCGTTTGCTTTGCTTACCCGTGCTGCTGCTCCGTCCCGAATTCCATCTCGACGCGCCTTGCCGCCGTCGTTTGGTGGGCGAAGCGCGCCGCTCGCCGGCCGGAGGGAAAAGCTTGCCAGGCGCGCGAGAGACGAAGCCGCGCTGGCGGCAGCGGAGCCCCGGGGGAGAGAAGCTCCCGCCCGTCCGTCCGCCCGTCCGAGCAGAGCGCGCGGCGACAACGGGGGCGCTTGTGCGCGTGCGAGAGCCGTGAGGGCGCGCCCCGCCCGGCCCGCCTCGTTTTATAGGACGGCAGCAAGGCAGAGGGGAGGGAACGGCAGCACCGGGCGCGTCGCGCGGACGGGGCGGCACAGGTTGCGTTCGACCTTGGCTCGCTCGGCTAGAGGAGTTGGCGTTCACCGTGTCCCCTCTGGAAAATCACAGGAAATCTCCTCGTGCATACGCACCATGCGTGACGGCAATCGAAAAAATAAGTGTAACGCCTAAGGGTTCGATGAATTTACTATGGGTTAAAAGCTAGTACATAGCGTGTTCAGAGCGCTGGCAGACGGTCACTCGCAGTTGTCCGGTTGTCTGGGTGTGCCGCGAAGATGGACGGCCACAGCTTGTGTTCGGCTTTGGCCTTGTTAAGCTAACAAAGATGGCATACGTTTTACCGTGTCACTCGGCAAAATTACAGAAAAACCTCCTCTTGTATGTACGTCATCCATGACGACAAATAAAAAGATAAGTGTAACGCCTAACAAACGGTTCGATGTATTTACTTTCGCCTGGTAAAAGCTAGTCCTTAGAGTGCCCAGTACAACGCACGGAGCACTAGGTTGTCCGAGCATATCGTGCGGACGGACGGTCACAGCTTGCGTTCTGCCTTGGCCTCGTTGGGCTAACAATGTTGGCATACATTTCACTGTGTCACTACGCAAAATTACAAGAAACGTCCACTTGCATGCACGCCATGCATGACGACAAATGAAAAGATAAGTGTAACGCCTGGCACACGGTTCGATGCATTTGCTTTCGGCTGGTAAAAGCTAGTTCTTAGCGTGCCCAATGCAACACACGGAGCATTAGGTTGTCCGAGCACATCACACAGATGGACGGCGACAGCTTGCGTTCGGCCTTTGCCTCGTTGGGCTAACAAAGTTGGCGTACATTTTCACCGTGTCACTCCGCAAAACTACAGAAACCTACTCTTGCATGCACGCCATGCATGACGACTAATGAAAAGATAAGTGTAACGCGTGACACACGGCCCGATGCATTTGCTTTCGGCTGGTAAAAGCTAGTCCTTAGCGTGTCCAGTGTAACACACGGAGCACTAGGTGTCCGAGCACATCACGCAAATGGACGGCGATAGCTTGCGTTCGGCCTTGGCCTTGTTGTACTAATAAAGTTGGTGTATGTTTTCACCGCGTCACTCTGGCAAAACTACAGGAAACCTGCTCTTGCATGCACGCCAAGCATGACAACAAATTAAAAGATAAGTGTAACGCCTCTTCGGCTGGTAAAAGCTATAGTCCTTAGCGTGTCCAGTGCAACACACGGAGCACTAGGTTGTCCGAGCACATCACGCAAATGGACGGCGACAGCTTGCGTCCGGCCTTGGCCTCGTTGTACTTATAAAGTTGGCGTATGTTTTCACCGTGTCACTCCGGCAAAAACTACAGGAAACCTGCTCTTGCATGCACGCCATGCATGACGACAAATTAAAAGATATGTGTAACGCTTGGCACACGGTTCGATGTGTTTGCTTTCGGCTGGTAAAAGCTAGTCCTTAGCGTGTCCAGCGCAACGCATGAAGCACTAGGTTGTCCGAGCACATCGCCGGGACGGACGACCACAACTTGCTTTTGGCCTCGGCCTCGCTCGGCTAACAGAGTTGGCGTACGTTTCACCGTGTCCCTCCGCAAAATTACATGAAACCTCCACTTGCATGCACGCCATGTGTGACAGCAACCGAAAATATAAGTGTAACGCCTCCGTGCACGGTTCGATGCATTTGTTGTTGGCTGGTAAAAGCCAGTGCTTAGCGTGTCCGGTTCAATGCACGGGGCACTTACAGGCGGTCGCTCACAGCTGCCTGATTGTCCCGGCGCGCCGCTGGGATGGACAACCGCGGCTTGCGTTCACTTTTACCCTCACTCAGGCGAACGGTTTCACCGTGCCCCCTTCGTAAAATTTTAGGAAACCTCTTCGTACTCTACATCATGCGTGATGACAACCCAAAAAGTAAGTATAACATTTACGATATTTGTTGTGGGCTCGCGAAAACTAGTGCTTAGCGTGTTCCGTTCAACTTACGGTGCACTCTCAGGCGGTCACTCTGTCACGGCTGTCGGGGTTTGAATGGGATGAACCTGTCCCGCTCCCGCGTCGACGTCGTCAGGACTCAGCAGAGACTAGAGATCGGGTGCTGCCAATAATTTACTCCTAATCATGGGACTTGATGGGCGGGTTGACAGCGGCGGCAGCGCCCACGGGGTGACAGCCTGACGATCGAGCGGGGGGAAGTCGGCGGCGGATGAGGCTGTGGACGGATGGGCGGGATGAGTTTCTTTGTGTTGGAGATCACGTTGCCAGCTCGGCCACTTGCTTGTGGGGATAGGGAAGAAGGCGCCTGTCGGCGTCGGCCATCTCATCTCACATTCCCATCCCCGTATTAGACTAGCGGGGATGACTTGGTTAGAGTGATCTGGTTATCATCATCTCCACGAAAAAAGCTCCATTTCTGCCAGTGTCCCGTCTCGCTGTCTTGCGTTCGTTCCCTTTCGATTCGAGGAGATGACAGTGAGTGACATCTCGTGGATTTATCCAGAGCGGAAAAAAGTTCTCGTCAGAGCTCGCAGAATCTATTCGGCATGTACCTCCGCGAGAATAAATATCTTTGTCCGCTATTTCCGAAGTTGAGGAAATATCCATCTTTCGATCTGCCCAGCCCAGGATCAGAAAAAATAACCGTTGGCATTACTATCTCCGTCGATGACCTCATCTTTTTCATTCGAGAACAAGTTGGGCCCAAAGCTCATCCGAGAACAAGTTGGATCACGTGGTTTCACAAAAAAAAAAAAAGATTGATTACGAGGTCATCAGGTGGCTGTCCCCCTCTCCTCACAGAAGAACTATTAATATCAGTTCAGAATCAGCAAAAATCAATAATTTTTTCAGTCTAGTTCTGCCAAACGAATAAAGTGAGCAAATGACCTTTTCTAATTGAAGTGATCTGATGAAGAAAATCTGGTTTGCTCATGTGCGTGGCACGTCAGGTTGTCCTGTTGGGGGTCACTGCATAAACTAACGAATTACGATCAAATCTAGAAAAGTCAACTAAATTCGCATAGTACTTGCCACATAGACATACTGGTGGTGCCATACAGATTGAACTTGCGGCTGGATTCAAGTTGGTTTAAATATATACTCCATCCGTTCTAAAATATAAGTCATTCTAACTTTTTTAAAGAGTCAAACTATTTTATCTTTGATCAAAATTATAAAGATGACTTTAAAGATTTATGATATCTAATAGCTATACTATGAAAATATATCTAATAAAGAATTATTTGATATCAGAAATGTTAGTACTTTATTGTATAAATTTGATCAAAATTGTGAAAGTTTGACTCTTTAAGAAAGTTGGAATGACTTATATTTTGAAACGTAGGCCTTTTTTTATGAATATGAAACAATAGGGGGGGTATAACCCATATTATTTTACAGCCCGCGCTGAAAAATGGTATGGACTCCATTTTGTACCAATCGTTTGAGAGGAGCGCCATCATCAACAGTGCATGCGCGTTGTTATCTCCGCATGCACATACTGACTTGACAAGTCTCCATTATTCGCCCCTAACCTCAATGATTGCCAAGAAGCCGACAAGACTCAAATCTCATATCTTTTGTCTCCCTCCGTGCCGATATTTTCAGTGATAAGGGAAGTATGATTAAGTCCATGATTCCGGCCGTGAACGTTGATCACGCAACCTACAGATCACCAATCGCCAAAAGTTCTGAACTCTCTCATCGCCAACGAGCCAAAAGGTCACAAGTAAGCTTTGCAGCTACAAAAACACTCACGCGTCACGCGTATGCCCACTGGGCACTTCGGCTGTGGCAACAATCTAAATCTCATCAGTTCATAGATGGATGGAAAGAGACGCAGAGGCAGCGTCAGCCCTGAGCTCCGCGCACGCGGCGGATCGCTTCTGCTATGCTCCTGCGTTCCATGGGCTTGGTGAGGTGGAGGTCCATCCCGGCGAGGATGGTCTTCTGCGTCTCCTCTTCCATGGCGTTCGCGGTCAGGGCGATGATCGGAGTGCGAATCCTGTAGCTGTCCTCGGCCTCACGGATGCGCCTTGTCGCCTCGTAGCCATCCATCACGGGCATCTGGCACGAAGAAGAGATCCTAGTAAGTAACAATCATCTCAACAGGAAATATGATTTGTGATAATTAACAACTTTACTATCAGTAGGCCGATTATTAGCGGACAACTCACAGCCTCACAGGTACAGGAAAAGAGAAAAAATGGGGGTATTGTAGGATTCTTGTGGGACCTAACCTGGCAATCCATGAGGATGACATCATAGGGAGTGGACGCTGCGTCCGTTTCCGAGCCAGCTGCGGCTTGTTCAAGAGCAGCTTCAAACATGCTGACAGCCTTGGCTCCATCCTCTGCTACTTCAACAGATGCTCCTAGCTGGTACAGTATCTTCTTCCCAATCGTCTGCAAAGTCAGTGTGTCCTCCACTAACAATACATGTGTTCCGATCAATGGTTTATTGTCCTCCACTAGTTTTGGTTCTGAACCCAAATGCGCAACCATGGCTGATGTGCTAGATCCTGATGATCCTCCTGGAGTACTGGGATAGGTTTTGTCATCAGGACTAACATGAGATGGGTGTTGGGCGTGTGGCATCTGGAGGTCCCTCAGGGTCTTCAAGAGAGCGTGCAACCGAGACCCGTGGATTGGTTTTTGCAGGACAAGATCGCAGCATGTGTTATGCCTGAACCTTCTCAAGTCACTAGAAGAGGCATTCGCATCTGTGAGACAAACAACTTTGCACGGGATTTGATTTTTTATTTCAGCAAAGTTCATCTCTGGGCATATATCCTCCATTTTACCATAGTGTGCGTCAATGATAACTAGCACCCCTCCAAAGTTGCCTCTCTGGACGCTCTTGCTATTATTCGGTGCAATAGGCAGTATTTGGGTAACAGTTTCTCTGGGCCTGAAACAGTAGTCCGTGTGACATTCAAAACTGTCTGATGATGTCCTTGCAGGAGAAGCATTAACATGGCACAACTTCTCAACTGCAGAAGCAAGGAACTCGAGCTGTGGGACTGGCCAGACTTTAATCCCAAGGTTCTCCATCCAAAATCGTAGGATTCTTCGTGTTTCATCACTATGGACAAGAAGCACACAGTGGACACCGTCAAAGCTATTAGGTTCTCTGAAGGCTGAGGCTCGGATGAGGCTTTCGCTTGTTTCTGCCGATGAGATTAAACTGCCTTCTTCTATGTCATGTCGTTCATTGGTCCCACTCAGCTTCATGAATACATTGAACCCAACACAGGTTCCAGTTTTACCAGGCTCTTTGTCCTTGATGGTAATCTCACCTCCCATCAAATGAACCTGTTATTAACAGTATATGTCAGGGTAAAATTCAGTAATTTCACAAGAAAGAAATGGTACGTTAAATCGTCAAAAATATCTGAAACAGGAAATTTCAGAAGGGAAATAGAACTTACAAAAGATTGAACAATTCCAAGCCCCAAGCCAGTTCCTCCTTGCCCTTCTTTAACTTGTACATAGTCCTCAAACACCAGTTCTCTCTTTTCCTTTGGGATTCCAATGCCAGTATCATCCACTTCAAAGTAGAACTCAATCGAGTTGGGATCATTTTGGACAGAACTGAACGAATGACAATCAGCAAGGTGTTCTCTTGTTTTGAGTAAACATAAGAAATTGGCACTGGTTCTTAAACAGCCAAATCTCGAAGGAACACTGATTGAGCTCCTTGTAATGGGCATATTTGCCCAAGCACGGAGAATGACATGCCCTTCTTGTGTGAACTTCACAGAATTGCCGAGTACATTATCCAGGATCTGCTTGAGTCTTCTGCAGTCCCCTATCACATTTTCACATTTGAGGATAGATAAATCACAGGGATCCCAGACCACTTCAAGCCCTTTGCTGATACCAACAATGTTGATCATGTCCATGGATTCTTCCAAAACGTCTGCTAGGTTGAACTCGACCTCGTCTAGCTGCATCTTTCCTGATTCAACCTTGCTTATATCTAGTATCGAGTTAAGTATCCCTGCACATAATAACATTGCAGTGGCGAGGATTCCCTTGATTATAAAGTACCCAAGTTGTACATAAAATAACTGTAAAAAAATTGATATCTATGCCTAGTGCTAATAAAATGTGGCTTTAAATTCAACTGCTTTAGAGCTTCAGCATCCTAAGTTCCTAACAGAGGAAACATCTCCAGGTAACTCCTGCTCTATAATATCCAAAGCAGAAAACAGGGCCATACTGTTTAAAAAAGAAGTCAACCCAAGAACATTTCTTCAAAGGACAGAGTTCACTATGTTCATTTGGCACGCTCCATATGTATTTTAGTGACTACAGTATTATCATGGGGAAACCAAATACTTTAATTTTCCAACCATTAGTTTAATTTGAACTTTACTATGCAAGCGCTACCATTTAAAATTCAAACAGTGTGAAGCTAGAATATCCGAACAGAGAAGATCTTTCTACAAATAACAATTTGAAGTATGCCAAATTCCAGCTCACCGAGCAGTTTCTTTGTGCAGACATCCATCTGATCAAGGTTGCGCGTGATCTGCGGGTGCGCCTGGGCCTCCACCCGGGACACGTCCACGAGCCCCGTGATCGCCGCCAGCGCCGACCTGATGTCGTGGCTGGCGCCGGCGAACGCGCTCGTCTTGCTGAGGCTCTTCCGCTCCGCCTGCTGCAGCGCCTCCTTGTGCCTCACGAGGCTCGCCCGCAGCGACGCCTCCCGCGCCGCCGACCGCCGCAGAGCCCCCAGCGCGGCGAAGATCCCGGCCGCCGCGGCGACGGCTGCCGTCACGCCGCACGCCAGCAGGACGATGGCGGCGACGCCCATGTCCTCCCAGGACATGGCTGTCGTGTGTCGTGTGCGGCGAGGTCGCCGGAAAAACACCCCCTGAAATAGTGTCCGCACGAGGGAATCAGAACTGAAATGAAAAGGAAATGAGTGCAATCTGCAATGCATTTACACAAACTAACCGGACCGATCGAACTCTGCACACGTCGGAAGAATCTGGCGGTGGACTCGTGCAGGTGGCGACTGGGCAATGGCAGGGTTGTGCAGAGTTCTGAAGAGAGAGAGAGAGCATGCTACAGTAGTAATTACCCATATCACCGTAATAAGGAAAATATCTGGATCGAGCGGAATCACCGGATTCTACAGCAAGCTAGCCTGTCGGGTAGGTAGCATCACGATTCACGAATAAAGGATATCTCGCAGACAAGGCAAGCCGTGTTGATTTCCAAAACCCTTTCCTTGTTTCTACCACGTATTATGTGGAAACTAACTTTTCAGGTAAACTATGGAAACTTCAATCAAGGACGTCGGATCTCCATCCGATGGTCCAACGGTGAGTATAGAATTTTAAAAAACTAACCCTCCCACCTTTAACTTCCTTAATCACTTTTTTCTCTAAAACCCCTGGACTCCTCCCCTGGATCGCTCCCAAGCCTCCCTTCGATCGATCTCCGTGGGAAAAACCGACGCCGCCTGGGAGGAGAAACGCCGCCGCCGCCTGGGACGCCGACTGGACTCCTCCCCTGGGTAAAAACGAAGCCGCCACCGAATCCTCCCGTGAGGTAAAAAATCTCCGCCTGGACTCTTCCCGTGTGTGGAAGGGGCAATCTAGGGGACAATAACGGCTCTAACCCCTGATAGGAAGCTGCTGTCTACTCAGGAAATTGATGCAATACCCTGCTCCTCTAAAGTTAATCGTCCACGATCGCCCACTGTTTTTCCCAGGGAGATCGATCGAAGGGAGGCCTGGGAGCGATCCAGCGGGAGAAGCCCAGGCGTCCAAGGGTTTTAGAGAAAAATGATTAGAAAAGTTAATGGTAAGAGGGTTATTTTGTTAAAATTTTCTACCTCTCTGTTGGGCCATCGGATGGAGATCTGACGTTCTTGATTGGAGTTTTCATAGTTTGCATGGGAAGTTAGTTTCACATGATACACTGCCTTCTTAATAAGGCTAACGAAAACGCAGGGCCGCGTGAAAGGACTGTTGTGATAGGAAATTATAGGGAGACAATAGAGACAATGTAGTCATAAATCGGCAATCTCTTATTGATCTCATGGATACCCTTTTATAGGGAGATTACAAAGGCTGTTATAAGGAGCATGACATATAAACCACTCCCTAATAGTAGCAATTAGGGCCTTAACATGGCTGTTACCATAGCTTTAACTATGGTTGTTACCATGGTCTTAACTGTGACGAACTGGATTTTCGTTATCGTGAATCCGACTCTCTGTACCCGTGTGATAGTCCCTGAATCAGTAGCTATCACGTACATAACTCATCTCAGCATAATATCATATCCATACAATGAATGAGTACTGGAAGATATTTACAACCACACCAATATGGAAATACGATTGAAGTACAAGCCCTTCTGTCTAAACGTCAAGCGGAAACCCTACGTAGTGGTAGCTAAGGCTTTAAGTCTTCATCTTCGATCTTCACCACAGGCATCCTTGAACGAAGCATCACAACCCTTCTATCACGTTCAGACTTGAACCAAGTCCTAACATGTAGCTCACAAACAATACCCGAGAAATGAAAAAAAGTATAGGTCACCCCCTAACCTATGGTACGTCGGCCACTTCACCCCAAAGTTTGAAACCGGTTAAAACACCCCTCAACCTATATCAAACCGATTAAAACACCCACTGAGCTGTTTTTAAGGATGGTTTTGCCTTATGGCTGGTTTTGTTTGCCGTCCGGGTATGCCCCATGAAACAGGGACATCGTTGCCAAGCGCAGCGGAGACGTGTGCGGCGAAGCCGTTGCCGAACACGGCTATCAGGGCGATGAAGCGCAGGCGCGCTGGCCGGCGGGCTCGTCGCCGCCGTGGCAGGCGGCGTCGAGGTAGTCCCTGACGGATACAGGCGAGTACGCCCCCTGGAACACCTCAACCTTGAGCCGCTAGCCGTCGTCGCCGGCGCCGACGGTGAGAGGTTCGCCGACGCATGCCGCGAGGAGCGCCGCCAGCCCGCCTCACGCGGCGGCGGCGGTTCGAGAGGCCGCCGTGATAAACAAAAGCGCACAACAATCCGCAAGCAGAATTCGTTCAAGAATTGTGACACGGATTAATGAAACAAAAGCATCGGTGAACTGGTTAGCTTCACAAGGCACAAGCCAATAGGGCAACAAACAGATTTCGCGAGTAAAAGCATGTGGATTCAGAGAATCACGATCCTTGCTGTGGATTTGAACAACTGACGGACGACAGCAACGATGAATGAGGGTCTGCGGTTGGCTGGTGCCAACGGCGCCGCCGTTGCCGTGTCCATCAGCGCGTCACGTACCCTTTGCCTGATGTGGTTGTCTTGTCGCAGCTATAGGAGCGGAGGGGACGGGCCTCGTCAGCGCTGGCAATGAAGGCGTCCATCGTCGTGATGGGCCGGGAGTGGAGACACAAGGCGAGTGAGAACGGCGGACGGCAGCCAGAGCGAGGAGAAAAGGGATACGACGTCGGAGGACGCGAAGGCGACGAGCACGGAGACGGCGCACTCGCGGGTGGCCGAGAGGAGGTTCCCGGTGGCGGCAGCGAGCGCCGGGAGCACCGTGTCATGTCCAGGAGAGCCCACAAGAAACATTTGAAGCAGACTGCGTGGAAAGCCCAGCGGGCTGAATAGATGACTTAGCCGTGGGCTAAGCTGATGTAATAAAACACTGGGCCGTCACGGCCCATGTATTAGTAGGCCGGTGCCTTCTGACTGTAGCGCAGATATATAAGCGCTTGTATCCTGTGTTGCTGGGCGTGAATGAATTGAACTCTAAACCATCCCCAACATTTCGGTCTTCTCTCATCTCTGTTCTTCCTGAGACTATCATTTCTACATTGAATCCCTGCTGTTCTGCCAATTCCTCGCTCCAAGTCCATTTTCCTATCACGGAACACAACACACCGCCTGCCGTGGTGCCCGCCAGCTCCTCCAGCATGGCCGCGCGGGACACCGCGGAGCCTAGCCAGAGCCGGGAGACCAACGTGTCCGCGCTGCATCCAGAGGCGGCGGTGCAGGGGTGCACCGAAAGCGTGGCGAGGAGGCAGGCGTATGCGGCGAGCTGTACGAGCGAGGCGACGGAGGAGGACAGTAGCGTGGGCAAAACCAACCACAAGGCAACAAAACCAGCCTTAAAAACAGCCTAGGGGTGTTTTAACCGGTTTGATATAGGTCAGGGGGTGTTTTAACCGGTTTCAAACTTTGGGGGATGAAGTGACTGACATGCCATAGGTTATGGGTGATCTAGACTTTCCTCCAAGGAATGGGATAGGTCCACAGCACCATTCGTATGCAAGCTTTAAGTGGCATAAATTCTAAGGGGCAAAAGTATTTCAAGGAAAGGCTCGAGTTTCCTATACAACAACAAAGTATAAAAAATATCATCATCATCATCTCCAACTATATCACAACACCATAGGCTATTCTGGCAAACCAGATTCCCGTATCAACCTCACCTCCATCTCCTCTCGAGTCGATGAGGAAAGCTCCCACCCTTCCTCATCTCAACGGCCAACGCCAGATCTTGTCTAAAACTAGTAGCTCTCATGGCATCCTATAGTTTTAGAGGGGGGGATAGAATATCCCAAAGCACTAATTGAAAGTGCATCTAGGCACTAAATTGATTTTGGTGATATGACATTAAAAATTTGGGATATGATGCTTTGAATGAGATGTGTACGAATAAAATAAAAAGAAAGAAAAGAAAAGATCAAAGGAAGGTCCCCAGTTCATATTTGTATGGTGGTTCAAGTTTATGAAGGATTTAAATTAATTTTCGGCTTGAATTTGAGTATAGGACCACCGTACTATCAAGGGGAACACATTTGATTGAGTCAAGTTGTCTAAGTGTTTCATTTGAGATGCTAACCACCCATGAGAGACACAAATTCACTCACATACACTTGCAGAGTTTAATACAGTAACCGAGAACCTGCTCGGAAGATCTGGCCCTGGCTTGGAACATTCGGCCCTGGGAAGTTTTGGGGTGTTTTTCAACTGTTCTATTAACTAGCTCGGAAGATCTGGCCCATAGCCGGAAGATCCGGTACCCCTTTACAGAGCACATAACGACTAGTTTTTAGGGGTATGGTATAAATACCACCTCACCCCCTCATTTATTTCTTGTTGCCTACCATGACCTAACACACTCCAAAAGCATTCAATTCCTCTCTCCACTCCTTCTAAAAGCTCAATCTTTGCAAGGATTCACCTAGAGTTCGAGTGAGAGAGATTTGTGGTGTGTGACTTGAGTACTTTGTGAGCCATCCATTTTTTTCATCTCAAGAAGCATTTGAAGCAACTCTGATTCATCGAGTCGTGCTTGTTACTCTTGAAGCATTTCTGCTAGACGGTTAGAGTTGTCGTGGAGCTTTCATTCCTTTGTGGTTTGAGCCTCGAAAAGTTGTATTGCCATCTCTTCGTGAGATTGACAGTAAGTGACTCAATCCATCTTTGTGGTTGATTGAGGAAGACAAGGGGCTAGTGACAGCCCGACTCTTTGTGAGCATCTCAACGAAGACGTAGCTCATTTGTGAAGTGAACTTTGGAAGAAAATAATGTGCCCCCTTGTACTCCTATTGTTCTTATTATTTAAATGTTTATATGCTTGATTTGATCCGATCTACTTGTTAGTTGCTATACTTTTGTGTAGAAGGCTTATCTACTTAATTTGAAAACTTTATATTCAAAGAAAATCATCATAAGCTATGTTAAATTTGAATCTCATACTTGGTTTCTCACCTTGGTCGGATTATCCGCCCCTTTGTCGGATCTTTCGGACCCCTAAAGACCCGAGATAGTGTCGGATCATCCGATCTCTGACAGTTTTCGTGAAAGAATTTATAGATTGAACAGGACCTATTCACCCCCTCTAGGCCTAATGTCGGTCATTTTAATTGGTATCAAAGCCTAATCTCTTGACTTAGGCTTAACCGCTAAGGGAAAAGCAGTATTGCTCAAGCAGTGGCGGATCCAAGTGCATCTAGGAGCCCGGGCAATTTGATTAGCTAAGCAAGGATTATACTCATACCATGTATGCATACACGTTGCTGGATGATTGGCTAATGGACATCAGAGTTGAGGAGCACGGGCAGGTGCCCAGGGTCGCCGGGCCCTGGGTTCGCCACTGCGCTCAAGGGGATACTTCTGCTATCGATGCCGCTTCCGCTACCGCCACCGCTTCCAACGTGGCTCGTCTCGTTCTTGGTGCACAACCTGTTAGAACTGTGGATCGGTAGGAGTAGATCGAGTGGGGATTTTTCTCTGAGGATGACATACCTTTGGCCTCCTACTGTCCGCCGTGCCTTGATGACGATCTGCACACGGCAGCGACGGGCGGTGTAGATGTTGCAGGGGGCGACGGAGAGGTCGTGGTGGCGCCAGTGGAACTTCCCGTCGCTCTCAGTGCCTCCCGATCGGTGGGTGTGGAGTCTGGTGAACCTTGGGGTGAGAGCCCCCTGGCCCCCACTTCCTGTTATATGGCACTGCGTGACGGGGGCCCACCAGCCTTCAATGGGCTGGGCGCCCCCGATCAGGGCGCGAGACAGGGTTTGGCCCAGTCGTTGGACTGGGCCAGTGGAGATCAACCTAACATTCTCCCCTTTGATCTCACCTTTCATACATTCACTTTACATCTTTTTAATTTCTTTACTCTTATTGTTTGTTTATCTATTCCAACGCGGATTAGTGCATATGAGCTGTATCATCGTCACGGTCTTTTACCGATAGAATCAACAGCTACAATACACCTCTCTGTGCTGAAAAAGATACTTTTAACCTTTAGGCCCTTTATTGTCCATAAGTCATAGGCTATACCTTGTACCCATGTCGACTGTGTGTTTTCTGTACACACTGGGCGGTAAGCCTTTAGTAAGCGGAACCGCAAGCACTTTATCAATCACTTTTATGCTCTAAGCATTTCTACATGATTCCGGACTTTCCCCTTTACAACGTATACTTTGCGTCAATGTGTTTTGGCACCACACTTGACTCGTTGTCTTTGGAGTGAAAATGTTAAGATGGTTGTTGCTGTTATTAACCATTATCAACTCCGGGTACAGGTTTCCAATCATTTTGCCTATCCCTCAACCTCATATCATGCTATATCATATATTTACATCACATTGATGATAGTTATTTCATTCTTTGGAGCTTTTCCACACAAAGAACTCCAAGTGTGAAAGTTAGCGACAATTGTGGATTTCGCTATACATTTCACTACCTTTGTACTCACAACCTAGAGTACTGATTATTTCTTTCTCAATTTAGCATGAGGCTGATACACTTAATTCCATTCCAGTGATCCATATCTGGAGTGGACATTGCCAAAAACAACCTGGATACAAAAACTATGTCAGGGTAATGCTATACTTTTGCATCTTTCGCATTCGTCAAGCTTCCAACAGCTGAAGCATATGGTACCATATTCTTTTAATATTTACTATACTGATTCTTGAAACGTTTCTAAAACCATTACCCTTGACTAAAAGGATAGACGTAATTTTTCTCGCATGCATACTCCTTTAGAAATTTTCTTAGTATGCCTATGCGATATCTCTAATATCCTTTTCTTTTATCTTGGTGAATTTCACCAAGATTGAAACTTTGAGGACAACAACTTATTTGTTTTTATCGTAGACTGACGTCACTGCTAGCAAGTGAGATGTCATCCACATGTACACGTTTAGGAAAAGAATTTCCCATTCCATAACTTTGCACAGATACAATAGTCCTCTCATTTTCTTTAACCCAAAACAACAATTGATTCTCTTAACTATAAATACCATTGTCTAGAGACATGCTCTAGTCCATACTTTAGGTAGTATCCTCTGTGTTCTTTTACTTTCACAACAAAACCTTCAGGTCGTGTCATGTAATCATTTGAGAATGTTTTTCTTTACTTTCATCTGATATGACTCAGATCATGATGTGCCACTAGTACTCAACATAATCTATTTATTCTCTTCGCGCAAAATCTTTTGATTTACGCTTTACATCTTTATATATTCCCTTTTGGAGTCACATTAACCGCAGCCACGAGACCCTTCGTCGGCGCGTGCACTCACCCGAGGGTGAACGCGCCGCCGTTGAGCGGCCTTGCGGCGGTGTCCAGTGGACGAGCCCGCGGCGCCACACAGGCCACCACGGGACCGCCCGTGTTTTCCCGCATGGAGGCGTCCCTCCGTGCGGTGAGCATGTGGACGGCAGCGAGGAACCCGGTCGACCAGGTGAGTTCCTCCCATCTCCGTCCCTTTCTTCTTTGGTTTGAGACTCCATCTCAACTTCCATGGCATCTGGCCACTTCGATGAGTGAACGCTTCTCATGACACAAACTTTTTATATGAGGTTGCCGATACTCTTTCTCATGTGCGACAATGGGTTGTATCGGCTCCTAAAGGACAGGTTCCAGATCTTCACTCATTGTTGCACAAGTGGAAACGTCAAGATGGCTCCTGAATCATTGAAGTGGGCACATATGCCCACTTCTCCTCACGATCAATTTCTCGAGTCATCGTGCTTCCCCTCATCATCTGTTTACTTATCTTTGTAAATAGTAGAAACGAAAAACATTTGATCTTTCATGTTAGCCAATAAAAGGCAACTCACCGTGTTGGGTTAAATACTTTAGCATCAATTGAACTCCCCCAGACACAGAAGTGGTATTGTGAGGGTACATTTTCTATTGAGAATATGAACGGGGCTTTTTAATGCCTCCATCCACTATCCCGATGACAAGGTGGAGTAGCTCTGTCTTTCAGCTACTCCATTCTTTTGAGGCTTGCCCAGATTAGCATACTGGGTGACTATAATGTCTTCGTATTGGAAGCATTTTCTTTATTTTAGGGGTATCGATATTATGACCGTCGTACTCCCCTGACAATCATATTTATCTTTTTAGATCATTCTTGTCTTCTATGGTGTTGAGGAATATCATATTTCTAAATTGTCACTCATTTCTCCCCCTCGAAATGTGGCAAAAAACTTTGTGCCACAATTTCGAAACCATTCAGAACCTTTTGTGAATGAGAAAAACTTTGTTTACTTTCTTATATGGGAGTAACTTTTTCCGTATAGGAGTGCTTTTTCCTCATTTCACTTTGAGAACTAAAAAACGAGTCTTTTATCAGTAGTGCTTTTGCATGGTCAATACTGGACAGCATAAGAGCTACTCTATACTTTTCACACATCGTGGGATACACCAATAAACACATGAGTCATTACATCTTTCTCCCGCCATGCAGGACAAGTCCTTTGCCAAACTTTTTCCGCCGTGCGGGATTGTCTGACATAAGTATTATGCCATCTGTACCCCGCCATGCGGGTATTTCTCAGACTTTTCTTTTCTGTTGAGCGAGTACAATCATTTACTTTTCCCCGCCATGTGGGATAATCCCTTATAAGGATCATAAATGCCAGAATTGGCTCTCAATACGAATACTCTTTTCACACACATGATTAATTCAACGTTGGTCAAAATAAACATGCATATCACTTATTACACATCTCATATCCTGACGATTGTAAATCAAAATACATTCTTTTCATAGAGAGTACATGAAAAAAAAAGAAAAAAATTTCTCAAGTAAAACTCCCAATGATCTTTCATTTCTTGGATCAATGTCCGAGAATGCTTTTCTTTTGAAGGTACTCATTAAAGAGAACATTGTTCATCTTCTTGCAATTGAATATTGCACTTTTCAACTTTTGAGTCGCAAGTACCCAGCTCATTTTTCTTTTATGCCCTCAAAAAGCATGAAGTTCTTTCTGTCTAAGAAAATATTAGCCAATAATCAACAATAATGAGCATGAAAATGACCATACATTAGTTTGATTAAAGACATGCACATTAACTTATATTCTAAGTCACCGTTGGGCAGAAATAGAATAAAACGACATTCTTCTACATCAATTATATATCACCGTTGGGTAGAAATAGAATTAATGTAGACAATCTCATAAACAATATCATGAAATTGTTATTAAGTAACTTTGTACAGAAAAAAACAATATCATCAGTTTCTTTGCAGCGGAAACGAGAAAAATGTTTCTCGACTTTAAAGAGCATCTCTTAATCTTTATCTGTACTCTGAAAATTGATCACCTTGATACGAAATTTCTCAGAGATTTTAACACTTTAATCATAAACATCATGGAATTATAATATTGTTATCATCAACGTTGGTCAGAAAATAACAATACTATAATTTATCTTTGCACAAATATCTTTCTATTCGTAGTTCTCCAATTAAATTATCTCGTTGGTTCAAAAATAATTGGAGAAGTGAAATTCTTTTCTTTTGCAGCGGAAACTTTTCTATTTAGAAGCAATATCACCATTATCTTTACTTTTCTCTAAACAAATTAAACCGATGGTTCAAATTTGAAGAGTTCAAACTGTACAAAAATTATCAAACTATTGCTTCTCAAAGGAATAAAACTAACTCATACATGGAGTTCTTCTTTCTTTCAATTTCGCGAGAGTTATTTCAACTTTTCGGCCCTCGCTAACTCGGTCTGTGTGGCCTAAAAGCCTGACACACGGCACGTTCGTGCTCTTAAAATTTAATTTTCCCGTTGGTTCGAATTAAATTAAAGAGCAACAATATAATCTTTTCGCAGCGGAAACTAATAAATTCATGCATATTCAGAAGTAATATAACTTTAACATATTCTTTTAATCTCTAGAACATTTATCTCGTTGGTTCAAAAAGTAATAGGGATCATAACTATACACAATTCATCAAAAATAAAAGCTTCTGAAAATGCAAAACCAAATCTAAAAGCAAACTTCACTTTCGGCCCACGAGTAAAACCAGCCCGCGTCGACCTTTTGCGCGCGCGGCCACAGCTCCGGGCAGCCCACACGGCTCGGCCGGCCTGTGTAGCGCCCACTTGGGCCCGCGGCCCAGCAGTGCGCGCCGCGCACCGCACGGCCCATGCGCGGCTGCTCGGCTCACGGCCCGTTGGCCCATCGCGCGTGGCCCATCAGCTGCCAGCCGCTCCTGGCCGTCCATCGACACGGATCAGGATCCGACGGCTCGGCACGCGTTTCGCGGGAGCAAAACCGCGGCCAGCTCCCCCGAAACCCTAGGGTTTCATTTTTCTCTCCCCCGACTTGTTCTGCCTCGTCGGTGGCGGCCGGCCCGGTGCTCCTCCAACTCCGGCCGCCGGCGCCATGGTCGGCGACCTGGACCACCATGGTGCCGGGCCTTCTTATTTACCCTCACCCCGTCTTCTCTTCTTTTCCCAGCACTGCCCGAAATCGACGGCGTGGGCGGCGGCCGCCCGTGACGGCCGGAGGAGAACAACGGTGCCGCCGCGAGCCCTTTCGCCGGTGCGCGCGCTCACCCGAGGGTGAGCGCGCCGCCGTCGAGTGGCCTCGCGTCGCCGTCCCGAGCGCGCGCCTCGCGCCCTGCGAACTGCGTCGAGTAGCGGCTCGGCTCATCTTTTCCGGCGGCGAGCCCGCGGCTCAATCTCTCCGGCGAGCGCGTGGCTCAGGCCGTCTTTCCACACGCCGTCGGTGGTCGGCCCGGTGGTGTAGGCGACGATGAGTCGTCCAGGTAGGTCCCACCGGCCCTCTTTTTCCTTGTTCTTCTCATCTAGGGTTAGGGTTCTTTCTTTTCTATTATGATTCCTTCGATCCGAGATCGATTCCACTCTGTTCTTTCGATTCGTGGTCGAATCCAACCCCAAATCTCAAACCTACTCACTAGAATCCGGCTCTTGATACCAATGTTAGCACTGTGGATCGGTTGGAGTAGATCGAGTGGGGATTTTTCTCTGAGGATGACATACCTTTGGCCTCCTGCTGTCCGCCGTGCCTTGATGACGATCTGCACACGGCAGCGACGGGCGGTGTAGATGTTGCAGGGGGCAACAGAGAGGTCGTGGTGGCGCCAGTGGAACTTCCCGTCGCTCTCAGTGCCTCCCGATCGGTGGGTGTGGAGTCTGGTGAACCTTGGGGTGAGAGCCCCCTGGCCCCCACTTCCTGTTATATGGCACTACGTGACGGGGCCCACCAGCCTTCAATGGGCTGGGCGCCCCCGATCAGGGCGCGAGACAGGGTTTGGCCCAGTCGTTAGACTGGGCCAGTGGAGATCAACCTAACACAACCAAGTCCAAGAAGAAGCAAACCTGCTACACCCATCGACACAAGCTCAAATGATGATGATTTGATGTGAGCGATGTTGAGGGTGACTTCACCGATGAAGAAAAGAAGTTGAGAAAGCAAAAGTTGAAGGCCAAGCTCTTGGAGAGGTCTAAGAAGAAAGCTCAAAAGCTTTACAAGAAGAAGCTCAAGGAAGAGAATGCCAAGAACCCCTACACCGGGAAACATGCAGTTTTTCATTCCAATGAGACTTCTACTCATGCTCCTTCTTCTTCTAGCACAAGCCTCACATCGGTGCCCTTGGGAAAAGTCCATCGCTTTGATGGTACAGAGTACAGACTATGAATAATATACTTTGTATGTACTACATACCCACGCGTCGTTTTCCATTTAAATCATCTTTTTTTAATTCTCGAATACATAGAAGAATTGTGTAAAGTTTGTTTCACGAGTCGGTCCGCCAGTCGGCCCACCTGTCGTAGCTTCTATCTCAAGAGCGTGCAACCCTCTCCCTCCCCCACTCTCCCCTAGTCTGGCTGAAATTGTTACACGGCGCACACGCGCCACTTCCCCTCCCAACGAACGGTGGGACCGACGCTGTCGTTTCACTTTTCTAAGTTTATAGATTTTGTTATGAATCTAGACATAGCGTTTATCTAGACGCGTAACAAAAATAATGAATCTAGAAAAGCCAAAACGACTTTGGAACGGAGGTAATACCATTTTCGGTACTGATGGGGACAGGTGAAAGAAACTCTCTAAAATCAGGGCGATAAGGGAGGATCAAATTCGAAGTTCTGCTTCAGTTTTAGCATGATTCAGCACCCTAAATCAAGGGCGCAAATACCAGCATGCAAGCAACACGTTCACCAAAGAAAAAACATAGCACATGTGCACGAAAATTTCTATTGACATTTCACAAACGATGTACAAGGAACTGTGGTATATTTTTTACACGATCTGGCCTGAACTCAAATAATGGCTGGGGCGAAGCCAAAATGGGCCACGCTTGTGAATCTTAACACCCTCAATTTGCTGTACAGCCAGAGGCAGAGGGCACCCACACTACAAGATTTGGTGACGTCCCAAAAGTTTCACTCGTTAGCACTCTGCATGAGCTCAAACCACTGCACAGCAGAAAACAAGATATATGAGTAGGGACATCTATTTGCTAATAATGGATCAAAAGAGCTAAAATGCAATTTCATACCTGTCTAAGAAGATCAGCCAATGTGTGAGGAAGCGCTTCAATATTCTGTAGCATGACATAGTAAGGGAACGGAAAAGAAGCCATATATTTTTTCAGTTTTAGCTTCCCCCCTTCGTTGAAGCATGCTTCCTGGAGATTCATAATAGAATCCTCAGGGCTATCCAGGAGCACATAAGCGACCATCCTCCTTTGGTTTAGAACATCTCTGACATGGCGCCTCAAGTTTTCCTGCTAAAGAGCTGACTTCAGAACCGTAGGGGTAGGCGGGTATTGGAGCAACAGGAAAAAATGGGCCATAAAAATAGTTACCTTTTCATGGAACTTGCCATCGGATATAATTAGTATCAGTTGCTGCAGTGGATTTTGCCCTGATGGTGTGCGTGCCCTTGCCACCGCGGTGTCGAGCATTGTGTTTAGATGTGTCAGGAGATCAGAAACTGGTTGGTCCTCAATTTTGTTATCTTGCTCAAAGGACAAAGTAGAAATCATCTGTAACAGGAACAAGAAAAGGAGGATCAGTTATGAAGTTTCGAAAAGGAAAGAGGTAGGGATATAATTAGACAAATGAAACGCACTGTTAGGGTCGTCAACTTACTTTGACCCCAGCTTCACTATTGAAGATCTGATCAAAATCATGCAGAACTCTAACATTCCCCTTCTTTCCGAAACTTGCAACTGCGAACTGTCCAACCTCAAGCTGTGACATAGCACGGCACACTGTGACTAATGCCTCAATAGCCACTTTACCACATTTGCCCTCAGACATACTTTGTGAATCATCAACGGCAATAACCACTTGGTAATTCCTTTTATTCGGTTTAGTTCGCCGCAACCATATCTTGTCCCTGCGGAAATAACTTGCAATATATGAAATAACCTGAAAAGGAAAAAATCGTGTCTCATCATATAAGCAAACATTCCTATAGAGAGTAAAGGGAAACATTTCATGATAAGTCATCTGAAATAAAAAGTACCTTCTTCATGTTTATTCTCTTTCCAGTTCTATAATCCCCTTGAAGCTTACTTGCAAGAGTTGGTTCCATAACCAGCCGCAATTGCTCAGCTAGTTCCTGGGACAATTTCATAGTTGCCAGTTCGAGATTTTTCCAGTCCACAATAGCCCTTTCCATTTCTTCATCAGGTACGTCCAGATCCATCTGAGTAGACAATTCCGTGTCAAAACTTAGGTCATCCAGAGTCATTTTGTCATCTGCCGGGGGTCGTCTGAAGGAAACAAGATTTTGGAAAGAGTTATCTTTTCCGACTTCAACTAAATCTTCAACTGATGCATCAGTTTGAATCTCTGGGCCCTCTAATTCGTTAGCATTTTCAGGCTTGCTGGTAAGTGTTTGTGAAGATTGAATTTGTGGCACTTCAGGGTTATCAGGTGTTCTCTCCTCACTTTGTTCTAATTTCTTGACACGGCTTTCATCTTCCATGAAAGATTGTTTGATTTGAGTGTCATCACTGATCTGATCAGCTGTTGCAGCACCAAGTGCCTGAGAGGTGCTCTGCTCACCCTCAGGGACATAACGAAATTGAGTAGCATTCTCATCATCACTATGATGTCCAGTTTCTGGTGGATGATCCTGGGTATCAGCTGAGACTCTAGCTCGTTCTTTCCAATCTTCCATTGCATCTCCAATACTCCTGAAAGGATTTGACTGCTTGATGTGCGATTGTGGAACATCATTTTGTATATCTGACTTGGTGTTGGATAATCTTGAATCATCACCAGAATTTGGCATAGATACTTCCATATTGGGCACTTCATTTCCTGAAAAATTAACTGAAGGAGCAACTGCACCATTCATATCGCTGCTGTTGGCCAAGTTTGCTTCAGATTCTCTATTATTGTCTACTTGCATATTGTCAGGCTGACCTTGTGAAGGATGCTTAAGTGGGTCATTACTATCCAACTGTTGTTTATCTATGTTACTTGGTTCTGCGTTTGCTTCTTCAACATGGTCCCCTTCATTATCCACTGCACTATCACCATTCTGTGCCATATCCCCCAACTCCATATCATCCGAACCATCTGACCTCTGATCATCCACCTCTTCTGAACCAATATCTTCATTGTCAGCATCTTCCTCAACAGGTTCTTGTCTCTCCATGTCAATATCCTTGGAATCATTGTCTGGTTCAGGGAGTTCAGGTCCTGTTCGATCATCATATGCGTCTTCTTTGTCCATGACTTCCTCAGTATCCAGATCAGTTTCCTCACAGGTAATGGGTTCATCTTCTAAATCATTATTCTTGCCTGGCTCATCAGTATCCATTTCCATATGATCTTCCTCCTCAACAGAACTGTCATCCTTAGCTCTCAGTTCCTTATCATTCTTCTCTGCCCCTTTGACTGATGAACCAGAATCGTATTTCTCAGTTGATGTCTTAGGATCAACATCTTCATCCTTGTCACATGACTTCTTGCCAACCACTTCGCTTGAATCACCAGTATCACCCATCTGACTGTCCAAGTTCATGTCTTCATTTTCATTACCCGAGTCCTTGCCTTCGGGATCCTCAGAAACATCAGATAATTCAGCATCAAAATCCTCTTTCATTTCAACTGCTTCCTCGTCATTCTTAGGTGCTTGGTCTGGCTTATGCGTAGCATCCTGCTCAAAACCAGAAGGTTAGCGGCAATGAAGCATACTGAAACTGTTACAGTTAGAAGTATATATTTAAAGGCACTAACCTTCTCCATGTCCTCAATTTGCGATTCATCCTCTACTTTAGAGCTTACACTCTTTCCACCATCCCCATCACCCAAGCCAGTTCCAGTTTCTACTGCATCCTGTTGTTCATCATCAGCATCTTCTGATGCATCTTCTGTGGAACCAAATCCCTCCCCAAATAGATAGATGAAAAGGTCCCCAAGTGCAAGAGTAATTTCAGCAGTCTGAAACAAAAAGGGAAAAGGAAATCAGAGCAATAAAACTAAAACATTATTTTACCAGTCCAAAGTTTCTCTAAACATGAAATACTTACTGTTCTGTGTGCTTCTAAAAGTTCAGAAAGTATCCCTTCTGCTGATGACAGTATTACACCCAGCCAAGCATGAAGATGCATTAGGTGGATCTCTATAATAGAACGCATATCAGGCTTGCAGTCAACCAGTCTCTTCTGTTGGCAAACAATAAAATCAGATGGTAAAGCCCAAAGTAATACAGATAAGAAAACATAAGGTGTAAAGGTGAAGGAACAAACCACTCGAACACAAAGCTCTTCACTAGCATCACAGATATGATTCAATTTAAGATTCATGGTATATAACTGAAAAACATCTTTCCATGATGTAATAGTCCCCTTTAGTGAATCTTCAGCTTCATTGCATATTTCAAGATCAGTGAGCTTTCCTAAAACACCAACAGCTAGCATGAAAAATTGCTTTAATATTCCTTCATATGAAGCTTCAAGCTCTGGTAGGACATCAGAGCATATTCCATGATTGTCTTCAACTGTTCCAGGGTCCTCCATTGCCAACTTGCCCTACAACAACAATGCATGTGTAAGCAGAAATTTTCCGTAGCAAAGGAAATGCCTAGTTGCATAAACATGTAACATGCAATATCTAGACTGGAGTAAATTCTTTGTTGAAACAACGCAAAACAAAAAAGAAACTGATTATCTTGTGTTTGACTCAACTGGAAAGAGGGGCATAGGGTGTATTCCCCGCTTCCACCCTACTTTTCAAAAGAATGCCGAACTTCCTACCCTTTCTTCCTCACTTCTCCCTATCCTTTACTCTTTTTTCTCTCTCCTCTCCTAATCCATCACAAGGACACTGTCAATGCTTGTGACAACACCGAAGTCGATGCTTGAGAATGTGCTGCCCGAATGCAGCAGTCACTGCCTAAATGTGTGGCACCCTGAGCATCCCAACCCTCAACCCCGGTTGATCCCCCGCAGGGCATGCTATCATAGTGGTGCGAGCGAGACAGGTGGCCACTCCAACTGCCATGACTCAAACTCAAAACAGCTCTGATCTACCAGTCCCCAACTTGTGATGCCATCACCTAGACCACTCGCTGAGACACCACTGCGCACCAGCTTTACGAAAATACCACTATTCATGAAACCACATTTATGTGAGCACTATCATGTTCTAACCCCATGGTGTGCTTGCATGAGCCTTGCAGCTGCAATGCGCATGCAAAAGCCGTCCAGAACCATTCGCAGATTGCCTATATTCTTTGTTTCTGAATCTTTGACGGGAATATCTGCCATTTCACTATGACATGTACTATTTTGACAGAGTCCCTTTTACTATAGGATGAAGTGCAAATGTAACAAAATAGAAAACCCTACGTAAATATGCAGTTTACAAAAAAAAAAAAAAAAAAAAGCAAGCCATCGTGCAAGATACGGGGCCACTACTGCACTAGTATCGCATAAGGGATTTACATGTTGGAGACAGATTTTTATGTTACATTTGTACCAGTTTTCTCCACTCTACATTTTTTCCCACCCCAAACTACAATTTGCATTCCCCTACGTAAATGGAAATGACAAATAAAAGGTAAAAAACATCATCAATAGACAAGATGCATGGGGCATTTTGGCACATTACAGTTCACACATGTAACAACACAAACCTTATCCAGCAATTCTTCTAAACGGGAGATAAGAACTTCCTTAACGGATCTCATTGAAACTTCCTGCTGGCGCATAACCTGCATGTCTTCTCTTAACAAATCCACGAGCTGGCAATTCTCAGAGAAAAGTTCTTCCATCTCTCTTGTAGCAAGAGGAACATTCTTGCGTGCACCAGCAAATATATTATAAGATCCAAGCAAGTGTTTATCTAACAAACCCTGCAAGGGAAAATAGATTCAATAGACATATCACTGATGAATGGAAAATGTTTTGCTTAGGTGTATCTGCTTAAACAAGTATTTTTGCATGTGGCTTAAGCTCACACCGCCTTCAAACTTATCTTGAGCTTCTATCAGAAACAGGGTAACGATCATTGAATGAGACCCTAAAGTAAATACCCTGATTGATATTAATTTAATATAAGCCCATAAAATGCAGGTCAAACAGGTCAGCTCCCGCCTCTTTTGACAACTCACAAGCAAATTTACCTTAGATTCAGAAAATCTCGATACAAACTTTTCAAGAAGAGTTGACATTGCAGCAACCTCTTCAAAATTGATACAAGAGGTATGGTGGCAATCCTTAAAGCTTTTAAGCAACAGGTTACTGTCAGTGGTCATGGTCAGTACACCGTCAAACAATTTCTGCATTAAGAAATAGCAAAATGTGTCAAGAGTGCATGGAAACATGCAAAAACACCCATCAAAATTGTAAAATTAACTTAAGCAGAAATCCTACCTTCTGCTGCCACATGGAACTCAACAGCACATTTTGACATGATGATAGAGATCTCTCCCCTATAAAGAATTAATGTGAATAAGTTTTGCTAAATAATTTTCAAGTCCTAAGTTGAGAAAGTAGAAGTTGAGAAATACCTCCAGAACCTAACAAGAAAATAGTATGCTGAAGCTGCTTCAGCTGACCAAAAAGATTATAAGCAAAATGCCTTTGTTCGGACAAGATAGTGAACAGATGGTTCATAAATGATGTAGCCCTGTTAACCTGTAAGATACTCAAAGCATAAATGGCAAATTGATATATCTTCATCAATAGTATGCAGATACTAAAAACAACAAAGGAGAACTGACCTCCTCTAGACCTAGATCTTTGTTAAACTTCAAGGAAACTTGTCGAAGTTGTTGCATCATTGCCAAGCATTTAAAGTATTGACGATTTGAATGCTTCCAGTTATCTGTGGTCAGTGGTGTGCAATGAACAATGTTAACATCTTCAAGCTTCTTCTGCGAGCTCACTTGCTGGAGTAAATGTGCTTCATCATATGACTGCTCCAAGAACAATGAACTTGGCGCAGAAATCTCGTCTCTCCACTGGAAATAAGATTAAAACATTGTATTTTGTAAAAGCTCTTCTTTTCGGCTTAGAAGTATAAGAATGTCAATGGAGGCATGCTTTCAGTTACAGAGTTGTATTATAAAGCTAAGGGAATTTTGTTTCATGGAATTAGAGTACCTCATGTCCCATTGGCCTGTGCTTTGCTAGTCCACATTCCTCAAGAGTTTTGAACAGATTGGATAGAGCTGCTTTCTTCTGGTTCTTTTTCCCATGCTTCAGTGTACTAGCAAAATTAGCAGCCCCACAGATTCTCTCAAGTGCGGCCCAAAAGAATTTCAATCTGTCATTGAGCTCAATTTCATGCCGTCGGTGGTTCACATTTTGTACAACATCTGTGTATTCTGTCAAGAGAATAACACAGACCAAATCAAAATCACACGAAAAGGAAAGAATTCATTTTTTATTTTTGTGTGTTTGTGGGTGGGTGGGTGTTGTGAGTAGGGGGGACCTTTGACTGTAGGAATTCCAACAGTAGTAGCGTTTGTATGCTGCAAAGTTTGCAGCGATAAAGAAGTCTCACTAGCCCACTTTTTATACCATGAACATCTGTCAGAAAGATCAAAACAACATAAATATGTGCAATTTAAAATTAAAAATATGATCAACTTCACAGGACCACCTTTTGTTAAACTTTTCAGTGTCAAAAGGAAACTGTGATTCAGGCCTCTGAGGATCAAGCCAACATGGAACTTTCCTTGCAGTGACTTCTTCATTCAGTAGATCGATGAAGGACTTATTTAAAACACCCTATCAAAACATATGAATAGCTCATCAAAGCTGCCATCTAAAATAGTTAATGAACTAGGTAGCTTTTTGAAGCATACATGCAATTATAGTTCTAACTAAAAGGAAGTCTCAAACTAATTCAATAATAGAACTTTTGCCCAGTATAAAGGACATCAAATAAACATACATTAAACTGTCCCAGAAGCTTAAAGATCCTTTGCCTGGCCCTCTTAAAACTTTCAATCGAAGCTGTACTATATGGTGCTTGCTCCCAGCTGTAAAGCTTGGCCTCATCTTTCAGCTTCTTCTCGATGAAATCTTTTTCCTCTCCAATTTTTTCATGAACACTTGAGTTGTGAAATTTTATCAGAACCAACCAACCATGGAGAAATAGAACAGGTAAATACTTCAGATGGATAGCAGGGTGACTTACAGTGACCAGAACTGCATGTAGTAGCCAAACACATTGTACAGAATATTCCGGATTTTCTTCATTGTAGTACTGTCAGAATTGAAAAAAATGAATTTTTTAAAATGTTAGCAGGTGGAATATTATTTAGCTACAGGAAAAGCAAAATCGTATCAATGTTTGTACTTAACTACTGTTAAATCAATAAAATCTCAATCTTACCTTGAATAAGAACCCATGCTAGCACCACCAGAAATCTCGCCGTGGAAGGCAAGAAGAAGATGTAAACGTCTCTTGAATTCTCCAAGATTCGATGTTTGAATGAATTCTTCAACACTGAATTTGCGAGCCAAATTTACATTAGAAAAAAGATAACACTGCTAAGAACAGAGAGCAAAACATATGCATACCTTCTGATGATAGAAAAGTCATCATCAGTTGAAGTAAGTAAGGCTCGCAATGGAAACCATAGCTGCACAAGTCAAAGAATAATTTGTTAGCCGTAAAAAAGGAATAAAAATTAAAACATGGATAAGATTCATAAAAACTCACTTTTACAGCATCCGTATCATACTTTTCCTGGACCTCTTTGAGCAGCAAAGGCCAACAATCTAACTCAAGCCTTGCCATGAATACACAAGCAAGAATATAGGAGGAAGATGATCTGCAGCGAAAAGGAGATCAACATAGAAATGAAAAACAAATTTGTTGATGAGAAACTAGTAAATTGACAGTGCATGACCCTTTTTTCAGATGAAGTGAGGACAACCACATTGTGGCATGCACCTGTGGGACATAGGTTAGTGGAGATTCAACCTTACCTTTTAGACAGACTTGGAGTCATTTTCCTGCAATGTTTGAGCTTTCCCAACCAGCAGTTGCAATCCAAGCAAGGCCTTAAGAATAATAAGAAACATAAAAGAAAAATTGGACAAATCAGTACTTCACAGCATGTTAGTATTACACGCACATTTATTGAATAACAGACCTTCGAAATCGGCGTGCTCAGGGGCATTGCTAAAAGGGAAGCAACTGTGTCCAATATTTTCATAAGACCTGGATGATCAGGCCATTCCTCCAAATATTTTCTAACTTTCTCTTGAAGTAAAGTTAGTGGCTCAACCATTTTAAACATCACAGAAGGATTTGGGTCCTGCAATATGCAAAGTATAATGCATGAAAGGAAACCAATGGAACATCAAGGTACAATAAATGATGTCATACCTTGTAAGCGTTATAACAACTGCAGTCGAGAGAAGTTGCAAAAGTTTGTCGATATTCCAGACAAACACGAAACAGATGCTCAGGCATGAGCTTCTCGTCAAACATAGAACATGTAATTCTGGAAGGTCTGGAAACATATAATAACACAAAGTAAGCAGTTATACATACAGCACTGTTATAAAATAGCAACCCATAGTGTTACCTTTCAGAATTATAGTTCCCAGCTCATATGAGTCTATGGAAAGACTGAATTTTCTGAGCATCACTAATTGGGCATTTGCTAGGCTGAAAGAAATTTAACAAAACAATTGTTGATTAGCTATTAATTGTAGAGTAAAACACATTCAACGTAGTAGTCTCTTATTTATTCTTCACTCTATCTCCTACATTCAAGAGAACTACAAAATGGAGAAGGGTGGCCTACATGCACCAGATTATACCCAATTTCTGTGAAATTGCAGAACACCTGCATACAGTATCATAAATGTGTTTTTTTTTTACTTCAGAAGATTAAGTTTAAAAGTGGCATTTTAATTTGAGATTGTAATTATTATACCTTCTCAAAAAGATCTGGAGAACCAAACAATTGGTTATGTATCATTACAATTGATTTCAGAACAGACTCTGGTATGACGTCCCAACTGTCTTCAACGCCACCATCCTCATTGATTCTCCTCCTGAATAAATGAAATTCTTACATCTAGTTGCAGAGTGAAATCGACATCCATAAATAAGAACTAGCATATAGTGATACCGTAATTTGAAAAACTCCTGCTCTAATTTTTCTTCATTGTCTGGTATATCGCTTCTATATCCATGTCTGAAAGTAATGGCACATCTTTAAAAAGTTCTTCTATGTTGACCGTCCGCGATTTGAACTTATAATACTGAGAATCATCATTTTCTTTAGCCTTCAAACGAGATTTAATGTCGATCCACATGCTTGTAAAATGATCAAAGGCGTCCTTCAACGACTGGAAAGTGAAACTGGTAAGAGGCTTTCCCTCAAGGATTATAAATCATGATGACATGAATATAAAATACATACCAGATAAGATGATTTATCCATGATATGGGAACAACTGACGCGATATGCTGTTCTTACTAGAAATATGATGTATTGAAACTAGCATCTCAGAGTAGGACTTCTGCAATTAGTACACAAAACATTGTTAAAAGTCAGCTGTGGAGAAACAAATGCATTGTTAAAAGTAGAAACTGGATGCACTAACCACTTTGTCTCCCACTTTACCAACATTCAACTGACTTGACATGGCAAGCTTCTTCAATACATCAACATCACCAGAAGAGTTTTGGGTTCTTTGTTGATCATCACTGCACATTCTGTAAGGTCTGTCATGTCAGTTACGACCCTCTCAGTAATAGATCCAGAGGGAAACTGCATAAAAGCACAAATTGTGCCCTGCAGCAAATAAGATAACAGAAGAATCATTAGCATGATAAAGTCAATGAGAGTGTCATTAGCCAATGGCATTGCACTGCTTCTTTACAAGGGACTGAAAGACCTCTAAGGCTTTGTTTGGATAGAGGGTGGAATGGAGAGGAATGGAGTTGGATTTAAAATGACTAATTTCCCCTCCAATCCCTCCCAACCCCCCTCAAACCAGGAGTACCTAAACAAGGCCTAAATGGTCCAAAAAACATCTACATAAGGACAGCCTCAATGGGAGTGTCAGGTAGAGTTTCATAGAATTAAATGCTATGCCAAATCAGCAAAAATGCTGACGGGCCTTGCCAAGTCAGCGAAATTGCTGAGATGGCATTGAATTGAATAACATGATACTCTCTATGAAACTCCCACTGAGACTGGCCTAAGTAAAGATAGCTATTGTTTGTTAACATAAACTGTATTTGTACAAGCACAACATTGATATCACCCGCTATAGTTCAATTAGCGCATCGCTAAGATGATGGAAATACGTGGAAGAACTATTATAACTAACAGCTGCAGAACTATACGTACCAGAACTCTTTCAATGTCATCTTCTTTAACCTTCTTCAAATATTCTCTCTGAAGGTAACCAGACAGAGCAATCGCTAAGCCAAGCTTCATTTCATATACAGCAACTTGAATTGGTTGAATCAAATCAGCATACTCCCCATACTCTTCTGTCAGCCGCTTGATAAATTTCATAGATGTTATCTGCAACCAAAAAAAATGATCAATATTATCCACAGGTACTAAAGATCAAAAGAAGAAATGATCGTAGGCAGATAGGCTCTAATAAAAGACATAAAAATCAGTAGACACATATCGCACCTGCCAATTGCAGACTCTGTCAACCTCTAGCTGCCCAGCTCCTTTGCAGTTTAAGTTTGTTAATAAATCCTTACAATCCATGAGCCGGTTCTCAAACTCAAAGCATGCAGCAACGAGACTCTTGTGCTTAGATTGTTGGGGTCGAAATACAACCTGCAAAACATGCATAAGGTCACGTACAAGAGTTTTTATTGGCTCAATATGCAAGTGAATCTCAGCCATACAAACACAAATTAATCGTGTCTATAACTATCATTCACAAAATGCATCCGTGAGCTAGCAAGGAACCTAGTATACAGTTCAGACATACAGAATAACAAGTGACATGACAATTGCTAAAACCTTAAGAGACAACATTCCTCCCTAACAAGTTGCATTGATGCTAAATGAAAACAGAAAATTAGTCTGCTTCTGTTCTTGATTATGCCTAGAAACTTATATTGTACTCTCTCTGTTTCAAAATGTAGGTCGTTTTGGCTGTTCAAGGTTCATAGATTTGCATGCACTTAGATATAACGTATGTCTAAGCTATTAACCTAGAAAAGCCAAAATGACCTCCTACATTTTGAAACAGAAGAAGTACATATTATTAGAAGAGCACCTCTTTCAAAAGAATAGACAACAAATATATTAGAAGTTTTTGTAGAATCCTGGTAAGTGATGGAATTCCACATTTACATAATGCAAACAATTAAAATCTAAAATCAAGAAATAAATAAAAGGTAAATGGATGACAAATTGTAATAGAACCTTAGCCCGAGTCTCTCTCTCTTCAGTTTCCAGATCTTGCAATAACTTATAATCATAACTATCTTCAGGGGAGCTAGAGCCAGCCAATTCCTCACAATCATGACGAACCTGTAACAAAATAGCCTCCATTAATTTGCCTGTTGTTTTTTTGTTAACAAAAAAGAAAATAATAAATGTTTTACCTTCCCCTCAAGCTTCACACGTGAAATTTTTTCAAGAATATGTGAATGAATGTATGCAGATTCAAAAGCAGGATCTGGACTGTATGAGCTCAACAATAACCGGAAGCGCAATGTTCCAATATGAATCCAGGCAGCCCCAATATGCAATAAAGAGTCTACATGAGGCAAAAGTACAAATCATTAAGTGACATAAAAGGATAGGCCCTTATGCATGGCGAGGAGAAACATGGAGTACACATAATGATGTGTATCCCTGTTCGAATTATCAATCAGGATATTCCGCAGCTACATGCTACCATGTCAAAAACTAAAGCCATCAATAATGAATGGCATCTACTGCATTACACATGACTGAACATCCAACATGGTTATATCATACCAACAAGGCAACAAAGTTACTTTAAATGGTAAAATCAATCTTTCATGTGGAAATAAATAGACTACCACGTGAGTAGGATGAATAGAAACATATAATCATATACCAGTAACTTCAGGTAATTTAAATGAAACAATCATCATGTGAAGTATAGATAAAAAAGAATACCACGGGAGTATGGTGAATATAAATCCATAAGCAATGACTCGACGAGTTCATCTGATCCTGTGAGTGAAGCCAATACTCCATGACTTGAAGATGATAACAGAGCACAAATTGTGTCCAGACCTTCTTTCTGCAACAGAGAAGTGTGTCAAGAAAAACAAAGCGCCAGCAAAGATATTTCCAGAGAAAGTACAAAGGAAATAGGTATGCCACAAAGTTCATTAATTAATCATAGCATATAGATCCCATTCATACACTAAACAAACTCGACCAAACTACTCCGAAGTACAACGAAGCCTACTGTTGTTTCAGCATAGCCAGTCCCAAGCCCAGATTAGAGGGGCCCCTATCCCGAAAAAGGGAGAGTTGTGTTGTTACGGTAGGCTTGGCAACCAAGTAAAAAAGAATGAGATGAAATCCAATACAAAGGGTGCTTAACATATTACAAGAGTAGCTAAAAGTAATCAGAGCATAAGGATGATGCATAAACCTCTATATAATGTTTCGGTTGTTGAAAGAGGACGGCCTCTAACCGGTCAAAGTCCTCCTCCTTGAAATGCTCCTATGGGCAAATATAATCTGCAAAAGTTTATAAGAATACACAAGTCAAGAGGGTGCTACAACACAAATTAAAGGTAAATTGATTATTACCTGCTTGAAGAGAGAATCAGCAACAGAGTGGAGACTAGCAACAAAGTTTCCCACACACGAGACACTTTCCCAGAGGTTTCCAGATGAAATTCTAAGCATTAAACAATTCTTCTGATAATCCACTACACGTAAATCCTTTCGCCTGCAGGGAAGAAGGAATAGAAGTTTGTGTAATTGCCTTACCCAAATTTAGGTTAATCACTTTCCAGGAGTAGCTGATACAGCAGAGCACAAGCTCTATTCAAGAGCAATTTAAAACGAACTCGAAAAGGGCATTGCCCATCAAGTGTACTAAACGAAAAAGGGAAGGGGGAGGTAGGGGAGGAGCAAAAGTTTTGATAAACATACATAATTATTGATGGCGTCCATTTTTGTCAGGTGTGCCAGGTCACATGTTTCATCATGTGTAACTGAAAGACTCTGTAAATGATACAAATCAGATAAGGAAAGAATCATGGTTGTCATAATACAAATTTTTCAATTGTATGGCTCACGAGACCTTTGGGCTTCCTGAGCAATAAGTCCACAAGGACGAGTGATGGTTGTACCACATTTCAAGAATAGAATTGGCAACTTCCACATGCACTGCACAACAGAATGTCAAGCTGTAAACTACAATAAAAAATGAGATGAAATAAAATGGTCAATTTTTACCATTATCAACAGTAGCCCAGGCATCACGAATCCACCAAATGATCTGATGTTGAGTATACTCCAGAGGAGATCTTGAAGAGGACCCCAGTGAATAATTCTTAGAATAATTCAGCAGGTGCTCTGAATTCACAATGATCTGTGTAGTGAAGAAAGATACACTCAATCCAAACGACAGTATTGTCCATAATCTTTTGACTGTTTCAAAATTTAATGCACGTGGCATTTTAATATCGCCCACACTAGAAATCATCTCTTATATGATTCTTCCTGAGAAACTAAAACAATGAATATGCTGATTGTTCAGAATATCAAGGCCCATAATTTTATGCTCTGTTTATGTATACCACAGCAAGCCTTCTCTAGGTTAGTAACACTGGTCACATTCCCTCTACTAGTTTTAATGGCTCATTAACTCCGGTGTGTAAGACAATGTAGACCGTATAAAAAAACACAACAATAAACTATGTATGACACTTGTTTGTTATAGTTTAACACTCAAAATAGTCAGGTCTTGTAGAAAAATATGGACAACAAATGAAAATTTGAGATTCAGAAACCAAAAGAACATAGACAGACCTCGTGAGCTTCAGAAGGATCTTTTTGAGCACACTTGGATAGCCGTTCAAGTAATAGAGCATCCAAGTTTATGCTCTTCAAGTTGAGCAAAGGAAGACTCGCTAACCAGCCATTGAAGCCATCAATATTATAGAATGTCAGACGACACTGAGCAACATGATTTTACTTCAAGCACTGAAGTTTTGGACAATAACTTGCTCCTCTCGAAATCAACCTTCCCACAAAGCCTCTACAAGAACAAAATAAAATAAAATCGTAAAGACGATAGGATAAATCATGTCATAAAAATACCAATGTCCAAGAAAACCTGGTGAACATCATCCAATCGATCAACAATAGTTGACGCATCATCATCGGCTTTAGTTGCAACAATAGCCATAGAGACCTTGGCAAAAAAATCAAAAAGGAAAGTTGAGCTATTTTTTTCAAAATAATTCTGAAAATAATTACCATCAAACAGATTAACTGGTTAAAGATGTGTAAGTAAGAAAATCTAGCATGGCACAATCAGATGATGCTGTGCTACAGTGCTGAAGTTATGAAATTGTGTTCCAACATAACACCCCTCCCAAAAAGAAATTGGATAGATATGACTACCTTCCATTGCAAGGCGTCTAAGGTCCTGATTGGCTGACAGCATTGCATCAGTCATCTGCCGTTTATCTGCAAGCATTAGATGGCAATTACATTCTAAATTATGCATGTCAGGCATAGAAGATTTATTAAAGAACAATCAAAAGGCATGCTAAAAAAACCATCAAGGTGTATATTCAATAGATTGTCCTTTGGCCACACTGCTGCAGAGAAGGCCACAATTGCTTGAATTTTATCAAATACAATGCTAGATGGTGGCACGAAAGGATGACCACCATATATCCACAAAGTTGGTTTTCCATATTGAAAGTTGAGATCATGGAGATTGTTGAGATTGACACTTTCCCTCTGTACGAATAAGATGTCATTTTGCAACCACCAGCTAGCATCATATAATAAATCATAAAAGAAAGAAAAGGCTGGTAACTTACCAAAAAGTTACGGACTTCTTCAGGGAACTCTTGTTGCAACTTCAGTATTTCTTTCATTAAAAGATTCCAAACAACTGGCAGACCCTCAGACTGAGATGAAATTATCATCTTCCATATCGACTTGTGATATTCAAGAATGCGAGAGTATATGTGCAGCAGCTCCGGAGATTCCACAATCTTCTTAAGTACTCCACGCTCTAAGCATCCAAGGGACATCAATGCAGGTGAAAAGGTAGATTTCAGAGCAAGATCAGAAAACTTCTCAGATCGCCATTGCTGCAATGTATGGCGCAGCAAGCTCAACCATTAAAAGAATTGCAGAGCCGATCCTGGCAAGCTTTAAGGGCCTCACAGCCAGCCATATCTAGCAACTTCTTCGAAAGCAGAGGAATAGGCTGAGTAACAATATTAATCTTGTGATAGGCAACTATTTCCCGGTAACATGCTAGGATGCTATTCCAAATAGGATGCCCACTTTCTTGCTTACGAATGTCCAAATAGCTCTCAAAGAAGTTGCAATAAGGTTGGACTAGGCAATTATACCATTCAAACCATATGTCATACAGTGCAAGGTCATTTTCAGATGATTGCTCCATTGCCCAGTTTGCAGCAAAGAAAAGCATCTGATCAGCTAAATCTGAATCAAATGCCCCAGCTATGCGACTTTTGACACTCAGAGAAGCAGTAGGGAACATCAATTCACGTAAGCTCTTAGTAGGAAAAATAGACGGGTCAATGTTACCAACTGGGGTCAATAAGGCTGAACTTTCTTTCAAATTGCTTATCTGATATGCAGCATACTGGGCAACCAATGACTGTAGATACGTACAATTTCTATTAATGCAAGTTTCTCTCGAATAAAAGATGAAGTCCCTTAGCTTTCGCTCAATAGGCCAACCACCAGGCAACATCAAGGAAAATCCAGAATCAAACTAGTTGAATACCCATCAAAATCAGTCAAAAACTTATTTTTCTCTCATCCATAGTTTCTGATCCATCGAAATTAGTCAAAAACATAACTTTCCCCTCTTCAACAATTGTAGGTCCATTAACTTCACCCAAAGATGGCAGGTACGTGTGTTCCCAACTCAAATGCAGGCCAAAGGAGTTGATTTCCTTTAATAATAAGTTGTTGAAACAATTGAACCCATCTTGTGATCTCAAGAAGGGTAATATTTATACCACCACGTAAACCTTCAGCTTTTGCATACATGTGCGCTTTACTCATTGACGATAAGTTCCATTCTTGGTATTCCAGAAGAAATTAAAACTTATCACATCCTTCCGTTCGCTATTCTCAGGCACATTACTGCCTTTCAAATCCCATCTTTGGTCCATCAGAAAGATCTCAACTCCTCTGTTTCGCATGGCTCTTGAAACTTCACCATAGTTTGCATCGACAGTCAAAAACATTCGGAACTTAGGGTGGGCCTTGATAACGACAGGATTCCCATCAACAAGACCACATTCATTAACTACAATGGACCTTTCTTGTTCAACCAAAGAGTTTATCCTATCAAGCACCTAAAATAATAAATAAGATAGTAAATTAGCAAAAAGCAAACAGCAAAACAGAAGGGAAAATATGAGAGTCAGAGAGTATACCGTAGGATTACAGAAATTCATTGTCTAAAACTATCCATTCACCGCATTCAATTGCCCTGATCAAATCTCCGGCAACCCATTCAAATTTAACTGGTTGGTGTGCAGTTCCATTCTGCTGCAAGTTGTAGATGGATTTCAGTGTTTTATGCAGATCATCTTTGCTCAATGATACAGGCAAGTCAAACATTTCCAGATCACACTTCATCAGCTCAACTATTTCAGCAACCAAGCTTAATGATGGCAAAGATGCATTCCCGCTCATCTCAATTACTGTTGATGTTCGAACCGAAGAGTACCTTTTTGCAGCCACAAATTCAACCATTTCGTAAACAAACCCTTCCTTTCCAAAACTAGATTCTTCCAGTTTAAATCCATACTCAAGCTGAAATACACATCAACATAATGCTCAACCTGTGATAAAACTGCTTTGTAGTGCCTAAAAAAGTTATACTGCTCAAGCATCCCAGCAATTCTGACACATCAGTTGCAGAAGACAGATTCAACTCATTTAACGTATTTCCAGACAGCTGAGCCAGTAGGCGAATTAATGATGTCTTCCCAGATGAATTTTGTCCAACAAGAATGCACAACCAGCCTTGATGGATGCAATGCATTGCAGCTTCAAGGCTATTAAGGATACCAGGAAGTATGTTAAGTTGATTATTTTGCACTTTATATGATTGGGAGTTATTTTTCCTAATAGAGGCATTTCCAACAACCAAGCAATGTGGATCGACATGTAGCATTTTAGATTGGTGAATGCTCGGCTTTCTCTTAAAGACCTCTTCAAAAAGCTCGACGACTTTATGGCGATCAACTACTGTTCGCATTCGTTGCAAATAGACAGTATTTAGAAAGCAGTCATCCTTCAAAGTGTCTGGAGAACCTGCCACCATTTCACAAGACCTGATAATATCACGAAGATTAAATTCCCAAGGAACCTTGTTGGCCATACTTCCTATGTACCATGGTATCCATGTACAGCCTGTTATTAAGCGAATAATTTCGAATAAAACTT
>CM027118.1:56244340-56437787 GCA_015476505.1 Urochloa ruziziensis
ATTTTGCAGTTCCAGCTACCACCACATGCAAGATCAAACAAAAGAGGGAACACCCATGCATGCAAAGCACCAAGATATGGCAGAATTGGTGGCCTCATGTGGTGTATAATTGATGCAAAGACATGGAGGTGACTCAAAGGAGTAAATCATGAGCAAGTTGACAACATCTTCAATCAAAAGGAGTGGTTCACAAGCAATGGACGGTGCAATCAGTGGGAACACAAGGACATGGGCTATTGATCAAGACAAGAACATGTGGAAAAAGTTTGGAGACAAGTAGAGGAGGGAACACGCCAGGCCGGCCGGCCAGGGGCCCTCCTGGCCGCGCGGCAAGCCCCCTACAAGACCCCCCTCGGGCTCCCCTTTCACAGGTAAGTCTTCCACCTTGTTCTTGTTATACATTCTTGAGTTCAAGCTTGTTCAACACCAGAAACTCCCTAGAAAAATTTGAGATCAAGAAGTTGCTTGAAAGACCACCAAAAATCCACCAAAATCCTAGTTTTCTCCACTCTTCCTTTGTGTGCTTCCATCAGACAGCAACCCCGGTGTTGTAGAGATTTTAGTTGAGTGCAGCCATGTGGAAGAAGGTGCTTCCTTTCCCCAAGAGGAAGACAAGGTCGTTGACATCCGACACGCCGTCGGGAAGCTCATCGAGAAGGCACTCGGTTTCCGGGTTGCCTCAACCTATGGAGGAGGACATCGTCGAGCCGAGAAGGGACACGCTGCTGCTCGGTGGCATGCGTGACCCGGGGAGCGCCTCTATGCGCTTTACGGGGCCTTTCCCGCAAGCCGGAGCACCGCCACCACTTCCACCTTGTCGCGTCACGCGCTCAACCATTCCACCGCCGTACGAGCCGAAGATGACACCCTATGGGTTCACCATTCTTAGTCAAGCGGAGGAGTTGAAGCTCGACAACTTGAAGGAGAGGCTCATGGAAAATTCGACTTTCCATGATGACACGCTAATGAGGCTCGGGTTCTACTCCGACATCCACAAGTTGCTGCAAAACATTGGTTGGACAAAGTTCGCAATGGGAAACCCGGTGGATCATCGAATTGATATTGCATTGGAGATGCTAGTCACCATCAAGTCTGAGAAGAGAACAATAAATAATGAAGGAGAAGAAGCCATGTTTCTCTCATTCCGCATCAAGGATGAGAGAAGATATATTTCATATGCTAGCGTGACTGGGCTGCTGGGATTTGATATAAATGCTCCAGAGACAGTGGAAGTTGCGGAAGACGAGTCGGATAATTTTGGAGGAAGATCGCCGTGGGAGAAAAGCATACAAGACAAGGAATTTGCAACATTGTGTTGCAAATATTCCACACATGGATGAGCAAGAGAGTGCTTGGGCGAATGAAGGAAGGCAAGGTGACAGAGCTAGAGCTGAACTGGATGTATGCTGCTCTAGTGAAGAAGCAACACATTGATCCCTCCTATATCATGATGAAGAGATGGGTCGATGAAGCATCATCAGGCTCCGGAAAAATTGGCATGGCATGTTATTTGACAAAAATTTCCTTTGCCTTGGTCCCTAACATCGAGCCAATTGAAAGATTTTTTGTGAAAGGCACGGAGATGGACGGGAAATTTCTGGTGCAAGGGAAATATATCAGCGGTAATGAGAGCAAGGGATATAAATATTGGGAACTGATATATCTTTGCCTGACAATAGACTTAGACTGTTTACAAGAGGCAAGAAAGATTGGTGCGACACTTCTGTCATGGTACAGATGAGAAGGGCTAAAAGAAAAACTGAGAAGGGATCAACGTCTAAAGCAGCAGCAGAGGGAGAAGAAGAAGAAGAAGCAGCAGGAGGAGCGCAGCAACAACAGACTCCGCTAGATGAAGGGCCATGGGGCCAAGCACAAAGTACACCTGCAGAACAAGTTTGGGCAGAAGCACCAGCTGAAGCATGGGGGAGAGGACATTTTGTTCCACCTCCTTAGCAGCCTGCTTATGCTATGCCTCAGCCAGGCTATGTGCCGTATGCGCAGCAGCCATATCTTCCTGACCCGTATCAAGGAAGAGCTCCAGATGGATCAATCAGGGTGCAGTTTGCACATTTGCCGCAGCAACAACGCAGTGTACAAGCCTTCAGTGCCTATGCTAACAGGAATCTGGAGGACAATGAGGAGATTCAGAGACGCACGCAAAGGATCGCAGATGGGATATTTGGAATGACTTATCATTTTGGCCAGCTCAGGATTGTGCCTCCAGAGGAATTTCCAGGAGAAGCGGTGCAACCGTACTATGAACAAGGCTATTATGACAGCCATGGAGGACCGAGCGGAGGCTACAGTGGACAGTGATCAGCGGGGCGTCTGAATAAAACTTGCACTTTTGGTTTGCGCTTTCCAACCTTTCTTTTATTTCTTTCTTCAGTGTGCGTGCAAGTCTGTGTGTGTGCGTAGCGTGTTTTTCTGTTTTCTTTATTTAAATTTCAGCATGTGTGAGTAGTGTATGAATGAATAAATTGTGATCACCCTTTGCTTAAATGAAATGATTAATGGTGACGACTATTTAATTTATGCAATATTGAAATATGATGATCGTTGTCGCTTTGTTCTTTCTTTTGCACTAATCACATGCTTGTTTGAACTAACACTCTCCCTGAATACGAATTAAAATTGATATAAACACCGGCTCAATCTTTTGTGATGGTTATGATTTATAAAAGACCCATATTCATTAATCTTGTTTTCTTGTTTAAATTTGTCAAAGGTAATTTTTATTAAAATTCTTTGTGCTGACCTTGTCAATAATACCTTTGCAAATTGCTCTACCTATCCAAAGCCTTTAAATAATTTATCATGATGAACCTTAGAATAAGATTTATCTTCAAGTGCATTGATTCAAGATTTGATTTCTTCGGTACGAGACTAAGAAGCTGGCCATTCCATTTTTGCGTATCATTTTATTGCTAGCCTTTCTATCCATGCATTGCTAATTTTCACATTGAAAATTTGGCAAACCTCGCTGGATATCCACCCCAAAACCAAAAATTCTTTTCGTGATTACCTCCTTGACCACAACCTATTCATGTTGAGTATCGAGATTTATTTTTCGACGGAGTTCCTGACAAGACAGAGCCTTCACGTGAAGAATATACATTTGGGAAGACCTTAAGAGAAGACTGGAGAAAAATCAGAAAAAACAGAGACGAAAAAAGGGCAGGTGGCGCGGCCAGGACCTCCCTGGGCCGCGCGGCCAGAGGCACTTTTGCCTCTGGTTGCCTCGAAATTTTTTGTGCAAGTCCTCCCTAAAGATCTAAGTCGTTCTCGGCAAGATTGGAAGATTTCATATTCTGCTCAGCGTTGATTTAATTTTCCTCTCATTTGCTCGAGGATGAGCAATCGTTTAAGCATGGGGGGAGAGAGAGTCATCGCTTTATCTCTGACCATCGCTGAGTAGAATTAATGTTGTTAAGAGTTCTTTGGTGCATATAAAAAAATATATTGAAGAAAGAAAAAAATAAAAGAACGAAAAAAAGAAAGAAAGAAAAGAAAGAAAAATGAAGAAAAATAATAAATAGAGAAACAATATATGCTCCTTAGATCTTTTACATCATTGATTTCTTGATGCTTAGAAAAGTTCACTCCATACTCAACTATTCCAACCATGTGCAATCCGACATAGAGGACTTCATTTGTGCCTCATTGTTCGCACTTGTCATTTGCACATGTCCACCATCTAAAAGTGTGTGTCCATCCTCTCCCTCTCCACAAAGACATTATTTTCTCATGGCCTTTTTGACGAGTCTCGGTAAAACCGTAAGAAGCTTTTCTTGTTTTGATAATATCTTGATTATAATATCTTTGCTAGGACTGACCTTTCCCAAGCTCCAGATAAAGCCTACACTTTTATACTTGAGAGAAAGAAAGGATTGAGTGTCTAGTAGGTTTGAGAGACAAGATGAGTTGAGAGCTTTTCCATGAGCAACTTTGCAAGGTTTAAATTATTGATCTTGGTTCAGTTTTGTTTTAAAATCAAAATTCTTTATGCCTGAGACTTATTTGAATTAGGGAGCTTGTGATTTAAATTCTTTGTGGGTTGCACTTTATTCATATCTACCCTTCATACTAGAAAGAGATGGTTACAACTTGAACTTAAAATTAAAAATCCTTGGGAGTGTTTTGTTCTTTCTTGTATGTGATCAAGTGCAGGGATTGGACATCGGAGGGCAACGCTGATTTCTATCGAAGACTTACTCGAGGACGAGCAAGGTTTAAGCATGGGGGGATTGTTGGCGCTGTTAAATGACACCATTTTACCCCTGTTTAGCTTCGATAATTGCATGAATTTAATGTCTAAACTAATGATCATACTCAATAATCAGGCCATATTCGTATATGCATGTGTTTTTGGAGTATTTTTGTTTATGCAGGATAAATGATAAAATCAAGATGGATTTGGGCTAAAATTGGAGACGAGCGTAAAGCGAAGGCCGGAAGCCCGGAGAAGAAGGCCTAATGGGCTCAGGCACCCAGGACTTGGACTAGAAGCCCACTCATGCCCAGATCCAGCCCACCAAACTCCAAGATTGCTTAAGGACTAAGCAAATGAAGATAAGATCAAGTTACTTCGAGATAAAGGAAAGTTCAAATGGAAAGTCATCAAGAGATAATTTTATCCCGAAGTAAACGACGTCCAGGGCCCACATGCATAGAAAGGAACATTCCAGAACCAACAAGGAAGCTTGGGGAAAAAGATGAAGCCGAGGCGGCCCAAGAATGGGCCAGGCCGTGCGGCCCAGGCCCCCCCTGGCCGCGCCGCCCAAGCCATTCTTGTGGCCCCTCGACTTCCCCTTTTACCTAGGGTTTCCCAGGGCTATATATATCTCTCATTCCATTCGGGAGCTATCAGTTCATTTTCATTCGATGCCGGAGGAGCAGAGAAGCTAGAGGGACACCTTTCGGAGAGCTGAGGGTCGTGCTAGTTGTCTAGGGTTTGCCCTAGCCGACGTGGGAACCCTGCGAGGAAGACCACGTCGGAGTTCTGGAGCTAGTTCATCAGGATCAAAGGTAGGATCCTGGTTGTGATCATGATATACGTTCAATCATTCATAGTGAAGTCGATTTGGGTTTCCGATTGTTCTTAGCGATCAAGTGCCTCTCTCTATAATTTTGCTCGATCTTGGGTTTGCTTCTTCTAAGATCTATTATCGAGATAGATCGATCAGGATGTTCTTTTAGCAGTGGTGGCTAGGGGTTCATGCCGGATCTACCAGGGATGTTCAACACGTTCGTAGAACGTGCCCTTGTGATTCATCTCACGATAGAGAGCGTCGTGACAGGGCGTTACTCGTGTATGGAGATGATCCTCAGGAGTTTGACCGGAGGCTATGATTTAAAGATGCTTTCAATAAGATTCTCATCTTACTTGCTTCACTACTTTGCTCGGAACTACAACATATGCATGATTTAGGCAATCTAGATTGGTTATCTCTATGCTTTCTCTTGCTACCTCTGACGTTCTTTAGATTGATCTTTAGTAGATTAGATTGAATCAAAGTCTCAAGTGTTTCTTTGCTAGTTAGATTGGATCTTGAGTCCTTAGTTCCACGGATTGATAAACCTTGGGGGAATACTCTCTTGAGGGAAGAGCTACAATGATCCGTGCGCTTGCGGTGGATCTTGGTGCGCGTTCGGCGCGTCAACAGGTACGATCAATGATGAGCCAGTCAGACCTACCGTTATCGTTTTGGGGATACACTCTAGAAACAGCAGCTTTCACACTTAATAGGGTACCGTCTAAATCTGTGGATAAGACACCATATGAGATATGGACTAGCAAGACTCCCAGTTTGTCTTTTCTGAAAATTTGGGGTTGTGAAGTGTATGTCAAGAGACTTCAGGCAGACAAGCTTACACCCAAGTCGGATAAGTTCATATTCGTGGGATATCCAAAGGAAACTATTGGATATTATTTCTACAACCGATCAGAGTGCAAAGTGTTTGTCGCTCGAAACGGTGTTTTCTTGGAGAAAGAGTTTCTCAAAAGCGAGAAAAGTAGACAAAAGGTGTTTCTTGAAGAAATTCAAGATGAGCCCATGAGGCAAGACTCTACGAGTGATGCTAATGTAGCAGAATCAGTGGAGGCACCGGTGGTGAGAGATGAACCACCACAACCACGAAGGTCCGAAAGGCCACGTCGCGCAACTGATAGAATGAATCTCCTAAGTACGGGAGAGCGCGACATATTGTTGATGGAAAACGATGAGCCTAGGACATATGCGGAAGCAATGATGGACCCAGATTTCGAGAAATGGCAAAGTGCCATGAGATCCGAGATAAATTCCATGAGACACAATCAAGTTTGGAACTTGGTTGATCCGCCTGAGGGTGTTAGACCCATCGAGTGCAAATGGATCTTTAAGAAAAAGAGAGATATGGACGGAAATGTTCACGTCTATAAAGCACGGTTGTTGCAAAAAGGTTTTCGACAAGTTCAAGGAGTTGACTACGACGAGACATTTTCGCTAGTAGCGATGCTTAAATATATTCTGATCATTCTAGCAATAGCTGCGTATTTCGATTATGAGATATGGCAGATGGATGTCAAAACAGCTTTCCTAAATGGAAACCTTGATGAGGACGTGTATATGATACAACCTGAAGGTTTTGTCGATCCGACCAATGCTGGAAAATATGCAAGCTTCAAAAATCCATTTATGGATTAAAGCAAGCATCTCAGAGTTGGAATATTAGTTTTGATGAGGTAGTCAAAGGGTTTGGTTTTCATCAAAATGTAGAAGAGCCTTGTGTTTACAAGAAAGAAAGTGGGAGCGCTGTTGTATTTCTAATCTTATATGCGGATGACATATTATTGATTGGGAATGACATTCCTGTGCTGGAATCCGTAAAGACTTCACTGAAAAATAGTTTTTCTATGAAAGACTTAGGAGAAGCAGCATATGTTCTGGGCATAAAGATCTATAGAGATAGATCAAGGAGGCTTATAGGATTAAGCCAAGATACTTATATTGACAAGGTGCTGAAACGGTTCAGCATGGAGCAATCCAAGAAGGGGTTCTTACCTATGTCACATGGTGTACACCTCAGCAAGAATCAGCGTCCTCAGACAGCTGATGAGCGAGAGCGCATGAATAAGATTCCGTATGCTTCGGCAATTGGGTCTATCATGTATGCCATGATAAGTACTCATCTAGATGTCTCATTTGCTCTAAGTATGACGAGCAGACACCAGTCTGATCGGGGTGAGAGTCACTGGACAGTGGTGAAAAGTATTCTTAAGTACTTCAGAAGGACTAAAGATATGTTCCTAGTCTATGGAGGTGAGGAGGAGCTCGTTGTAAACGGTTACACCGACGCTAGCTTCCAAACTGATCCAGATGATTCACAGTCTCAATCAGGATTTGTATTTACTTTAAATGGTGGCGCTGTGAGTTGGAAGAGTTCCAAGCAGGAGACCGTGGCCGATTCTACAACAGAAGCCGAGTACATCGCAGCTGTTGAAGCTGCAAAGGAAGGTGTTTGGATGAGAAAATTTCTCATTGAGCTTGGTGTGTTTCCGAATGCGTCTAGCCCATTGAATCTCTATTGCGACAACAATGGGGCTATTGCGCAGGCTAAGGAGCCAAGGAATCACTCAAAGAACAGACATGTACTGCGGAAGTTTCACCTCATTCGAGAGATCGTTAGACGAGGTGATATCAAGATATGCAAAATACATACGGATCTAAATGTTGCTGATCCTTTGACAAAGGCTCTTTCACAGCCTAAGTATGAGGCGCACATGAGAGCTATGGGTATTAGATATCTTCTAGATTAGCTCTAGTGCAAGTGGGAGTCATATTTCATTGTATCCATGATAAAGCACTAAGTGTTCATTGAATATCTATGAAAGGCAACTTGTATTGATCGACAATTATGTGAATTGTTTGTGAAACTCTTTACTTGTATGGTTATTCTAAAGTTATCCCTGGTCGGAGTTTATGCTAGAACACACATGAACATTAGACTAGCACATGTATTAGTTGATGACTATATTTCACAAGTCATGAACATAGAGATGTAAAACTAATAATGTGGGCATATGTATGACATGGGCTGGATTGACCCAACGTGAGATATTGTAATATTGTTCTCTGTTTCACAACGTGTATGCTTTGTCCTAAGACCTGAGATTGCCGCATGTACTCAAGATGTGAATTGACTTACTTAGGGGCTATCAAACGGTACGCCGTAATTGGGTAGTTATAAAGGTAGTTTTCGGGTTTGTCAGGAAGCATGCTGTGAGACATGTTCAATCAAGATGGAATTTGCCCCTCTCTATGTGAGAGAGATATCTCTGGGCCCCTCGAGTGATCGGATCAAGAAATGCATGGCTGTGCTAGGTTAATTGTTAACCTCTTGAAGGATCCGACTCACAGGTTCGAGAAAGAGAGGTCAGCTTGGACAAGCTAGACCAAATATCGTGAGGCAAAGGGAATAGCTTGTACATAACATTGTGGTGGTTCGTCTGATATGATCTTTGCGTGTGCATAGGAGTTGACACGTCTTGCTAGAGGCCGCTATCAACTATTGGCCGAGTAGGAGTACTTGAACCATGTCTATGTGTGCGTGAACCCATAGGGTCACACACTTAAGGGGTTTGGAACATTTAAATACTTGACTAAGAGATTGTCTCTAGTGCAAGTGGAAGACTGTTGGATATATGCCCTAGAGCCAATTGGATTGGATCCACTGATGGGCCTACAAAGTGGAAGCCCATTAGCATGGCCCATTAGTACTAGAGGGACTACAACATCTATTAGTCCCGTATTGCTAATGGACGAAGGGATGAGAGGTTTTCCTCCTCATATATACGTGGGAGGGGCAAAGGGGGACGCCTCAAGCAAGTTGTGCTGCCCCAAGCCCTAGCCGCCCCTCCCTGGCCGCCGCTCTCTCCTCTGTCGTCGTGCGCACCCGGTGCTGGCACACCGACGCTCGGCGTTCCATCCTCGTACGTGTGGATACCTCGGAGGTGCTGCGTTTGGAGCACTAGGACGAACCGCACGTGCAGCAGGACCAGACAGACGTTCGCAACTTCACGGCACTGCTACCTCGACGCGCTTCTCTACACCGAGACGGTTCCGCTGCATCTGCGCGTCTAGTGGTAACGATCTGAGATCTATAACTGCAGTTGTTCCTGGTTTCGGGGTACACGGTTTTTGTATTGTGCTAGCGTAGCCTCCCCGAATCCCTACACAAGGCATCTCCTTTGCTCTTAAAAGCTGTCCATTTCTACTCAAGCCACAAGGCTCAAACAATGAGCAACACCACTGAATCAAACATTTTTCCTTCGCCTTGGGCACCGCCCCGCACAATACACGACATCAGTCACCAATATGCACTGAATTGTCACACAGCTCTGCAACTGGTTACTGTCTGGTTATCACTCTATTTTTAACAGTGAATGATAGTACAATTTTATTGTAGCTAGCTGATATAAACCTACCTGCTTAATAGCTGCTATAAACATCTTTTCCAGTATTAATACAAATATACAAAGCCACACTATTGGTCTTATGCATTTCATTCAACAATACTGATTCTTGTTTTAGCATACAGTCAGAGGTTTGTAACAGGATTCTATTTGGTTGTACTCTGTTTTTGTTACTGCGTGAAATTTTGAGTCAACTAGTGCAAGCGATGCCATCCAGCACAGGAACCATCTGTTCAACTCAAACCTTCCTGCTTCTACCAAAACTCCAATAATCATCCTCATGGTTCATTATCTATTAATACGATATCTACAGGATTTATTTCATGCCTAACACATTGCCTACACACTAAATCATCGAATCAAAATTGGAGACAGGGCAGGGTTTCCAAATAAATCATCGAACAAAAATTGGAGAGACAGAATATGAATTTATATGAAGCACCTTTTCTTGCGAGGAATTTATTTGAAGCACTTGTCTACGTTCTGATTAGAAATCAATCTTTTTTCATTCTTTTAAGCATCACAAAGTAGTTCAATCATGTGAAGGGAAGAAGGCAATCAAACTTGAAACATCAGCACTTGTCTACTTGGAACGGATGAAGTTTTTATCAGTAGCAGTAGCACTACTGATAGATGGAATCTTGGAGCATTAAAATTTGGTAGGACAAAAGTGATCCAGAACTAATAGAACCAGCTACCCCTGCTCAGGCTACTAGGCAACTGATCAATCATTCTCATTCTATACCAAACGACACAATAAAATGGTGGCCTCTGATAGGGTGAGACATACCATTTTAGTGGTTCCGAGAGCAGGGAAGAATCAGAGAGTGAAAGATGTCAATTCCATAGTTTCGTTTTGTTGTTCTGGCGGAGTGGAGGCAACGTCATTCTAGATATGATTTGTTGTTGGCACGAGAGGTATTAGGAACAAAACTGTTAGTGGGATGCGGTTTCGTGGTGTGTCACGCGTCTCAGTCTCGGGGCACCCCATGGCTGTTGTACAATCACACGGTTGCGGATGGTCATCTACAGTGGATCGACGACACAGCACCCCCACCAGTGCAACAAGGACCCCGAACGACGCTTCACCTCGTTGCAGCCAGTTCAGATGATTTGGCACGCATGGCAGTGCAGAAAGAGTAAACAGACGGGAGTGCTTTCGTTGAAGTTAATTTGGCAACCTATGTGTTGTCGTTAATCTAGAACTACACAAAGTAGTTTGATATGTGTTTTCATTTTCTTGCATCCATAATATATGAAAAAATGTCATGAATTAGGAACTGTTTCGTATTATGTGTTGTGTGGATGAAATATGTCTTGAATTTGAATATTTTACACAAAACATAAAGGACCCGGTTTGAATTAGGTCCTGCTCAAATAAGCACTTCATTACATAAATTGGAGACAGAGCAGGGTTTCCAACTAAATCATCAAGCAAAAATTGGCAACAGAATATGAATTTATATGAAGCACCATTTTTTTGCAAAAGAATTTATTTGAAACACTTGTCCACGTTCAGATGAGAAATCAAACTTTTTCATTCTTTTAAGCATCAGAAAGTAGTTCAAACATATGAAGGGAGGGAGGCAACCAAATTTGATACATCAGGAACTCAGTTATGTCAAGCCATTCCACATTGACTGTTGAACGTCATAATGGTTCATATGATCAATTCACTATTCATGTAGCTTGGAATAATGTTACAAGTCATGATTATCTGCTTGTGTGTTATCTTTTTTATGGCATCTTTCATTGTGATATATGAATTCTTCTAGAGAAAAAATATTGCCCATGCATGTTGTTGCACATTCACACCAGCAGCCAAAAATCAGTAACTTATTAAAAGACCAATACAAAAAATAGTTTAATCAATATATGTAAGTATTTTGAAGTTATAGTAGCACTGAGTTTTTCTCCACTCTAGACCTACTCATATCAAATGGGAGACAACAAAAAAGAAGTCAATTCGCCAAATGTCTTCTGGCATTTCAACGAGCAAACTAATCCAATCCCGAAAAGGATTCAACCAGACCACTCTCAGTCAGAAATGCATGATGTAAAAGCAACCCCATATATATTGAGCTTCAACCCCACATATTTTCGTAGCACTGATGGACTCGTGGACACAAATATGAGACATAAAAAACTATTGGAGAAAAATGATTATATTTGGAATAAATGGACAATTATCTTACTGTGCTCAGGACAGGGAATTAATCACATTCATGCGGGAAAGAGTTGTACAATGCATTCAACAGATTCACGCAATAAAAAGGAGGGTAGAGTAGAGTCACACTGACTTTGTAGTGGTTCACAGGGGCAGGGTATAAAATTGGTGGTGAAGGATCGCAAGCCTGTGCTGCGTTGGGTGTTCCCCTAGCCGATGTTCTTTCGGCGGTTGCTAGATCTCATTGTAAGCAACGACTGGTACATGCGGTCTTCAAAGCCTTTGGCGATAGCGTTCGCAGGTCCCTCTCCCTTGCTGCCATTCCCGTGCTTTTTCCAAGTCCCGGTGGTTGACGAACATTCGAAGATAAAAGACGACCAGAGAGCTCTTCGATGTATTTTAATTTTTGTTTTGTTGTCTTGTGCCAAGTAATTCTTCATTTGTACCCCTTGATATCACACACCTTTCTGGTTCTTTCTAAGAAAAAAATGTAATTTTCAGTTATTACTTTTTAATTCAGTGTCGGCTTTCAGATGGCTCTAATCAGACTTGCATGAGAGCGCGCATAATCCCGCACGCGCCACCGTTTAATTAGCGCTTCCGGATCCCATCCCCAGCACGACGGCCAGGGCCGGGCATGAGGGTGCGCCACCCGTGCGATGGTACAGGGCCCCCATATTTCAAGTGCCTATTTTTTTATCTACACATCAAGCATATGAACAATCACACTACATCGTTTAATAGTTTAACTATTAGTTTTATTCTCTTTATCTATTGTACACATGTGTATGAATTAGACTTGAGTTCTAGTGTTCCATAATCAAAATCACATTTTTGCAAATTGGTTAGAAAATATGATTTTGGGAACCAAAAGCTTAGCGAAGGGGCCAGCAGCCTAAAGGTTGCAGTGACCTTACTGGCACCCCAGATCCTAGGTTCGTATCCTCAAGAGAATAAATTTCAGACTGGGCAAAAAAAAAAGGCAATAGCTGGTTCATTTAGCCGGCATGCGTGTATCAACCTCTGGTGGGCGGGCTCTTGTGTAAGGGGTTCATCATGTCGGTTGAGCCTCAAAGCACTAGTAAAGGCTGGAACCATAAGGGGTAGCATCCCCATGTATAAGTGGGCTACTTTCGTAACTTTTCTCTGTCGTACTGTCGTACTCCGGTTGAGCTCTTCTTAGTGAAACGTTGTGGGGATGATTTTTCCACCATCGGCCGAGTTTTTTTAGACAAAAGCTTATAAAATATGGATAGATTTATTGTAATATATTTTAACTTAAATGTTTTTATTGCTTTATATTTCTAGACTAATAGGGCCCACTTTAAAGTTTTGTACAGGGCCTTGAATTTTGCCGGTCCGGCCTTGACGACGGCCAACTGCGCCTACAGATCCTTCTCCCTCGCCTTCGTGTGAGTGCCCTGCGTCCCCAGCCCATGAGCAGGCAGGGTCCGTTGTATTGACATTTTCATGAGTTAGAGAATCACAGGAAAAACATTTGTGGCGACTTTTTGTGTGAGTAATAATAGGCTTACGGGAAGATCATCTGTGACATTATTTTCGTGGTGTTTGACTCTCATGAAAGTAAACTTGGAGACCCAGTTGGTACAAGTTATCTCGTGGAGGCTGTCAACACGAAATACCATCAGTAAAAAGGATCCTTGCGGTTGGCTTGCATGAAAATGTGATTTTTGTGGCGCCATATTTGTGAGGATTTTCATAGAGTTTCGTGTCACGACTTAATTTTGTGATGGTTTTAGCTATTATCGTGAGGTTAAATCTCCGTTCCCTGTTAGTGATGAGCAACGATCACTCTTGATCTATCTCAGGAACATAAAGAGTCAGTCACAATAGAGTAAAACTCGCCCTGAATTTGTGTCAACAAACAAAAAGAGGATTGATAAAGTGCCAGTCACATTTCCACTATTCCACCGTGAAAATAAACGAAATGACTTATAGTGTCCTAGACAACTCGTCTATTGTCTAAATTAAATTTCATGACTAAAGATCCGTTCAAAAAATTTCATGACTAAAGGCATGTTGCAGAATCCTGTAATTCCCCAGTGCCAACAGACCCTGCATGGCTTCTAGGTGTTTTCTGTTGATCTTCCAAGCAATTTCTTCATGATGTCTCTCCGCTTGGATGCGTGTTTTTTTTTAACCAGAGCCTAAGCAGAAGTTTACTCTGGGCTCTTGGCAACTAAGCAAACACTTTATGATGAATATTTTATTAATGCTAAAGCATTAATTTCCATGAACAAAAATTTGTAGCTAACAAAATGTATCAGTATTTCGTTTGGATCATGTTTTCTTTTACAGATAAAAGAATACTTTAGTTATCAGGATCTAGTTTGCTGACAATTTTGCCAAATTAGTTACCTTTATCTTTGTCATATTCCTCAAAATAATTTATGTACAATTAGAAGAAAATTTTACAACAGTTACTTAATGTTGTGAACGAAGCCAAAGAAAAAGTCTGAACTAAGAACAGTTACTTAATGTTGTGAACGAAGCCAAAGAAAAAGTCTGAACTAAGAACAGTTCATGTTGTCTATCCTGGATTCCTGGTAACCGGTAACTCGTGAATGAACAGAAAGCAGATAAAATGGAGGGTCATGGATGTTAAGTTTGGACACGACATATATGTATCAGTAGCACTGATGTGCTCCTGGTCCTAATATATACAAGCCCTAAAATATTATAAAGAGAAAATTAATCTGGAATTAATGAGCAGCATCCGACAGTTGCTAGGCTAGTATGAGTATAATATGAATGCAGTGCACCAAACCGCATAATAAAAGGGTGGCACAGAGGGCCACAAGCATAGCACCTAAAGAGAGAGAGCCAGAAACTATCTCCTGGTTCTATTTGACAACCCAGGGCTTAATAGAAATGATAGAATACTCATATCAACAAGTTGCAACTTCTTTTCCGGAAGCTCATCTCGTAAGAACTCCGGGGTTAAGCGTGCTTGGCCCAGAGTAATTTATGGATGGGTGACTGACCGGGAAGTCTTTCCCGGTTGCGCATGAGTGAGGACAAAGTGCATAGAAAAGACGTGTGTTGGTCTATGAGGGAATTCTAGAGGTCCTAAAGAGCTGCCAGGTGTAAGCGGGCCCGACCTCGGGGAGGCGCGACGTTACAATTGGTATCAGAGCCGACTCTCGCGGTTTTACGGGCGCGTAGGGTCGCAGTTGCGCAGGCATGGTGCGCATGGCTGGTATGTGCCCAGAGTGGTCACACAGCATGGCACATGCGCTGGCACTGGGCACACGGACGTGGCCGGAGGGGACGTTCCTGGCCTGGGGTTGACCGACGAGGGCGTCGGTCTCCTAAGGGGGTGAGATTGTGACAACCCAGGGCTTAATAGAAATGATAAAATACTCATATCAACAAGTTGCAACTTCTTTTCCGGAAGCTCATCTCGAAAGAACTCCGGGGCTAAGCGTGCTTGGCCTGGAGTAATTTATGGATGCGTGACCGACCGGGAAGTCTTTCCCGGTTGCGCATGAGTGAGGACAAAGTACGCAGAAAAGACGTGTATTGGTCTGTGAGGGAATTCTAGAGGTCCTAAAGAGCTGCCATGTGTAAGCGGGCCCGGCCTAGGGGAGGCGGGACGTTACATTATATAAGTGTGATAGGTGCCTCCGTGGTTCTAGATTATTTGAATTGGGCTTGAGAGGTTTCGGGAACAAAACCACATCCTTCATGAAAGCAAGTTCTTTCGTCCATTGGAACCAAATTAGAGTTCCATTTTCTATTTCTTTCAGGTTTATCGGATTTGAATTTGACTTGCCTCTTCTTGCCTTGTAGGCTTTTGCTGCTACATTAGCCTCTCAACACTCCAGCTTGTTGAGTCCTACACTTACTTCAAGAACACGGCACACCTACGGAGCTACAGCATTGCCTGGTCAAAGCTACAGAATTACTACTCTGTTACGCTGGGGTTCGGATGGTTCAGTCAAGTGAGGGCGCTGCTTGTATCTGGTGCACCACAAATGTGCTGGCCTGACGACGTATTACATTCGTACCAGCTTCTCTGTGGCGCTAAGACGACTGTTAGGCTTGCTGGTGGAGCGCGAAAGCAAGGGAGCTCGCGAGTATCCTTTCGGAGTGTCTCTACAACGATGCTGACAGAACTGAATTCTCATGCTTTTTCATGCTAAGTCATGCGCTGATTCATTGTGCATTTTCCCTAGAGAGGCCCTTGTCTCTAAATCAGCATGTTTAGATTAGCTGCAACAAAATCATTGTTTTTCAGTCACATAATTAAACAAATGGCACATTTTCATCCAAATTGTTATGACAAATAAACTGGCACTGAAGAAAACAAGAAACCAGGGTTCATTTCATTTCCTTCTCTACTATTGAATGAGCTGGAGGTATGCATCAACACTATCGAATGCATGGATGAAGCGCATTGATGGTTGAAAAAAAGAGCACTAAAGTTTTATAGGAAAAAATATGCTGAATTGATAGTAATGATGTGAACTTACTCAGGTTAGAAACCAATATAATTGTGAGTGAAAAACATCAATATATAAAATATTTTAATCAATAGATGTAAGTATTTAGAAATTATATCAGCAGTGATTTTTTTCTCCGCTGAAACTTACACATCAAATGGGAGACAACAAACAAGAAGCCAATTCAACACATTTCTTCTTTTCACGAAATTTGTACAGCATAGACCACTCTCAGCCCGAAATATATTGAGCTTCAGTCCCACATATATTCGTAGCACACCGACAAACTCATGGACACAAATATGCGACATAAAAAACAATTGGGGAAAGTGATTTGGACTAAATGGACAATTATCTTACTGTGCTCAGGACAGGGAATTAATCACATCCATTCAGGAAAGAGTTGTACAATGCAGTCAACTGATTCACGCAATAAAAAAGGAGGGTAGAGTAGAGTCACACTGCCTTTGTAGTGGTTCACATGGGCAGGGTATGGAAGGAATAGAGCCAGAAGGTAATTTCCATGGTAGAGCTTTGTGAGGATACCGCTGTTGTGGGTTTGAGAGGCATTAGGAACAAAACCTTGTCTCGAGAGGTGTCGAGCAGAAGAGGGCTCTAGTTACTACCGTTTTAACTATCACTACATTTACTTGAATCACATAATGCATCTGCGAGGCTGCTGCCTGATCTACAAAACCACATGCAGTATGTGTGTGGTGTGGAGTTTATTTTATTTACGTCGTACATCTGAAAACTAGTTGATGGTTCGCCTCCGCATGAGAACAGAACACAAAGTTAGCAACGATGACATCCAGGAGGCTTCATCTTATAATCACTCCCTGACAGAGTTTCGTGGCAGTGGTTAAACAACACAACGTTAATTATGGTTTCTTATTCTGGTGAAAAGCATCTTCCTATTAGTGAAAAGAAAAAACAAAGTGTACAAAGCAACAACCCCATGTACCGACAAATACAAAGAGAAATTACAATCCGCATTGACAAGTGTAAAGTGCTCATTGTTTAATCACATGGACCACAATAGATTATTGGTGAGCACCTAAAACAGTCAGATGTATTCGGAGGTGCTCCATATAAACCCGCCACAACACCGGCAAAGGTTTCATGTGGTGATCTGCTGAGCACAAGGCATCTCCTTTGCTCTAAATAGCCGCCCATTTCTACTCAAGCCACAAGGTTTAAACAATGAGCAACACCACTGAATCAAACATTTTTCCTTCGCCTTGGGCACCACCCAGCACAATACACGGCATCAGTCACCAATGGACTGAATTGTCACACAGCTCGGCAACAGGTTGCTATCTGGTTATTACTCAATTTTTAACATGAATGGTAGTACTATTTTCTTGTAGGTAGCTGATATAAATCTACCTGCATATATATTAATATTAGCTGTTATAAACATCTTTTCCAGTATTAATACATATATACAAAGCTACACCATTGGTCTTATGCATTTCATTCAACAAATTATCGCTTTAGCATAGAGTCAGAGGTTTGTAACAGGATGCTATTTGGTTGTGCTCTGTTTTTGTTACTGCATGAAATTTCGAGCAACTAGTGCAAGCCAAGCCATCGAGCACTGGAACTATCTGTTCAAATCAAACCTATACTACCTGCTTCTACCAAAACTCCAATGATCATCCTCATGGTTCATTGTCTATTCATATGATATCTAGATGATTTATTTCATGCCTAACACATTCCCTACACACTAAATCACCCAACAAAAATTGGAGGCAGAGCAGGGTTTCCAACTAAATCATCGAACAAAAATTGGCGACAGAATATGAATTTATATGAAGCACCCTTTTTTGTGAGGAATTTATTTGAAGCACTTGTCTACGTTCAGATGAGAAATCAATCTTTTTCATTCTTTTAAGCATCAGAAAGTAGTTCAACCATATGAAGGGAGGGAGGCAACCAAACTTGATATCAGGAACTCAGTTATGTCAAGCCATTCCACATTGACTATTGAACATCGTAATGGTTCATATGATCAATTCACTGTTCATGTAGCCTGGAATAATGTTACATGTCATGATAAAATATTGCCCATGTTGTTCCACATTCACACCAGCTGCCAAAAACCACTAACTCATTAAAAGACCAATACAAAACATATTTTAATCAATATGTGTAATTATTTGAAGTTATAGTAGCAGTGAGTTTTTCCCCACTCTAGACCTACTCATAACAAATGGGAGACAACAAAAAATAAGCCAATAATTCACCAAATGTCTTCTGGCATTTCAACAAGCAAACTAATCCCATCCTGCAAAGGATTCATGAAATCTGCACAGCATAGACCACTCTCAGTCTGAAATGCATGATGTAAAAGCAACCAGAGAGGACTCACGCATTTTGAGCTTCAACCCCACAACTATTCGTAGCCCCGATGCATGGACACAAATATGAGACATAAAAAACCATTGGGGAAAAGTGATTTGCAATAAATGGACCATTATCTTACTGAGGTCAGGACAGGGACTTAATCACATTCATTCAGGAAAGAGTTGTACAATGCATCCAACTGATCCACGTAATGAAAAGGAGGGTAGAGTAGAGTCACACTGACTTTGTAGTTGTTTACAGGGACAGGGTATAGAAGGAATAGAGCTTGAAGGTAATTTGCATGGTAGAGCTGAGTGAAGCTAGCGCTGTTGTAGGTTTGAGAGGCATTGGGAACAAAACCTATAATGGTATTTTGAGTACGAGCTCCTTCGGCGCCGCCCATGGCTCGATGGGCCGCCGCCCAGAGACCACCTCCAGCACCAGCGCCCCTAACGTGAACACATCGGCGGCCGCCGTGGCCTTCCCCATCCTCGTCAACTCCAGTGCCAGGTACCCATGCGTCCCCACAGCCCGTGTCGTGCTCGGGTTCGCCCCCCGCTCGTAGAGCTTCGCGAGCCCGAAGTCCCGCAGCCTCGCCGACATGTAAATATAGGTGATGCGCTTGTGCATGCATTCACTACATTGTTTGTGGTCTCAATATAAATCACTATTAATTAGATATAAGAGCATTCCAGTAGCATTGGTAAATTTGGATACCTAAAAATGCTTTTAGGTATAGGAGAGAAGATTTTTGTGTTCATATGATCAATTCGCTGTTCATGTTGCCTGGAATAATGTTACAAGTCATGATTATCTGCCATATAAGAGTTCCTCTAGAGATAAAATATTGCCCATGCTGTTCCACATTCACACCAGCAGCAAAAAATCAGTAACTTATTAAATGACCAATACAAGAAATATTTTAATCAATAGACGTAAGTATTTTGAAGTTATAGTAGCAGTGAGTTTTCCTCCACTCAAAACCCACTCATATCAAATGGGAGACAATAAAAAGAAGCCAATTCACCATATTACTTCTTTCATGAAATCTGTACGGCATAGACGCAGTCTCAGTTTGTGAAATGCATGATGTAAAAGGAACCAGAGGGAGATATGAGACACGAAAAACTATTGGGGAAAAGTGATTGGGAATGAATGGACCATTATCTTACTGTGCTCAGGACACAGGGAATTAATCACATTCATTCAGGAAAGAGTCGTACAATCCATCCAACTGATCCACGCAATAAAAAAGGAGTAGAGTCACAGTACTGCCTTGTAGCGGTTCACAGGGGCAGGGTATGGAAGGAATAAAGCCAGAAGGTAATTTCCATGGTAGAGCTGAGTGAGGCTACCGCTGTTGTGGGTTTGAGAGGCATTGGGAACAAAACCATGTCTCGAGAGGTGTCGAGACGAAGAGGGCTCTAGTTACTGCCGTTTTAAGTATCCCTACATTAACATCAATCACTTAATGCATCTGCGAGGCTGCTGGCTGACCTTGTCACAGCTATGCCGGCTATGTCATGGGGGTGGTGGGGTGGTTTAGAGCAAGTACAGTGCACAGAAGGCCATGGTCTTTTTCACGCTACGGAAGCAGACTTGGCTGATGTGGACAGCAGTTAGTGAAGAAAGAGAAGCTGGCTGTCATCTCGCGAGACGACAGCAGCGGCCTGTGCTCCAATAAAAAATCGATGGGTCCTTCCACGTTATACAGGTCGTGTTCTCCTGACAACGGCAAGGCTCGATCCAGTGCGGCCTGGTAATACTTGGGAGAGAAAATTGCAATGGCAGCAAATGCTTCTCTCCTGCAGTTCTCCCCCAAGCGGCACGCCAACACCAGCAAGCAGGACTTGGAAGCACGGTGGCACAAGAGGTGAGGCACTATGTCGCCGGCGAGAGAGCAGGACAGCAGGAGGACGACAGCTCACAAGCTGCTGGATGCGGAGGTGACGTAGAAGCGGAAGGGCACGGCAGCGGTTCAATATGGGCCTGGAGCCCTGGATCTGTCTTCAGCGGTGCTGCAGTGGCCAAAAGGCGGAGCCCCTCCGGCGGACAGCTTGTGGTCTGGGTCTGCCCAGGTGCTTCTGGTGGCTTCCCGTTCCATGGAGAATGTTTTGCTTCTAGTAGCTTAGGTGTGAATTTTATCTGCATCTCCGATTCAATACTGAAACATGTCATTCTAATATAGGTGCATTCATTCACCAATTCGACTTACAAATTAGCTTACCCAGATCCATTTTACATTCAATCAGCATGATAATCATGATATACACTATTCTTACTCAACGACAAAATGGTATACAAAGATCAGGTTATACTTGATCATCATGACTTCATGTGTCTATGGATGAATTAAATATCCTGTAGATAGCTCAATAGACAGACCATTGTATGACTTGTCTGTTTTGCTGTCTATCTGTGACATGGCATTATTTGCAAACAGCAACCGTCTAAACTATTGTACATGCCCTTAGTAGTGTGGAAAATGTGCTGCCTATGCCTGTGACACCGGCCGCCCAAGCAGAGGTCTGATAACGGTGTTCACAGCCATCAAGTGGACTTGAAGCTCTTGTGAGGGTTGGTAGACATGAACAAAGGAAGCTAGCTAACATCCACTTGAAAGGACCAGCTCTTTACAACCTAGGTTCACAGGGGCAGGGTATAGAAGGAATAGAGCCATAAGATAATTTCCGTGGTAGAGCTGAGTGAGGCTACAGCTGTTGTAGGTTCGAGACAGTTCGAGAGGCATTGGGAAAAAAACCTTGTCTCGAGAGGTGTTGTGCTGAAGAGGGCTCTAGTTATTGCAGTTTAACAATCTCTATATTTACTTCAATCACTTAATCCATCTGCGAGGCCGCTGCCTGACCATGTCACAGCTATGCCGGCTATGTCATGGTGGTGGTGGAGTGGTTTAGTGTGGAAAAAAGTGCTGCCACTAAGCAGTGGATGCCTGTGACACCGGCCGCTCAAGCAGAGGTCCGACGACAACGGTGTTCACAGACAGCAAGTGGACTTGAAGCTCTTGTGAGGGTTGGTAGTCATGAACAAAGAAACCTAGCTAACGTCCACTTGAGACGACCTGCTCTTTACAACCTAAGCCTGCGCTGACAACTGTATCTGCATATTATTCGTAACCAAGTTCAATGTCAAGATTATGTATTAGTACGTTTCATTTGGAATATCTTGAAATTCATAGAGAGAGCTTCATAAGGCGTACCCAGTGCCGTAGTCTCCCGCACTATGCGGGGTCTGGAGGCAGGTTGTTTAGCGCACAGCCATTCCCGCACATAAATTTGCAGAGGTTGGGGCTTGATCCCCGCACCTTCCGATCATAGGCAGTGAAGCTCTACCACTGCACCAAAGGCCGCCCTTTTATAGACAGAGCTTCATGCTTGAAAATAAAGACAAGACCAGCGCGAAATATCATTCACAAGGATACAGCTTCTCGTTGCTCGATGACGAATGATTTCACCCAAAATACGACATAATGTTATGGTTCCCAGTCCATTCGATAAGCATCCTGACCAATGCAATGAGAAATTGCATCCTCAATCCTTGGTTACTTCCACAATACTCAACGAACATTTTCGTGAAAACAAAAGTTGTTGCCAGCAAAATATTATCAGTACTTTTGTTTGACATCATGTTTAATTTGCTTCGTTGGTAAAAACCATAGATACACCAAAATGTTGTTAGAGGAAAATTTACTGGAATTAATGAACTACATGTAACTGTTGCTTGGCTAGTCAATTAATATTCACTACAGCCGTATAAGAATACATTCTACCAAGCGGCACTATCAGAGTTTTGCATAGAGGCAGGAATGAAGGGAGAGGCCCGGAAGTATGGGAGAATGCAACCTTAAATAATGTCGATAGGCGCTAACACGCGGCACTATAAGAATACATTCTACCAAGCGGCATTACATGGTTTCTTATAATGTCGATAGGCGCCAAAGTATGGGAGAATGCAACCTTAGATATCTTTATTGGGTTTGAGAGGTATTGGGAACAAAACCATGTATACGCAGGAGGTGAGTTCTTCTACTTGCCTGTCAGATTTTAATTATACTCTTGCATCTTCTTGGTTGGAGATAGGTAGTCTACGCTTCTGGAGCAATCATGGACATTCCATAAGGTTCGTGTCAACTTTGAGTGGTGCCCTCGCTACCATCAACGTGGGTCTGCCCCTGGGTGTCTACGCGCTTCAGATATTTGCCCAAAATAACATAAACATCTCTATTACTGCTGGAATGTTGTTTGCTCCCGTAGCAACATATAGTATATGTTTTTAATTCACTGCCGATCTCATAGGGTTTACTAGTAGTTTGAAATGTTACAAGTTGTAAATATAGGTGATGCGCTTGTGGATTCACTGCATTGTATGTGGTCTAGATCCAAACCAAACCGGCACCAAACCAATTAGAAAATTAGAAAATTTCCAGACAGCTTTAACTGAACTTGGCTCCACAACCCAAACAAGAACTAAAATTTAAACCCCCATATATCAGTATAATGATGCATGGATGGACCGTAGACGAGCTTAATCTGACACATATTAGTAGTACTAAGTGTTATCCGATAGGTGTCATTAAAATTTTGTAGGACAAAGGTGACCTGCTGCACTCGAGTTGCTCTCCGTTCCTTTCCTCGCAACCTCGCCCCGCTCAGCAATGGCACGGCAACCCTAGCGGCGGCCGGTGGCGGAGGCGGCCTCGCTTGGCGCCTCGGCAGGAGGGCACCATGCCGCCACCGCGCCAGGCAACCCTAGCGGCTGGCCAGCTGCTCCTCTGCTGCAGCGCTGCTTACTCCATCCCTGGATCAATCGAAATCAACGAATCCCCTTATCCCCAACCCGACCGGGTGCAAGGCTGCAAGCACAACCTGAAGCAGGTTAGGTTCATGCCTTAATCTGAGATTCCCTAATTATAATTCTTTGCAACTCCGCATTCTTGTTTATGAGATTTTGTATGCCCTATTTTGTGGACCAGAAATCATGAATCAGTCGAGGAAGAGGACCAAGACATTGAGATCCTTTTTTCTCCTGCTCCTAGGCCTGTAATTCAACCAACACCAAGGCTACCCACTGTTCAAGTTCAACCTGAAATCCTAGAATCCGAGACAGTAGTACAGCTTGAAACATTAGCAACACGAGTTAGCAATGTGGATGGACAAGATTGTGATATAGACACAGAAGAAGTGGCAGCTAGCAATGATCCTAATGTTGTATTGAATGAAGGTGGCATTCTTGCAGACTTGGGCTACACATTCCAATTGAGATATGGATCCAAACATTAGGGATCCAGCCAAAAGAGCATATATTTTGAAGGGTCCATGCCAACCGAAAGGTCTTTTCATGATGATTGGTTCACAAATAATCCATGGTTAGAATATAGTGTTGCTAAAGATGCCGCCTTCTTTTTTATTGTTATCTCTTTAAGCAGCCAAGAGTTGAAAACTTTGGGGCTGAAGCCTTCACGGCTATTGGGTTTCATGGATGGAAGGATCGACGTGAATTGTCAAGACAAAAATTAGGAATAAGATGGGGAATGAATGGCTAAATCATAGGATGACCTGCTATATTGAGCCAGAAATTTTTGCAAGCATTAAAGATGAAGATATTCTGTACCATTTTCAAGAAATAAAGACTCGCTTGACAAAGTTACCTCCAAAGGCTCGAAATAGTGCTAGCGGTATGTTGCATTTTTTACTATCATTTCCTGCCTCAATTTTTTTTGCATATTGTCTTTCTGATTCCATTAAAATATCCAACTTTGCATATGTAGGCTTAGGTTCAGGGCCTATTGTTGATGAAGATATGATACCAGCTCGAGGATGAACCGAATCATCATTGATTAGGTATTTCCTTTATCAATTTTATTGTGACCTTGAATTGCAATGTACTTTGGACCGTGCATTTTTAGCACTTATATAAGCTATTGTTGTTATGGTTATCGCTATGCAGGATAGCTTGGGATTTTGGGTAATTTAAGCGTTTGTCAAAGTGGCCCTATGTGTTGAAATACGTCAGACACTTTTTTAGAGAGGTTAAACTTCTATTCTTGTGATGCTTTGCATTTTGATTCGGGAAATGTAGGTACATTTTGTTTCCCTTTTTATTGTTTTCTCTATTCTTTTGGAAATGAGGAAGTTTATGTCAGTAGCAGTAGCACTGATAGATGGAATCTTGGACCCAATAGGAGCATTAAAATTGGTAGGACAAAGTGACCAGAACTAATTGAACCAGCTAACCGTGCTCAGACTTGTCAACCGATATCAATCATTCTTTATCAAACCACACAATAAAATGTTGGCCTCATAGGGTGAGACATACCATTTTAGTGGTTCCGAGAGCAGCCGAGCAGGGCAGAGTCAGAGAGTGAAAAAGATGTGAATTCAATAGTTTGGTTTTGTTGTTCTGGCGTAGTGGAAGTATGGGAGGCTACCAGATTATTCTAGATATGATTTGTTGCTGGCATGAGATGTATTAGGAACAAAACTGTTTGTGCTATCTGCTTTCATGGTGTGTCACGCTTCTGAGTCTCAGGGCACCCCATGGCTGCTGTACAGTCACACGCTTGCGCGCGGTGTCCTACAACGCATCGTTGGCAGTGACCCTTGCCAGACAGAACTGGAGGGAGCAGGATGAGTTCAAGATCGGGGCACTTCAAGCCACAAACACTTGGATGGAAGAAGAGATTTGCAACGAGGTTCAGGCTATCAAGAACAGCATTGAGCGGTGTGCTGTCCTGCCTCCAAACAACCTCGTTGCTGCTCTATTTGTGCCATACCGAGCAAGATGGTAGTGGAGAGAACGAAAACTGATGTGTGGGGTCGTCCCATTTCAGCCAAGGGGCAACATGTACTTTGTTTCTTTATATTTTTACTTCATCTGAATACAATTTTTGAAATTAATTGCGTATTTCTTTGTTTTTTTTTTATTTTACACTATCTGAAAAACTACGTGTGATCATGTGAACTTGCTCAGATTAGAACCAATATAGTTGTGAATAAAAAATGTCCATTAAAATGCAATATAAAAAATGCATTCTCTACCACTAAAATAGTTCGAAGAGGCAGGGCAAGAAGAGAGTGTCCCAAAATGTTTAATATTCTTGAGAAGAGATGAAGTATGGGATATTCGAGTATGAGTTGTAACAGATTAGGACTAGGACTACTATAATCCGAGTAATTCTTTTTAGATTATGTAACTTAGACTAGCAGTAGGACTCTATGAAACCGGACTATATAATAAAAGCCCGGGTGATCCTAGAGATCAAGCCGTGTAAATCTAGCACAAATGTCGTCCAAGAGGCTACATCTTATCAATCAACATATATAGTCCTTGCACAGGAAAAGCATTGAACTATAAAAGCATCGTGCATTTTGAGCGTTGGTTCAACAATTGTTAGTAGCAGAGCAAGACTACCATTGTGATGACTTATAGGGAGGCCCAGGAAGGGATAGAGCCACAAGTTAATTTCCATTGTTCGATTTTGTGTAGAAACCAAAGAATGTGAGAACATGATCCTACGGGAATTATTAGGGCTTGAGAGGTATCAGGAAAATAGAAAACAAATATGCTAATTTGATCCCAGGCAAGCTAGAGAGGTGCTGCAGTGGGCTCTCCTCGCCCATGTTTAGCAACGACAACCTTTACAAGAAGCACTGCAAAGTTAGTAGAGGTGAATAACTGCCTGCTAAGCTCGTTACAGCTGCCAAACAACTATAATGTTGTGCAGGTCACTTCTCGAGAGACCCTCATTCACATAGGCTCATTCATGCCAGCCATAAAATGGGCCGCCACGAATAAGTCATTCGCGCTGGACCACTACTAGAGCCGGCACCAATAACACCTCATACGCGTCGGCTGCCGGCACTACGATGTTGCTCGTTTGTGGAGTGGATTACACCAGAAAGTGTGCTTGGCACGATAATGTGTTTCCAGCAGAAAGGCATATCTTTGACAAAATGAAGGACTTCGGATTTAAGGCAGCTTTAGTGTACTTTGTAACGATCTCTGTATGTAAATTATGTTAAGCACAAGTAATCAGCAATTCACACAATCAGACTTGCTGGAGGTAACCAAGTAGACACGTCCTACTGGAGTACCTCTGGATCCAGAACATGTCTGAGAGTACCAAAAGAAATGTCAGTGTGATATGGAGTTTGTGTCACATCGTACATCTGGAATTAAAGAGGTGGACCGGTGCTCTTGGAGATGAACGAGCGCGAATGCCGTCTTGCAGGCTACAATTTCTCATCACTCTCTGACAGAGTTTTACGACACTTAATGGTTAAACAACACAGCGTTATGGTCCGCGATATGAAATGAAGAAGAAAAAAAAGTTTACAAAGAGAAATCGTACCGCACTATCGCATACTGAATTTTCCTTCCATATCACATTCCTTTTTCTAAATATTGTACGACCGACAGATCAACATATGAATTACGTGTGCTTCACATAACCAACTGTAGCGTCAACCTAGCCCTGAGAATTTAATAATTCTGCCAAACATTCATATACTGAGTTTTCAGCGCAGGTGGTTTGTCAATAGGATACAGGAAAATAAAGTAATTGGATGGTTTCTGATGTGGCCTGAAATGCTACAAGCCTGTGAGTGTTATTGACCTGGTTACGTGATAGCTTTTCTATGCAAGTTTTTTGGCCAGCTATCAGTGGTTGCTAGGGTTCTTCCACAACCACGCCAGCACCAAAAGCTGAGACTGTATCAGTAAAATTATTAAAAGTTACAAAAAATAGTTTCCTTCATCTATACTGTTTTCTGATCCTACGCTGCTGTTGAAGGCCCCAGGAGACGACGAGGCGTCTACAGGCGAGGCACAAGACAGGCAGAGGACCAAGGATGTGGTCAGCTTTCTGTGATGGTTGGGTCATACTCGTGATGTCAAACTTGTAATATGTCTTTCTGTGGTGGTTGGGTCCTCTCTTAGACTAATCAGGATGTGGTCAGCTTTCTGGTGATCGAACGCGTTAGTTCTTGGTGTAGTCTTCTGTTGGTTTTGCGAGGCTTGCCTAGGTGTTTGTGCCGACTCAGGGTAGATGTCCTAGGTTCTTATCTTCTTCCCTTTTCCCAGCTTTTGTCTTGTAAACTGGTATTTCCGTTGTTTCAGTAATGGAAATGGGAAAGTGCCTCGATTCAAAAACAAAAAAACTATTTTCTTATTAAATGGGCGATCACAAAACAGGAATTCAAAGCCTGCATTCAAAAAAGAATTCATAATCCTAGGTAACTATGCATTCACTGTTGTTCCTCTTTCATGAAAACAGTAGAACAGAGGACTCTCTGAAGCATAAAATGCTCGATGGGGAAGCAGCTGGAGAGGAGCGTTGTTCCTCTTATTTTTGGCCTCCTATTCCATCTAATTGAGAGTCTCTCAGCTAGTTTCAATCCCCTACTTCTTAGCCAACTCCAACCAAACTCTCAAATTTGGCCCCTCATATTCAACTGAGCAATAATTTATTAATATCAACTAACAATCTTAGTTTGGGATCCGACTGTCAGACTCCACTTCTACCAGATGGGCTCCTACATGTGGGAGGTCCAACAAACAGGATAAGAGCTCTCTGATGAGGGGTTGGAAATGCTCTTATGCATATTTAGTTTGGACCCCACATATTCAAGGAAGCCAATATGACCATTGCAAAATTTGTTGGCAAAAATTAATGGAACAATCATTTGACGGTGGTGGGGCTAGGGATTAACCACATTCACTCAGGAAAGAGGTGTAAAATGCATACGACTCAATCACATAATAAAAAGAGGGGTAAAACAGAATGACACTACCTTGGTAGTGGTTTATAGCGGCCAGGCTGAAAGAAAAAGAGCTAGAAGTTGAATTCCATGCTCTCGTAATTTGGATAAGTAACAAAGCACAACAAAAAGGAAGCGTACAGTTGAGTGAGGCTGTTGTAGGTTTTGGAGGTATTGGGAACAAAACTATACATTGGATCAGAGGGTTCAGCCCTGTGTACCATGCTGTTCGGTGTTGGTGTAGTGGTTTATTCTTGCGAACCAGACGCTTCTCCCCTGGACACCCAAAATGAGCTGACCTCTTGCTTCGAAAAAAATGAGGTGACCTGACAATATAATGTGGCTGTCTAACTGCGGCACATCTGTCAACATCTGTTTGAGGCAGGGCTGTGACTTCAGCCACTTGGTGGATTTTGACACATTTGCCTCCTAACAGCGTTAAGCTGAAGTGCATCATCAAAAGTCATGGGCGACCGATGCTGTTCGTAAAGAGTAGACACCAAGGAGAGTCTGCGAACATCATCTGCAAGTGCCTCCAAACATGGAATAATGACACTGAAATAGCTGGAAAAGCTGGCTCTTTTCAATCCAAGTTCATAAGAAGTGCAATATAAAAATTCAAAACGATATATGGAAATAAAGGATTACATTCATGTTTCAAAGAAAAGATAAGGCCAGCATGGAAAGTCATCCAAAAGGCTTCAGCTTCTCATTACTCAATGACAGAATGAAATCGCACAAGAGAAAAAATATCAGGATAAAGCATCAAATGTTTACCTTGAACAGATCGAAGATAAAGAAATTGAAGGGTAAGGAACGAAAGACCCTGTAATTTTAATGTACGGGGAACAATGATCCGAATGTTTCAGATTAATATTAACCCTGAGAACAAATATGGTAAATTCTTTAACTTACTAGCGGAAGGACACGTGCCGCAGGCACATGTTTTAGAAAAAAATATTAATTTAGATGTGTAATCTACATGGACTCTTTAGATTAATCTAGAGCGTTCGATCATCATAAAATCCGACGGTGTAGGCTCAAAGGTGAGATATAATCAATATGGACTCTTTACATTAATTTAGAGCGTTGGATCCTTATAAAATCCGACGGTGTGGGATATAGATGACGATGGACGAAACGAAAGACGACGGACGAAACGAAAATTTCGTCGTGCTTTATAGTATAGATAGATTATTATTACTGTCCTTTAAGACCATCTTCAGTTACCTAGAAATTACTCTTATTTAAAAATTGACCCCACATGCAGTAGTATCCAGTAGGCCTGATAGATGGACAAGCTTTTTAACCTCACATGTATCGGTAGCAAGGACTCTCGTAACAAAATTGGAGCATTAAATTTTGGTAGGATGAGACATGCCATTGTAGTCGTTTGCGGACTGGTACTATCCCCACATTTATCAGTAGCGATCTAGAATTTATTATCAGAGCAGGTGACAGTGTTAATGCTAATTAAGGAATCAACCATTGTAGGGTGAGGACATCATGTCATGGTAGTCGTTTCTAGAGGTAAAGCAAGAAGGGAGAGTGTTAGATGTAGATAATTTGATATTCTAGATAGGAGCTTAACAATTCTGAAAAATCATGCTCTGGATGATTTCTGTCGGCTTGAGAGAGGTATTAGAATAAAAAACATGTCTTGGTTTCAGGTGTGTTCTATTTCTATCAAGAAACAAAGCCTTTCATTGTTATATTCGTTTTTGTTTGTTGGCTCCAAGCTTGGTCGACTTGCCTCTTGGTCATCAAGGTGAACGACAGAACTTGACTCGCTTCACTTGTGGAGGGGGTTCCCTCAGCTTTCAAAAGAGCCAACCAAGCGTCTACTTGAAGCACAAAGAATCAGCAAAGATGGTACCCTACATTGTCACAGCTGCAAAACATCTGTGTCGTGAAGTGTTCACTCGACTGGTGCAAGAAACCACAACCATAGGTTGTCGAAAATCTGGTTGAGGCTGGGTACTGTATGCCACCATATTGTCCTTCGTTCGGCGCAAGCTTTCTCAAACAAAAGCATAAGATCAATTTGAGACTGCTGTAGGTGACATCTCGAAATCAGCTGCCGTTATCATCTCAAATTCAGCTTAAAATCCTATTATGCAGAATGGCCACATCCTTTGTCGTCCAAGCATTGGAGCGAGAGGTTTACTCCTCCCAAGATAAAGTGTGTCTCCCAAATGGGTCACCCAACCTCTGCGAACGCTGAGTGCAAGAGGAAATCAGCATGGAAGGTAGCTGTAAACCCTTAAGTTCTCTGATACATGCGCTACATGTAAACAAATTGAAACAGTTGGAAACAATTTCTTTCTTCTTGATTATTACGCAGTAAGAGCAACAGGGAGTGGTGGACATGAATTTTCATGGTCTATCACCTGACTGTGTCCGTGTTAGGCAATCAACAACATTATTCATTTAGGAACACATTGTAAAATGCATTTCAATTAACCACATAAAAATATTGAAAAGAAGGCGTAGAGGAGAGCAAGGACTCTGCTCTCCACGTACGTCCTTTTGAAAGTCAGAAGTTTGGTATAGAAAACAAAGTATGGAAGAACACTGTTATAGAAGATTTTTTTGATCCCGACAGATATTGCGAAGAAAACCATTTTTATTCGATTGAAAGTTGTTATTTCTCTTTTTGAACAAAAATTAAACACCTATTTTCTCATTCTTGAATGCCAGAGTTCAATTTGACTTTCTGGTTCGTCTTGGTTGCAGGTGAAACGGTCTAGAGAGGGCTCTCCTCTCATCAGACTGACCAAGTCATACCTTTACTTCTAGCACATGGCACATCGTCAGAGCTGCAGCCTGACCATGACCTTGTTTAGTTTCAAAATAATTTTTTTTTCACCGATCACATCAAAGGAGAATCTTAGATGCATGGAGTATTAAATGTAGACAAAAAGGTGAGAAGTTACATGGATAGGCTGTAAATCGCGAGATGAATCTAATGAGCATACTTAATCCATGATTTGCAACAGTAATGCTACAGTAACATCTGCTAATTATGGATTAATTACCCTCTAATTATTATTATTAGATTCGTCTCGAGATTTCAAGCAAGATCTATAATTAGTTTTATTATTAGTCTACGTTTACTACGCCTAAATGTGTAAGATTCTTTCCCAAGAAATTTTTGCCAAAATCTTTTGGTGAACTAAACAAGGCCAGGGGCGGGTTGCATTTGGTGAGAGGTATGTCTATCCTTGGAATACTATAGGTGTTCCAAAACCATTTGATGATGGGATGTTCACCTGGAAGGTGATTCTGTAACGTGGTGTGTTCTCGGCTTGGTGGGGTCGCAGTTCGTTCGGCGGTTAAAGTTGTTAATTCATCTTTGTTAGATTTGGCTTAAGCTCCGATTCCGCACCCACCCAACATGTGGTGAAGCTAGTTCTTTTGGAGTCGACATCACATAACAAGCCGGAATGCTGCAGGGCGACTACATGAGCTGTCTGTTAGAGTTTTTTCTTTGTCAGTGAGCATATGTTGTCTTGGCTATATGTCCTGTTGGACATGTGCCTCTATATTGTAAGGGTTGTAGCCTTTTATAAGGGTCAAAGCCGAATGTTTATTCATTATCTAAAAAATTGGTTAGCAGTCGAATTTGGGGTCCGGCAATCCACTAGGGGGTACCCAAATGGTAGATTTGTAGGCGGGGATGATCGCAAAGTCAGGGAGCTCGAGGTAACACAGGAGACGCAAGCTTTATACAGGTTCAGGCGGCCAGGAGGCACAAACCCTACCTCCTGTGTTCGGCGGTGTCCTGTATTGCTGCGCTCAGCAAAGCTCAATGAGCAATGGTGAGTTGGTGGGTGGTTACAATGGGCAAAGAACAGATGCCCTTTGAGAGACGACCTAGGCCGCCTTATATAGGTTGATGGCCTAGGGTTACAAATCGGTTGAGATCTAATCTTACCGGCTTACAACTTGAAAGGCAATCCGGGTAGGCTTTGACGTCATCCATGTAGGCTTCGATGTTGCGCCCTATTTGATCGTTGAGGCAACTCTGGATTGCCTTTTGGTACGTCGCGCCTGCATTTTTTAGCCGAAAGTCATTGACTTATAGCAATATATGCCGTAGGGCATGATGAATGTTGTTTTGTTCTGGTCGGACTCTTTCATTGATATCTAGTGATACCCTGAGTAGCAATCAAGAAAGCAGAGGAGAGAACATCCTGAAGTGGAGTCGACAGCCTGGTCTATCCGCGGAAGGGGGGAAGGGGTCTTTAGGGCAGTAACGGTTGAGGTCGGAATAATCAATGCACATACTCAATTCACCGGTTTTCTTTCGCACAAGTACAGGGTTGGCAAGCCAATCTGGGTGCTTCTCTAATGAAACCAGCTACTAAGATTTTATTAATCTCTACCCTAATGGCCTCCTTGCGATCCTGCGCGAACCGACGTAACTTCTGCTTGACCGGCTTGGCGGTTTTGATCAGGTCAAGGAGTGCTCAGCCTTCTCCCTCGGGACTCCTGGCATATCTGATGGCTTCCATGCAAATATGTCCTAGTTGGCCTGAAGGAAGGAGGTGAGCACATCTTCCTATTTAGGAGATAGACCTGACCCTATGAGGGCCGTCTTCGTGGGGTCGTCGAGGCCTAGGCTAACCTCCTTGTGCGGCACGGCAGGCTCCAGTGCCATGGGCGTGGCTTGTGGCTCTGGAATCTCCATTGGGTCGGCAGACGATTTAGCGGTGGCGGCTACCATGAGCTCGTTGTTGCCAACTTGCTAGGACAGCTCGGCGAGTCAGATCGCCTCACTGTCGCATTCAAAAGATGTCTTGACATCCCCTCGGATGGTAAGGAATCCATTGGAGGCCGGCATCTTCAGGACGAGGTAAGCATGGGCCTGCCAAAGATGGTATGGTAGGAGCTCTTGAAGTCGACCACCTCGAAGTGGATGTGCTCCATGCGGCAGTTTTTCGTCGTGCCGAAGGTGACCGGCAAGGTAACGCGGCCGACTAGATATGATGCTTTATCTGGCACTATCCCAAAGAATAGGTCTTCAGCTTGTTGCAGCTTGCTGTAGTCAAAGCCTATGTTGTTTAGTGTGGCTGTGAATATGATATTGAGGGCACTAGCCTCGTCGACCAAGACTTTAGACAGCAGGACTCGATCCACCACTAGAGCGACCACCAAGGGATAAGATCCAGGCTCTGGAAGATGGATCCAATGATCAGCACGGTTGAATGTGATGGGCAGCTCTGACCATCGGAGGTATTTGATTGGCCGTGTGCAGATCAGGTTGACTTCATGGGTCTGGATCTTTTGACGACGCTTCCTGTTACTCGGTCTGCCGATGATTACGTGGACTTCCCTGTTGGCCGGTTGAAACTCGCCATTGGGGTTGTCCCATGGCGCCGGCGCGTGTCGAGGCTCCTCGGGCGACCGATGTTGCTCGTCACGCCACCTCTCATCTTCATGACGACGATCGTCATTGCGGCGGTAGTAATCGCGGGGGGCGTTGTATGGTCAGCCACCATCGTTATAGCGTGCCCCAGGTTTGAAGCGTGGTTTCTTAGCTGGGGGATGGATGCCGAGTTCTTTTAGGATGTTGCGGCATTCACGCAGGGTATGGGTAGCGTCCTTGTGGAAGGGGCAGAAGTCATTGAGTGTGTTGCTGAACTCCTCTGGCAAGAATCTGGATTCTATCCGCCACTCTCCTTCAGCGACGGCGACCATGGGTTCAGGTCCTGCACTCCTGGCCCTAGCCGACTCATGTTTCCTACCATGATCGGGGCGGTCATCTTCTTTGACTTGTTTGCCCTTGTTCTTGAATTGGGCTTGCTCGGCTTCGTCCACGCGTGCTTCCAGGTTGACAACATCCATAAGTTCCCCCACGTCATTGGGGTCCACCTTAAAGAGCATGCGGAAGAAGCCTGGTTGATGAAGGCTGCGTCGGAAGGCATCGATGACCCCCCGATCGGTGACGTCTGTAAGCTTGTTACGGCTGTCGAAGAAACGATTAACATAGTCATGGAGGCTCTCGCCTTTCTTCCGCTTGACATTGTCCAGGTCATAGCGGGAGCCTGGAGGTGTAGAGCTGGCCTGGTAGTTTTTGGAGAACACTACGCAAAGGTCTTGCCAGCTATCAATGGAGTTGCAGGGGAGTCCCTTGAACCATAACAGGGCCTCCAACCCAATCATGACTGGAAAGTAGGCAGCTGCCAAGTCGTTAGAGCCGTGAGCCACTCGGACTGCTATATGGTACTGCTTGAGCCACAATATTGGGTCAGAGCGTCCATTGTACTTGTCCATCTCGGTTGGCTTGAACCTGTCAGGATAAACGACGGCTCGCAGCCTTGGGGTCGGCGGCTGGGATTCTCTCATTGTGAGGGAGCCGGCCGGCCTCGACCCTGAGTCAGACGCAACCGGGTTGCCGCGGTTTTGGTTGCGGGAATGGGCGTTCGACGTCACGTGGCGCGCCGAATTCCTGGTCGTACCGATCATGGGCCATCAACTTGTTGAAGACGCGTTGTTTTTCTTCTGTTGCCGCGGTGTTGTCACCGTCCGCGCCAAGTCCACGGGGGTTGAGAGGGCTGTAGTCCTCGTCGTACCGAGCGCGTCGCTTCAGCTCGGCTGCGTTGCGTGCAACTTGACGGTTCTCGAGTTCTTGCCTGAGGTATCGAGCATAGTTTCTGATCTGATCGTGGAGATCTGAACGTCAGGTCGATGGTCGTCGCGGTGGTGTTCCTCCAGTGGGTCACGTCTGTTCTGGGGGTTGCGGCCGTTGTCGTGCTCTAGGTCATCGTAGTCGGGGTTGTGCTGATCGACCTCCTCGTCAACTGCCTGCAGTCTGCGTTCGTTGTGCCACCGCCTGTTCTGGCCAGACCGGCTATGGGCGGAGCGGTTACTACCGGAGCGCCCTGAGTAACCGCGTCTGGACCCAGACTAGTATGATCTCTCGACTTGCTCTTGAGAAGCTACTAGTTTCTCTCTAGCAATGCGCACAGTGAGGGAATCTTCCATGTGTGCCAGCTCTGCCAGGGTGGTAGCGATATTTGCCTGGGGTGTCCAGAATGCTCTTCCGAACTCGGCTACGAGATTCTACGGGTTTACGCGGGCCTCCTGGTGCCTTCGGTTATCTTGCCGACCATCGTTCTGATGGGCATCAGCTCCATGAGCTCCGCCGTTGGAGGCTGCCCCTATGGGTGGTTGCTGCCTGGGTGGTGGCGGTGGCGGTGGAGGTGATGGCAGATCTGCCCCTGGTGGGCTGCTGTGGCCACCTCGGCGGCTTGTCGAGCTTCTCGTACGCGTTGTCAGGCTTTATCAGGGTTACGGGCCCTCCGCCGATCTCCCATGGAGTTGGTCTCGTCGTCCTGAGTGGACTGGTCTTCAGATACGAAGACTTCACGCCACGGAGGCGTACTGTAGTTTTCCACATCGGCCTGATCAGGCAGCTCTGGCGGTAGAACGTTGACGGCGACTTGGAATTTGCAGACATCTGGAAACCAGGTGGCCTGGGTGGGTTTTCAGATTGGATCTAAGCCGACGGTGTACAACGGTGGTGCTCTGCAGGCCGGACGGGGATCGTGCTGGCAACCCGCAAAGTGCTGCCTCTGACATAGCGACACACTCGGAGAGAGTGCATTGGATGCGGTCTAGCCCGGCGACGATTTCTTCAGGCGTTGGGAACCTGCGTTGAGTCAGCAGGTCTGGGATCCTGCTCCATAGGGCCAGCACACCTAGTCGATGAAAAAGCGGGATGACGATCTGAGGGCATGCCTTTGGACCTTCACTCTCAGATTCGATCGGATCTGACGACATACCGGGCATCGAGTCAACCGCGGCGTCACCGACCGAGTCGGAGTCGGACGTGTCGCTGCTGTGGATCTCGGTGAAGAAGCTGATCCCCTCGAGGTGCTCTGGGATTTCCTTGAGGCTCTTGGGGAAGATGACATCACGCAAAGAAGCTGCCATCGACCTAGCTGTAGATGCTCCGCGATCTCCCCTACCTGGCGCGTCAACTGTCGAATTTGGGGTCCGGCAATCCACTAGGGGGTACCCAAGTGGTAGATTTGTAGGCAGGGGTGATCACAAAGCTAGGGAGCTCGAGGTAACACGGGAGACACAAGGTTTCTACAGGTTCAGGCGGCCGGGAGGCACAAACCCTACGTCATGTGTTCGGCGGTGTCTTGTATTGCTGCGCTCGGCAAAGCTCAATGAGCAATGGCGAGTTGATGGGTGGTTACAATGGGCAAAGAACAGATACCCTTTTAGGGACGACCTAGGCCGCCTTATATAAGCTGACGGCCTAGGGTTACAAGTCGGTTGAGATCTAATCCTATCGGCTTACAACTTGGAAAGCAATCCGGGTCGGTTACAACATAATCTCCAAGATATCCGGGACTGATCTGCCAGCTGGGTCGCACATATCTCGCAGGATCCGGGTGTCGCGCCGCACACCTTGCGGGCTAAGTCTTCGTTGTCTTGTCCGACAAGTCCGGGCTGTCTTGTGGGCCGGGCCATGGATCGGCCCACATCGCTATCGGACGTGGCCCCAGGCCGACTGACATCCTGGTCGGTGAAGGGCCCCTGGGTAACCATAACCCACATGGTGAGTGTAATTTACTTTAGAAAATATGACTCACTCCTATTGATGTGTAAGAGCCATATGGTGGATACATCCGTTTGCATGTGCATCCTAGCAATCTGCCATGAATCTAATGCAGTTGAATGCTTGAGTTCATTTTCTTCGATAAGGAAGCTTTATTAAACTTCAAAAGTATTGCATGAATGCTTGAGTGGATATATATATAAGAATGCTTGAGTGCATATGAAGTAAAACATTTCCATGCATATCTGAGATAACAGAATAGCATATATAAAATAGGAGGGCCAAAGATAGGTTGAGATAGTATCCAGTTCATGTAGAAACAGGGCATCTAATCACCTGTGATGCTGGTTCCTCTAGTAGTGCATTGGGTGTGGCACAATGGAGGTCCTGCAGCAGGCGGCAGCAGGATGCGTCTTCCTCCTTGTGGCCCGAACCTTGTTCCTCATCCGCCACCAAGCTTCGTGCCGAATGATCATCCATGGAACCTCCCATCTCTCCTCTTTCTTGTTCCTTATCTCTCGGGTCTGGATGGTGAAGCGTTATTGTGTCTCAGTATTGGCATTGGCCGGCAGCAGATCTTGCTTTTGCAATCACACAATGTATCTTGTCTTCCTCTTTTGCCATGCATAATTTTCAGATTTGGTGAGACCGTAGCATGTATGATCCACTCCCACATTAACAGTTAAATTGACATGTTTGTCTATGTAATCAATCAAATTATATATGTTAAATTTTAGTCAAATTGAGATTTTAAACAGATTTTCATCATCTCAGAATGTTAAACAGACATGCTTATCTGCAATAGTACAATGCTGTTTTTGTTAGAAATAATCACGTCATGGTGTTCCTGGTGCGTGTCGTGCTGCGTCGCCCCGGTGTGTCCGCGTGTGCGTGTCCAGTTACAGCGGCAACGAGTTCAGGGATTGTTGAGCGTGGAGTGTCCAGGTTCTGTACGTGAATGTGTCACGTACGTGTCTAGGTAGGAGTCCAGTACGTGTGTCTAGGAAGTTTGAGTCAAGATCGTGTGTGCATGCAGGGAGTCGTAGAGCGCACAGTCTTAGTTGGTTAGAGGAGTTGTGTGCGTGGCGTGATTCTAGGAAGAGGCCGCGTTGTCCGGATGAGCGAACGGCTCTTGGCGACGTTGAGCACGTCCTGCGGATCACGCGTGAAGGCCGAACGTGGGAGGCTGACTCCACGGACCCCTGGTCTATTTGTAGCCCCGAAACTCCTCGTCGATTTCTGCCGAGTCCAGTTCAATTCAATAGAAAGCCAAGATACAGGAGCAGTGGCTCCGCGGCGTTCGTCGCCGGCAAAACTCTTGTGTTTCTGTCTCCCTCGCTGATTTTGTCGCGTGAGTGTGAGTGGAGAGCTAGGTGTTAGGCCGACAGTTTTGCCACCAGTTTTTGTAATCAGTTGAACAAAAAGGGTTGAATTTGTCTCTCCAACCTTGGAGTCAACGTTTGATTTTGTTTTAATGTGTATCAAGCAACACAAAAGAGAAATAGTTATTTTAGTAATTAACTGTCCTGTCCTGTTAAAAGTATAGTGAGTCAATTGTAGCAACATCAAGCTTACCAATTCAACAAACACACCAACAGAGAGATGAGAGGGAACAACACTTTCTTATTGATATGGACTGGCAACAGTGAGTAAGATGTCTCACAAACCTTCAAGTGGAGTAGTAACGAAGGAGAAAGGAGGAGGGATAACTTTACTAGTTGGCTGTTGAGGAAACTACGCTCATTATAGTGGAGAATCGTGGAGGCACTTATCAAAGGAGAGTCCTAGATAGGAAAAGGATGAAATGTTACTTCCTTGTACGAAGAACTAACTGCAACTTGGTCAGAACTAATGGAGAGCCTCGAATATCCAAGGGCAGCAACAATGGAGGAAGGGTAAGATAAAATTGCTGGTGCCAGATGAGGAGCCGAGTACGGAAGGCTGAAACCATGTTGTCGCCTGAGACTACATCCGCTGACCCGCACAAACACGAAGAATAATCCCTAGATCCTCTACAAATTGGGGGAGGGGATGGAAGATCAAAGGGAGGTCAGAATTTGGGAGGAAAATTTGGGGGAAATCAACTTGACCTTCACCGATTGCTGAAGAGCTCGCAGCCTCTGGCCATGGTGTCTGCTTTGGATGGAGTAATCGAGGGATCGATCCGATAGGAGGTGGCAGCGCATTTAGAAATTAGAAGTGGTGCAGGGACCTAAAAGCAAAACACGTTGAGCTAGTGCGGGCGGCAACCTGTAAAATGTACTATGGGGCTGCTAGGCCAATCTTGCAACGCACATCTCTAGACGGTTCACTGTTTAGTTTTTCAGGTTTTCACCTACCATTGAGTTTTCACTAGATATTTTCCCCTACTAGGCCGCCCCTGCAAACTATTGTTTTTAGCTGCCACTAGAAATAGGTTTTAGCCCGCCCCTAAAAACGTTTTGTGCCATAAAAAGTGTTAGAACAAGTCATTCATACTAAAATATTAGTGGGGTTGAGAGGTGTTAGGAACTCTGAAGTGTCTATGTAGCAATTTGCAAGAGGCACCACCATTCATAACATGAGGCTCACTGGAGGAGCTTGGGTGATATTTTAGAGGTTTGTTACGGTGCTTGAAAGGAACCTCCAGTTCCTCCCATCCTAATTGTAAGGCCGGTAGCATAGTAATTTTTGTCTCTCAACATCCTGGCAGCTGTTCTTCCTCCGTGGCTGCGAACGGGCTCGCCGCCGCCCCCCTGCGCAGAGTTCGCCGCCGCCGCCATCCTTTATATCCGGTGAAACGGATCCACAAACGACCCGCCATCACCTGGCGTTGCACAGACCAGCCAGGCTACCTCGGATGGCGGGTAGTACCTCCTCCCAGGACTCGCCAGCGCGAAGCAGTCGTTCGATGCCGCCGCAAATCATCTCTTTTTGGCAAGCAACGACCCATCATCTATGGATACAACAACAAATCGAAGTTAATTTTCGTCCAGCACTAACTAATAACGTCTACATCAGCGGCGCTTCCCCATCTCCATTCTCAGTGCCAGAACATCACCGCGCAGGGGCTCGCCGGCAAGGGCCTGATCGACCTGGGCCTCGCAACGCCGGGAGTGTGTGCGATGCAGCATCACTGGCTGCGAGGGCAATGCGCAGCGCCGGGAATTAGACAAGTGGCGCGGCGGCGGTGCAGACGGTGCCGTGGTCAACTAGCTGTGACGAATGTCATGAAGATGGGGAAACGTATTGGCCGATGTTAATTAAAAATACGAATATATCCTTTTATTTTATTTTAAAAATTAGTTCCTAGCCTACAAAATATAGGTAGCGGTCCACATCTTGGGTTCCTTGTAACAGGTTCCTCCTATTTTTAACCATTAGATCTGGATGTATGGACGACTATTAAAATTCTCAAGCACCATAAAATTTCTCGATATTTTAAGGCAAACAAATGTCAGTAGGAGCTCCTGAGGTAACGCACGTCGTTAACCACACAAGCCTTGTGTTTTGCAGAAACAAGGTGTATCGTGAGACACATGCAGCAACGGTATGCATCAGATTTGTAAATGCATGCCACGCAGAGCATGATAAGTCCGCTACTGGAAGCCATCCTCTGCGCCTCTGGCCCACTGCTGTCAGCCTGACAGCCGGTTGTATTGCTTGAGGCCACAGTGAGATCACAGTTATCCTGGATTAAATATTTAGAAAAATAAACTAATAATTTATTTTGTTTTTTAGCCTGTGCTATGATTTATGCTTTGTGCCCTCGATGCCTTGCTTTTTCAATTAGGATAACACAACCAAATCAGCTTCCTCAATATCTGGGACTAGTGTAGGGCTATAGCTATAGATAGACGATTTAAGTCTTTCTACCCTCTTGCTTTTAATCAGCCTTCCTGAATATGTGTTGTTATTATGAGCATCACATTATATCCTGTCTTCCAAAAATATTTCTGCAGGTTCAGTTGAAGTTCATGGCTGTTCGTTGGTTTGCTATGAGCCTATGAACCGAGTTTTCAACAGAGGCACCACTCCTGTTGTAACCCTGGCTACGAGGTCACTAGCACCGGCGGCCTGCAGCCGTGGGCAAGTCACTCTACTGCCTGCCGTGGGCAAGTTACAGTTATGCCAAGAGAACAGGTGCCCTTTGTCCATTGCCAGCCAAGCTATGCGTGTGAAAGCAGTGGGGCCGAGCCGCTCAGATGTCATAGGGGGTGCGAGGAGCCTATCGCAGAGTTTTCTCCTCCCCTCTCTCTTCCACGGTTGCAGGAATCCAACCTGACATGCCACCGTTGGGGAAGGGGAAGAAATGGCTTTAGTCCCTCTCTCTCTCTCTCTGCAAGAACAGAGTTCGAGAAAGCGCATTTTTGGCAGTGTCCAATTAAAAACCTCTCCCTCTCGTGGCATTGGAACTTTGTAAAAAAAATGACAATATTAAATGATACGACACCCATGCATGTGCTGACTCAGAGAAGGTTTGCTGATTATAACCATACCAATAATACTTGTTATAAAAGGTGTGCAACGATATCTGTTGCTATCATAACCGACCTCTAGATGCTTTTCGCTATTTGCAATAAAAAAAAAGTATACTGAGACATGGGGCAGAAGAGCTTGGAAGGGTCATAGAATTATCCGATGCTAGTACTTCTCCTCCTTGTGTATGGAGAAAAACAAGACAAAATCGTTGATGTTACTCACTACCTTGAAAATGACCTTTTGTCGCATGCACTAGCACGGGACACAAATTGACATGGTACTAATGCTAATATTAGTACCGGGTCTAAATTTTGTAGACCATGGTGGCCTTTTAGTACCGAATCATAACACTACCCGACTATAGTAAGCATTTGGTACTAGTTGATGTTATCCCCAATATTAATACTCCTCGACCATTAAGTATCCGGTCATAAAACCACCCGGTATAAAATTATTATATTTTTATTATATTTATTTACTTACAAATGGTCCGCCACATGTTACTTTAAAAAAAACATCTTAATCTTAGTCGCATGTGATGTATTAGTGAGATAGTAACGGAGATAATAAATGGTCCACCATATGATGTATTTTTTCTAACAGGTGTTATGATGTGTCCTAGCATCTTGCAAAATTTCATCTTATAACTTATGGAGAAATAAAAAAGAAAATTACATATAATAGGAGGTAAATTTAACTAGGTGATGTAGTTTGGGGGGTAACTTGAACCAATCAATGGTTTTTGGGGTTATCTCAACTTTGGCTATATTTGATAGGAGCAATTTAGTTTTTTTACGTTCTTTTTATCAAGCATTATAATGTTTGTGCTTTTGAAACTTGTTCTAGGAGATCAACGAGTTGTAAATTACGGCAGCTCTTTTATATTGTTCTCATGTTGACAATACTACTTCGGCGTACTAATTTTTAGCCAATTGTGCTCTCGAACTATTTTTGAATTTTGGCAAGCACACATTTGCTTTTGAGCTCAAGGCACATTTATGTTGGTTTTGACCAAGTAATGAATCCGCACCTGCCATGTGATGCTTATTGTTTGCTTCGCTAGATAGTTCCTATATAATATAGTGTCGTACATGAAAGCAGAAGATCATATGAGCGACCAGTGGTAAAGCTAGAGCAAATTGGAGGTGGGGTACCTTTCCTTATAGTTGCATAGATTTGTGTCACTGAGGATGCATATACACTAAAAAATTGAACATAATCACTGTTCTATTTTTCATTTTTGAATGGTGCATTAACACCGTCTAATTACTATGGAGCTTGGCCCCCATTAGCGATGATTAAATGTCACGAGCTTTTTGTGCCATTAAATATGTTAGAACAGGTTCTTCAAATTAAAATCTTTGTGGGGTTGAGAGGTCTTAGGAACTCTAAAGTGTGTATGCATCAATATGCAAGAGCCACCAGCATTTGTAACACGAGAAACAATGAAAGAGCTTGAGTTAATAATGCCAATAAGAGGTCATGAGCTAACCCACGTCGTTAACCATACAAGTGTTGTGTTGCAGCATAGCACCCACGTTGCGTTGGACAACATGATGCCAACACGCGCCGCTTCACGCTACCGTGGAGATATCAAGTGATGGAGCAGGGCCGTCTCAAAATGCAAATTGGTGCCTAAAAAATTTTCAATTGTTTTGTCCAACAAAAATAAAGCCTACTTTCACCTACATGTTATTCGAATAGCATCTTAACGCTACAAAAATGAACATGGTACGGTGGACTGAACCTTTAATTTTGAAATTGTATTTTGATGTATTTTTGAAATGGGCCGCTGTTAAAAAATTAATGGGCCATTGTTAAAACATAATAGGCCGCCACAAAAACTTAATGGGCTATTGTAAACAAATTATTGGTCCGTCAAAAAATTAATGGGCCGGCATCAGCGACCTCAGTTGTCACGTCATCAGTAACGTCAGCCGCCACGGGCAACTGTCCACGTCACTAGCCATATCATTGCTCACATGTTGGCTGCCACGTGGCAACCATATGTGACATTTTACCTCGTCACAAAACTTGAGCCTGGGTTGGACTACATGAGCCTAAAAGTGTCTGATGACAGTTACAAAACGTCATAGATTGTGCTCATCCCTGACGATCGAAGAAAACGTCGGCATATTCAATCTATGGCGCTCAATAGATGACGGTAAGTAAGCTCATCATGGACAAAATTCCATGAAGATTTTTTTATGATCCATGTTTCACAGAATAAATGGTATCTTGTAGTCTTCCATGGCCATGCCTGGTATTGGCGGGAGGAGTATGTGACCTTCTTTCGCATCTTTGTGTTCTGGGAAAGCACCAGTGGTAGGATTGAGTACAGACAATAGCCTCGTTAGGTAAAGTTGATCCCGTAGGCTGTACTATGTACATCTTATGTTTTATTTGTTAAGTTTCAATAATAATAGAGGTGGTTGGTTCTGCTGTCTACAACTTCACCTGTTAATTTAGATGATCGTTCTGTATTTTTAGTGTTGCATAAGTTCATATTTTATTTTTATAAAAAAATTGAGACCAATTGTAAGGGTCTGGATCTCAGCCTCTTACAAAGATTAGGCCATTCGAAGTGGCCCGGGTCTCAGCCGCTTAGAAAGAATGGGCCTTTCTAAGCGGTTCGGATCTCAGCCGCTTACAATGTGTTCCGTGTTTATATATACGATACAACCGGTGCTGGTCCATTGATTCGAAATCCTAACCCTTTCCTCCACCTCTGCAACCGCCGCTGCCCACACACATCTCCTCCACCTTGGCCTCCACCGCGCCGCCGTCCTCCACCTCGGCCTCCATCGAGCCATTGTCCTCCACCGCGTCGCCATCCTCCTCCACCTTAGCCTCCATAGCGACACCGACGAAACAGGAGGTCACTGCCTTTGTCACGGCTTCGTCTTTTGACGCAGCGGTGACGGCCTTTGCCAACGCTGCACCGAGGGATGCCGCCATACGTGTGGTAGCAAGCGCTGCATCATAGGCCGCCGCCGAAGCAACGGGTGTACGATCTAATATGCAAATATTCAATACGTGCATAATGATCTAATCAGTCTTTAAGTCATATTTGTTGAGATGATGATGTTTTTGTTTGTAGTGTCTACTATGTTAGAAAATCACATGCTGATTCTTAATTTGTTCATGATTTATTATATTCAGAATTTAATACTGTGAAGGACCGATTCAGGCGACCAGAGAGGGGGGAGTGAATGGGAGCCGATAAAATTTTTTCTCAAGATCCGACTTCTCCCAATTCAATCCAAATCCAATGGACCGACCTTGCCAAGATAACGTAGCTACTGTGAGGTTACTGACCCTAGGAACAAGATCAACGCAGCGGAACACTAATCGAACAAGAATCGAACAAGAACAACCCAAACCAACACTTCTCTGCCAGGGGCGGTCACACCTCTCCCCAGGGGCGGTTGCACCGGTCTTGCCTGGTGCACAGCCAGGGGCGGTCACACCGCCCTTAGGGGGCGGTTGCACCGGTCTGCCCAGGCAGCTCGGGAAAACTCGAACCGAAAGTCAACTTGTGAATGGATCTCCCAAACGGCTAGAGCTCTTGAGACGAAACTTTGGGTAGATGATATACACCGCAAGGAGAGGCTATGCCCCAAAAATCTCGGCCTCAAACACTCTACAACTCCGGGGAATTTCAAATCTAAGGAAGAACACACCCTCCACGAGTTCATCCCGAAATCTTCAAATCTAGGGCGATTCCCGGCGTTTGGGGGCAAGAGATCACCAAGAAAAGAGGCACAAGGCACTCATGTGTGATTCCCCCAAAGAAATCTGAGAGGAAACGGCCTAGAAATTGAGGAACGAAAATCCCTCAAAAATAGCTCCGAAAATAGCTCCAAAAATGGGAAAAAGAAAAGTAGTTCGGGAATTCAAATCATGGCACAAGGATGAATAGTTTAAGCTCAATCAAACCACCATGAATTCACCTATACATGCTACAAATGATTCAAGGAAAGTTCTTGGTGGAGAGGATTAAGGGAAAAATAAACAAGCCTAAGGAAATAAAACTAGAGAGAGATAACAGCCACCAACCCCTGGGGGTCTATTATATAGTTCAATTGGTGGTGCTCTAATGACTCAACTACCCCTAAGTGATACATACCCCTCAGGGGCAAATTTGACATTTAGACATGAAGATTTTTTCTGGCTGGGACACCTTCCACCGCAAGCTTGCTTCCCTCCGACGCAAACCTTGCGATCACGCCGCGTGTCCTCCGGATCGAAGCTCCTCGACGCTCACGGGCGTCCTGCCCAGGTGGGACCGGTCTGACCGCCCTGGGGGGCAGTTGGACCGCCCCTGGCTAGCAGGCCGGGCCGTCGCTACGCCGAGTCCTCAGCCTTGGTTTTGAGGCCCAAACCAAGGGAAACCGTCCACACGATGGTCTTCTGGCCAAACCACCAAACCCCGCGTGCAAGCTTCGGTTGTGAGCCGCTACCTTGCACCGGCTTCATATCCGCGTACGAGCTTCGGTTGTGAGCCGCTACCTCGCACTAGAACCACGTCCCCTCGCTCGTTCTTGCCACCATGTGAACCGCACTTGATCCATCTGGCCACCGGGTCCCTCGAACCAAGCCTACTTGTCTCTCCGTTCCTCGGAGGCCACCATGGCTAAGACCTTTCGAGCCTATTCTTCACCTGCACCAATGCAATCAATCCGCATTCTACACCTGCAATACTTGAGCCAAGGGAAATGTCAATCCACACCACGTTGTCAATCACTCGTCACACCAGGAAGCGACCATCCACTGGTCCTCGGACACACCGGGTCCTCAATCTCCCCCTTGATGAGTGCATTGACAACACACACATAGTCACAATAGATATCAAAGGAAAATAGAAAAAGAAATCGAAAAGAACGCTCAAGCAAGTGACAAAAAGCAAGAACAAACCGAAACAAAGTCACTGACAAGAAAAAAAACTCCAGAAAACGCATACCCTTCAATAAGAAGCGAAAAGGGCTCAACACCATCGGCAAAAGAGCAAAGCACAAAACACAAGCCAAATCTCCAAAACACTTTTGAGGAAACTCAAAGCACTCCCCCTGCATAGATGCAAACTCCCCCTGAACAAGTGAACTTGTGCATGCGAAAATATGTCGAAAAATGCTCAAATCCCACAAAACCTCGTGCCACTGCATAGGGGCGGTTGAACCGCCTTGGGGGGGGGGGGGTTGGACCGCCCTTACCACAGGGGCGGTTGGCCCGCACTGGTGGGTCGGTTAGACTGTCCTGCCCAGATCAGGCACAAAAATTGCAAGTCACACACAAATGCTCACAACGATGCCACTTCAACTCGAAAACCTTCCAAGAGTACCCAGCAATGTTTTCCTTTCACCAAATTCTCCCCCTTGTTGACAATGCACAAATCAAGGAAAAAATGCAAAAATTTCAACTACTAGCTTCTCAAATACACAATGAGCAATACAAAATGCTACAAGTTAGAGAAGAGGCAAGTTAGATAGTTCATCAAGTTTACAAGGGCATTGCCATCAAGAAGGTAAAGACATATAGCCAATTGACAAAGCCATGATCAAATTGTTCAATATTATCAAAAAGTCACCACATGAGCAAAGTCGTAAACATGGATCATTTAAGCACAAATAAGCTTCATCTCACCAAGATTATGCAAGGACAAGTATTCTTGACAAAAGATCATTATAAACGCCCAAATTCTATCTCATGTCATGTCAAAGCACGGAGCCATGTGTTCACTTCTCAAGGAAGACTTCTCCGGCAGACAACATGCAACCGCTTAGCACCCATGTGTGCAAGTGTGTGCAATGGTGAAAGCATAGAGACATGAGCATAAATATTTCTCAAAAGTATCGTTTTCTTATATTTCTTCTTTCATGCATCGACATCTCATTTTTCAAGTTTTTCAATTTAAGCATGGTACATGAAATGTCTTTGCAACAAAAAGAAGCTTATGCTCCTCCACAAGATAAAGCAAGGGCTAAACATTCACAATGACAAAGGTCTTTGACCCAATTGAAAAGAACATCAAATCCTAGCATGATCTTAAGCAAGATATAGCCATTTCGGCTCAAACAAGACATGCAAAGGCATTTACTCATGGGTGAAAAGAGTTTAAGATCAGTTTGTCATTTTACTTCAAAAAGTGACTATCTCAATAGAATATATATCAAACCGTCAAGAGCATAGCCAACCATACAATCAATCCCTAGACAGCCTGCCTAAACTCTAAAATGTAACAAGTTGTAGCAATCACTGCATATAAGAGAAGCGCATCCTAAGATATGATACAAATGCAGCATGATATATCACAAGATGCAAAGATGAAAACTATACATCAAGATACAAAAGCAAAAATATACATCAAGATACAAAGATGGATCACACCAAATACAATAGTATACAATATGCTACAAGAGAAGCCTCCAAAACTCAGCTCAGAAAGGCGCACACACACCAAGTTCTCCTCGCAAGCGGGTGAAGGTAACTTGGTCAAGTGGATTTGTGAAAATGTCTGCAAGCTGGTTTTGGGTAAAAACATGGGCAAGCTCAATATCACCTTTCTCCACATGATCTCTCAGGAAATGGTACCTCACTTCTATGTGTTTGGTTTTGGAATGAAGCACGGGATTTTTGGCTACGCTTATGGCACTGGTGCTATCACAAAGAAGTGGTACATGGGACATGTCTAAGCCAAAGTCTCTCAAAGTGTAGGTGATCCAAAGCAGCTGGGAACAACAACTAGCAGCAGCAACATACTCGGCTTCTGTGGTGGATTGGGCTACACTGGACTGCTTGCGAGAAGACCAAGACACAAGAGACGAACCAAGAAACTGACACTGACCAGAAGTAGACTTACGATCCACACGACACCCAGCAAAATCAGCATCAGAATAACCATGGAGTGCAGAGTGAGAAGCAGCAGAATACCAAAGACCCAACTCAGGAGTGTACTTGAGATACCTGAAAATCCGCTTGACGGCCTGTCGATGTGAAGTCCTCGGCGAAGCCTGAAAACGAGCGCACAGACACACGCTGAACTGTATGTCTGGCCTCGTAGCCGTCAAGTAGAGGAGGGAGCCGATCATGCTCCGGTACTCCTTCTGGTCCACTGGTTCTCCGTCCTCATCGGCATCCAAAGCTGTAGTCATACTCATCGGTGTAGTCATCGGCTTGGAGTCGCTCATGTCGAACTTCTTGAGAATGTCCTTTGTGTACTTGCTTTGGTGCACGAATGTCCCATCCTTGTGTTGCTTGATCTGCAGCCCGAGAAAGAACTGCAACTCTCCCATCATCGACATCTCAAATTCTCTGCTCATATCATCTGCAAACTTGGCAACAAGACTGTGAGAAGAGCCACCAAAAATGATATCATCCACGTAAATCTGAACGATTAAAAGATCATTGCCATTCCTCAACAAGAAGAGCGTCTTATCAACCTTTCCCATCTCAAACCCCTTGCTAAGCAAGAACCCCCTCAACCTTCCATACCACGCTCTGGGTGCTTGCTTTAGGCCATATAAAGCTCGGTGGAGTTTGAACACTCGGTGTGGGTACCTCTCACTCTCAAAACCCAGGGGTTGCCTCACATACACTTCTTCCTCGATCACCCCATTCAGAAAGGCACTCTTCACGTCCATTTGGTACAATTTGAACCCTTTAGCAACAGAGAATGCTAGAAGGATCCGAATTGCCTCCAAACGGGCAACAGGAGCAAATGTCTCCTCATAATCTATCCCCTCCTGCTGCGAAAACCCCTGAGCAACCAACCTCGCCTTGTTTTTCACTATCTCTCCATCCTCACCCCTCTTGTTCTTGAAAACCCACTTGGTTCCTATGGGATGGCAATTTGGAGGTGGTTCAACTAACTCCCACACCTGGTTTCTCTCAAAGTTTCCAAGCTCTTCATGCATGGCATTGACCCAATCAGAATCAGATAAAGCGTGTCCAACATTTTTGGGCTCGAAAGACGCAACAAAGGCAGAATGAGCGAAATGAGAGATGTTCTGTGACCTCGACCGTGTAGTGCGTTCATTCAAGTCACCTATGATCCTCGAAGTCGGATGATTCTTCTGCACCAGCCGGGGAGCTTCTCGCCTCGAGATTGCCTCCCCCTCAACATCAGCTTCCACTTGAACTCGATCATGTGCGCGACTCGACGAAGGTGTAGCAGAGGGGCCGTCGTCGAAAGTCGTGGTAGTAGTGGAAGTAGAAGGTACACGATCTCCACACGGTGCATGATTTTCCTCATCGTCTTCCTCATCAATCTGCTCTTCCTCAAAGATAGACTGTCCCAACTCCTCGTCACCTGCACACTCAAAGACAGAAGAGCTACACAGAATGGTCTCGTCGAAAGTGACTTCGCAAGTCTCCATGATTTGGTTAGTTTCAAGATTGAGCACACGATATGCTCGAGAGTGATTAGCATAACCAAGAAAAATTCCATCCATCGAACGAGACTCGAACTTGTCAAGATTTCCTTTCTTAAGAATGAAACACTTGCAACCAAACACTCGGAAATGACTCACACGGGGAGAACGACCACTGGAAAAGCTCATAGCAAGTTTTCTTCTTGAAAGCACGAAGGAAAATCCGATTTGAAACATGACAAGCGGTATTCACTGCCTCGGCCCAATACTTCCTAGGAGTCCTATGCTCATCTAGCATCGTCCTGGCCATCTCACAAAGAGTCCGATTCTTTCTCTCAACAACACCATTTTGGCAAGCAACATATGGCGAAGAATATTGATGTTCGAGACCAAGATCATGACAGAAGGCATCAAAACGAGTGTTCTTAAATTCCGTACCATTGTCACTGCGTATAGCTCTCATGGCACCACCATTACTCTCGTTTTTCAACCTCAAAATCAGATCTCGAACAAACTCAAAAGTCTCATCCTTAGACGCCAAGAAGAACATCCAAGCATACCGAGAATAGTCATCCACTACAACAAGAACATACCACTTCCCACCAACTGAGCGAACGCGAGCGGGACCAACCAAGTCCATATGCAAAAGCTCCCCTGGACGCTCAGTCATCACATCAGTCAAAGGTGGATGAGAAGCAGCAACCATCTTACCATGCCTACAAGGTGCACAAACCAAATCTTTCTCGAACTTGAGCTTGGGCAATCCTCGGATAAGGTCAAGAGCACTCAAGCGTGTGAGTAAATCAAAGCTCACATGACCCAATCTCCTATGCCACTTCCAAAGCTCAGAAGAAGTACCAGCGATCAAACACCGTGAAGGACCAAAAGATCGAGAAAAATCAGCACGAAAAATCTGTCCCTCGGGAATAATCATACACACAAGATCACCTCGAGAATCAAGAATCTGAGAATCACCACTCTTAAATCGAACCTCATAACCCTCATCAAGAAGCTGAGAAACTGAAAGCAAATTAAAACCAAGATTCTTGACAAGAGCAACCCGCTTCAACATAAAACTGTCACTCACCTGAATAGCACCCTCAGACAGCACTCGACCTCTACCCTTATCCCCAAAAGTGATGTACTGCCTGGACACCACCGGGGTGAGGCTGGAGAACCACTTCCTATTTCCTGTCATATGCCTCGAACAGCCGAATCCATCAACCAAAAGTTCTCCAAACCTCCCACCTGCACAATCAAAAGCGAGAACGAGAATGAGCGAACGACTCGACACTAGGGTTAGCACAAAAAGAGTTAAACCAGTGTCGGGCCATCTACTCAAAAGAGGGGTTAGCAAAATCAACACTACCACGTGAAACCCTCTCGTCTCTCACCATCGGACCTCTAGCACCACGCAGGGGAAAACGCGGCCTAGACTCTCTCCTAGCCTCAAAGCTACGGTCAAACCTCCCTGCACCAAACTGACCACGAGCAGGAGGCCGCCTAGCAAACTCACTACGAGCTGGAACACCACGACTACCCAACGAAGGAACTGTACGCACAAAGCCTCTCTCCTAGGCAAGGGTGAACGAGACACAGGCACACTACGGGAAGAGTAGTACCTGTCCCTGTTACCCAACTCCTTCTCTCGTCTCACCTCCCTCTTCTTCCTCCAGCAAAACTCTTCTAGGTGACCATCCCTTCCACAATGATCACAATGGAAGCGGACTGGTTTTGGCTTTGGGGTTTCTCTCGGCTGTGGCTTCTCACTTCTCTGGTAAGCCCCACTCCTCACAAAGGTCACTCTCCTCTGGAAGTTGTTTGTCTTTGGTGGAAACTTGGGAGGATCTGGAGTGGTGTCAAGCTTGTTCAACAGGTGGTTGGGCTTAGGTGTGAAGCTGTTCTTTGGTGGAGTTCTCTCTGGTGGTGTTGGGATGTTTGAGGTGGAACTGGCTTGCTCTCTCTCTTTCTCACAACCACTCTCATCAACCTTCTCAGAACCCAGACCACGACCATCGGCTCTCTTGAACCCAGCAATCAACATCTTAAGCTGTGGTTCACGACCGGACAACCATCCCAAACACTGACGCAACTCATCATTCTCATCTTGCAAACGATCAACAGATTGTGCTAGCTCAACATTCTTCAAAGCAACAACATCACAAGCAGAACAAGAGTTTGCAATAGGAGATTTCAATTCAGCTTCAAGAGAACTAATCATGGTACGAGATTCAAGCAACTGAGCATGCAAAGTAGGACAAGAAGTACAAGCACCTAGCAAAGAAGATCTAGACTTCAACTCAGCAAGCTCAACCCTAGCTCCTTCTAGATCATCTAAGCATGTCATGTGTTTTTCCTTAAGAGCAACCAGATCAGCAAGGTGCACATCACAAACTGAGCATTCAAGTTCATCAGAAACAACAGGAGCATCTTTCAACACAACAATCTCAGATTCAAGCTCAGCTATCCTCTTCCTAGACTCACCAAGCAAAGACTCAAAATCCATCGCCTTCTTTCCAGTCTCAGAAAGTAAGGCCTCAAGCTCCGCAACCCTTTCCTTCGACTCTCCTAGCAAAGACCTAAACTCTCTCTTCTCCTTGTTGGTCTTCCTAAGCACATCATCACGATTATCGACCAACTCTTCTAGCCTAGCAATCTCCTTACGCAAAGAGGTGGGATCGGTCAATACCTCATCCTCGGAGTCGGAGTCGGAGTCGTCCTTGCTCTTCATGTTGTCGGAGTCGTGCGCCATGGTACAGTAGTCGACGGCGGTGAAGGAGATGCCGTTGAAGTTGCGGTTCATGTGCTTCTTCTCCTTGCGGTGGCCTGCGGTCTTCATCCTCGCTGCTCGAGCTTGACGACGTGTTGGTGGAGCTCGTGTCGATGTCGCTCGCATCAGCCACCATCGCTCGAGATCGGTTCTTCTTGTGTCCACCGTGCTTGTTCTTCGTCTTCCTCTCCTCCTTGTTCTTGTGCTTGGAGCGGTACTCGTCCTTGGAGCGGTGCTTGTGCTCATCTCGCGGGCGGTGCTTGCGGTTGTAGTCGTTCTTGATCTCCTCGGGGCACTCGGCGATGAAGTGGCCCATCTTCCCGCACCTGTAGCACGTACTCCCGCGCGCCTCGAACCCTTCCGGTTCTGGTACATGCGCTCGAACCTCCTCGTGAGCAACGCGAGATCCTCCTCGCTCAGCACCTCATACTCCTCATCTGGAAGAGACACAAGAGAAGACAAGGCAAAGTGTTTGGAAGTATTAGCATGTCCATAACCAGAGCCACCGACTAGAGCTAGACTATGGGGATCAGTCGGACTCTTAGCCTTGGCAATCAGCTGTCTATCAACCTCAGAAGACTTCAACTTGGAGAAAAGCTCATCAACTCTCAAAGTTTCATAGTTAGCCGACTCCATGATCGCCTCAACCTTGGCACCCCACACAGGATCTATCAAGTGAAAGCAAGAGCTTCAAAGCTCTGTCATGATCCGAGTATGGGAGTGCGGTGATGTTGGCTTTCATGTTGTTGACTATGGCAGTAAAGCGCTGAAACATAGCATCAACCGACTCACCAGGCAACTGCTCAAAGTTCTCATACTCTCTGCGATACACCGAGAAAGCCTAGCCTTCACATGCTATCACCACCGTGGGCTACCTTGAGCTTCTGCCAGATCTGGCTAGCTAGGTCCTCGCCCAAAACCTGCTCAAACTCCTCAGTCGACAAAGCATGGAACAAGTAATCGACAGCCCTAGCTTTGGCCTCGAACTTATCTCTTGCATCCTGGGCATCTAAGTTGGTAGGATTGACATAGTGTTCATCTCTTGGTCACATCCCACAGCAAATTTCCTTTGCCTCGTAAGAAAGCACCCATACGCGCAATCCAATTCGGATAGTTCTTTCCATCGAAGTGCGGAGGCCCAGAACCCCGATCTTGGTATGCCATCCTTGGATCTTAGACTGGTTAGAGTCGCAAAGACCCGTAACCGGCTCTGATACCAATTGAAGGACCGATTTAGGCGACTAGAGAGGCGGGGAGTGAATGGGAGCCGATAAAAATTCTTCTCAAGATCCGACTTCTCCCAATTCAATCCAAATCCAATGCACCGACCTTGCCAAGATCACGTAGCTACTGTGAGGCTACAGACCCTAGGAACAAGATCAACACAGCGGAACCCTAATCGGACAAATCGAACAAGAATCGAACAAGAACAACCCAAACCAACACTTCTCTGCCAGGGACGCTCACACCTCTCCCCAGGGGCGGTTGCACCGGTCTTGCCTGGTGCACAGCCTGGGGCGGTCACACCGCCCTCAGGGGGCGGTTGCACTGGTCTGCCCAGGCAGCTCGGGAAAAACTCGAACCGAAAGTCAACTCGTGACTGGATCTCCCAAACGGCTAGATCTCTTAAGACGAAACTTTGGGTAGATGATATACACCTCAAGGAGAGGCCATGCCACAAAAATCTCGGCCTCAAACACTCTACAACTCCGGGAATTTCAAATCTAAGGAAGAACACACCCTCCACGAGTTCATCCAGAAATCTTCAAATCTAGGGCGATTTGTCGGAGGTATGACCATGGGCCCACAGGGACGCATGGATAATCTCCAGAAAGGAGTCGTACCAAGCGTGAAGACTATGAGTAGAGAACTACAAGGACTCTCCTCGTTATGGAAACCAGTCGTATGACATGTAAACTACTCGGATTGGCTTGCAAAGCACTCTACGAGTTGTATTAGGTTAGGATTCTACTCGGAACCGACCTTGTAACCCTGCCCTCCGTGTATATAAGGCTGGGCAGGGACCCCTCCAAAAGATTACGATCTCATTCAATACAAACTGCCAATACAGGACGTAGGGTATTACGCTATCTAGGCGGCCCGAACCTGTCTAAAATCCTGAGTCTCTTGGCCTTTGCGTTCCTGATCTCGGCGAAACCCCACCTGAATTCTACTACCTCGGATACCCCTCGGTAGGATCGACGGTAGAACACCGACATCTGGCGCGCCAGGTAGGGGTTTTCCTCGAAGATCCCGTGGAGAACGCAATGGTGACCTACATCCAATCTGAAGCGCCTCAGGAGGGCACGACGTTCCACTTCGGCTCATGCGTCTACGTCGCAGATGGCTCGGGTGGCTTCTATAGCTACATCGAGACTCCCGTGGAGTTGAAGCATGAACCAGCGCCCATCATGGAAGATTTGGCCGAACAACTCGGCAAGATCACGCTCGTGGACTTGATCCTGGGGCAAGAGTCCGAGTCGATCACGACTACGGAGCAGAAGCTGCAAGAAACCCTCCCACCCTAACTCCCGTTTGGACTCCGCAATTCAACCCACGTGTACTGTGAGGCGTTGCGGAGCCAGTTCGAGCCCTTCACGGACTCGAAGCGGGACGTCCCATTCCGAGTTGGTACAGGACACGCCAACTCTCAGAGCCAAGCGGTCCCCGTATACCACTCGGACTTGGACGAGGAGAGCCCACAAGAAGACGGCGGGCACGATCTAGGTGATCTACGCCACGCCTGAAGGAAGATCCGTGTACCCTAGAGACAAGATACCACGGGACGTCTACGAGTCTCGCCAAATATTTGTACTCTTTGGGTCCGAAGTTACTGACTGATCTGCTGTTCCAGCACGGCATACCACTACTGCCAGAAGAGGGGAGCTCTACGGAACTCATCACCCCAAGCTCCAGCGACTCTGTCGAACCCTAGTCGACAAGTCATCATGGCTGGCTCCGCGGCGGCTGGTGATGTCGACAACGACCCACGCTATGCCTTTGAGCTGGAAGCTGACGTCTCCGACAACGAGCTACCACCCGCTGGAGAAACCACTGCAGCTGCGGCAGACAGAGAGATCCGCAACAACAAGAGGGCTCAACGACGCATCAACGCTCGCAACCGTGTCATGGCTAGACGCAACCTCGCTCAAGAATTCTCAAGGGTGGCACGGTACGACTCTTCCATGGCTAACGCCATGGAGATGGCCTACCACATGCATAGCCTGCCATGAACCCCAGAATCGGCTGCCGCACTTGAACGGATCAACGATATGATCCGCACTCTCGACAAGGCTCTCGCTACCTCCTCGACACACAGCGGCCGGCCAGCTCCCAGCGAAGAAGTCGGCAGCAGCGGCCGCCAACCTCCACGAGACAGGCACCGCGCACCGGCTCCAAGCCGCCTGGCTGGTGAAAACCGCGGAGAAGTCGTGCCCCCACGCCGCCCAGAGGATGACCGCGGACGAGGCGGACCACGAGCTAATGCTAGTCGCAACGATGGAGCCACATCATCTCACAGGCCAGCTCATAGTCCAGACCTCAGGCAAACCATCAACGCCAACCGCGAGATGCGCTCCATCCTCGAATCCAAGAAGCGCGATGAAGCCCGCGGGTACAGAGAAGAAGACGAAGAGTATCCGATGTTCTCCAGGGACATCCGGATGGCTGCATACCCGCAGCCATTCAAGCAAGTCGGCTTCGAAAATTACGACGGCAAGACCTCTCCCGAGTCATGGCTGCGCATCTACTCTACATCCATAGAGTGCGCAGGTGGCAACAGTGCCATCAAGTGCAGATACTTCCCAATGGCACTCGAGCCCGCTCCGCTAACATGGTTCGAGAACCTGCCACGGCGATCCATCGACTCCTGGGAACGCCTGAAGAAGACGTTCGTGTCGAACTTCCAGGGCACCTACATCAGGCCCAAAACTCGACATGACCTGGCCATGTGCAAGTAGCACAAGGGAGAAAGCGCACGCGACTACATGCGTCGCTTCATGGAGATCAAGACCCTGGTGGTGGACGTGTCTGATCGCGACTGCATCGATCTGTTCCAGAACGACATCACCAACAGGTTCTTTGACAGACAATTTGGTCTGCATCGACCAAAGACTCAGGACGCCCTGCGCGACCAGGTTGAAGCTTGGTCCGAGCAAGAAGACCACGACCTCGAGAAGTACGGCCCTCCCCACAGTAGAGAGAGGCAAAGCAACAAAGGCTAGCAGGGCTCCAAGCACAACAAACGCAAGCCAGACGACACCGTCGCGACTCTGGAGAGCGGCATGAGAAGCCAGAAGAAGAAGTATCACGGCAAAAGCGACGTCGAGAAGATCATGGATAGGTCGTGCCCAATGCATCCAAAGCATAAGCACACCATGGGCCAATGCTACGATCTTCAACGTGTGTATGCTGAAAAGCACCGTGAGGGCAAAGGCAAGATGAAGCCGGCAAGGGAACCACTCGATCCCGAAGCCAAGAACAAGGAGAAGGCCGACGATGAGGAAGACGATGAAGAGGAAGACCAGACGCCCAAGTTCCAAAAGCCCAGCAACGTACTCATGGTCATCATGGGCGGCGACTATGGTTTCCCCACTCGAAGAAAACACAAGCTCGCCCTGCGCCACATCATGGCAGTCGAGCCAGCTGTCCCACGGTACTTAAAGTACTCGGAGGTCCCAATCACCTTCTCTAGGGAGGACCAGTGGAACAGCTACGACGAGCCAGGGCAATCGCCACTTGTCCTGGACCCAACGGTGGCAGGATCGCAGCTCACCAAGGTGCTCATCGACGGCGGTGCGGGGCTGAATGTACTATTCTCTGGCACTCTGAAGAGGATGGGACTCGACATCGAGAAGCTGCTGACTCCCACCGACTCCCCGTTCTATGGCATTGTCCTCGGTAATGGCAGCCTTCCTCTTGGGCAAGTCACATTACTAGTAACATTTGGTACCCAAGAGAATTTCAGGACAGAGTACATCAAGTTCGAGGTGGCGGACTTCGAAACATCATATCAAGCCATCCTCGGACGTCCTGCTTTGGCCAAGTTCATGGCCATCCCCCACTATGTCTACCTCGTCCTCAAGATGCCAGGACCCAAGGGCATTATCTCTCTTCGCGGCGACTTGAGGAGGTCGTACGACTGTGACAGAGATGCTGTAGAGTTCGCGGCAACCACTCAGGTGCCCAACTCTATGGCCCAGATCTTCGCGGCAGCTCAAAGCTGAAGAAGTCAGAGCTTGAGGTTCCTAGCAAGGAGCCCGGGCCACTCAAGGCAGCCATCCCTGAAGACATGGCGACCAAGGACACTGTATTACTGGAAGGAGACAAGTCCAAAACCACCAAGATCGGGGCCGGCTTGACCCCGAAATAGGAAGGCGCGCTCGTCAGGTTCCTGCAAGTTAACCGCGACATCTTTGCGTGGAAACCCGCAGATATGCCAGGGGTGCCAAGGAACCTGATCGAGCACAGCCTGAATGTCGACCCAAAAGCGACTCCCAAGAAGCAGCGACTGTGACGCTTTTCATCTGACAAGCGTGAGGCGATCAAGAAAGAGCTGGCGAAGCTACTCGCTGCGGGATTCATCAAGGAAGTCTTTCACCCCGACTGGTTGGCAAATCCAGTCTTGGTGAGGAAGAAGAACAACAACGAGTGACGCATGTGCGTCGTCTACACCGACCTGAACAAGCACTACCCCAAGGATCCCTTCGGGCTCCCGTGCATCGACCAGGTTATAGACTCCACGGCTGGTTGCGCTTTACTTTGCTTTCGTGATTGCTACTCGGGTTATCACCAGATATCTCTAAAAGAGGAGGATCAGATCAAGACGGCGCTCATCACCCCATATGGATCATACGCCTACACCATGATGTCCTTCAGGTTGAAAAACGCTGGAGCGACTTATCGGAGCGCTATCCAGCTATGCCTTGAGAAGCAACTTCATCGCAACGTGGAAGCTTATGTGGATGATGTGGTCGTAAAGACCAGAAATCCAGAAGATCTCATTGCTGATCTGGAAGAAACTTTCGCATCTCTGCGGAAGTGGAATTGGAAGCTCAATCCAACCAAGTGTGTCTTCGGAGTACCCTCTGGGAAATTACTCGGGTTTATCATCAGTCACCGAGGCATTGAGGCCAACCCAGAGAAGATCAACGCCATCACAGCCATGGAAGCTCCAAAGACCATCAAAGACATCTAGAAGCTTACTGGGTGCATGGCGGCGCTGCACCGATTCATCTCACGACTTGGAGAGAGGGGTCTCCCTTTCTTCAAGCTACTCAAGAAAGGTGACAAGTTCCAGTGGACTGAAGAAGCAGTAGCAGCATTGACGGATCTCCAGCAGCATCTTCAAAATCCGCCAATACTGACTGCTCTGCAAGATGACAACAAGGAGCTGCTACTCTACATTGCAGCCACGACTCATGTGGTGAGCACCGCGCTAGTTGTCGAGAGAGCCGAGGACAATCATGCATACCCTGTGCAGAGACTGGTGTACTTCGTTAGTGAAGTACTCACGGAGTCCAAAGCCCGATACCCTGCGGTGCAGAAACTACTCTACGCGCTACTCATCATGTCCAGGAAGCTGCGCCACTACTTTGACACATTTACCATCTCAGTGGTTATGGAGTTTGGCCTGGGCGAGATTCTACACAACCCGGACGCCACCGGGCGGATTTCAAAGTGGGCAGTCGAGCTCGGAGCACTCAACACCGAGTTCAAATCCAAGAAAGCTATCAAGTCGCAAGTCCTGGCAAACTTCCTAGCTGAATGGTGAGAGAATCAAGTGGACATCCCTGTCGGCAGACCAGAGCATTGGATCATGTACTTCGATGGCTCTCTCAAGCTTGAAGGCGCCGGCGCGGGAGTTCTTTTTATTTCACCCCAGGGCGATCAACTCAAGTACGTTCTGCAAATCTTCTGGAAGGTATCCAATAATGAAGCAGAGTACGAAGCACTCCTGCATGGCTTGCGACTAGCAATTTCCCCGGGAATCAAGCGCTTGAGGGTGTATAGCGACTCCTCTGTTGTCATCAATCATTGCAACAAGGATTGGGATCGCTAGAAGGAAAACATGGATGCTTACTGCGCAGAAAAGTTCCAGCTGGAGTCTTTGTCCAAGAGCTCCGCAAACGAACAATTGACTTTGAGAAATCTGCACCACCCCACAAAGATGAGGTCGGCCCAGACTGTGAGGTCATGATGATCGAAGAAGACTGGCGCTTTCCGTTCATCGAGTACATCAAGAACAAGGCTCTTCCTTTGAACAAGACAGAAGCCGAGCAAGTTGTGCGGAGATCCATGAACTATCTACTCATTGGCGATCAGCTCTACAGGAGAGGACTCTACACTGATGTCGCCATGAAGTGCGTCCCGAGAGCAATAGGCAAGGGTTGTCCTGGAAGAGATTCATGAAGGAGCGTGCAGGAATCATGCAGGATCTCGCACCATGGTGGGCAAGGCATTCAGAGCGGCTTTGTATTGGCCCATGGCTCTACAAGACGCGGTGGAGATCGTCTGCAAGTGTCCCGGGTGCCAATTCTTCACCAGATAGCAACACGTGCCTGCCAACAAACTCATTGCTATTCCTCCATCTTGGCCGTTTGCAAGCTAGGGGCTCGACATGATCGGCAAGCTTACGACTGCTCCAGGCAATTTCACACATGTGCTGGTTGCCATTGACAAGTTTACGAAGTGGATTGAAGTCAAACCAGTCACAGATATATTAGCGGCCAAGGCCAAGGGGTTCATTACTGATTTGATGATCAGGTATGGCTGTCCTCATCGCATTATCACAGATCTGGGTTCCAATTTTAACAGCTACGAGTTCAAGGATCACTGTGAGAGGAACGACATCGAAGTAATCCATGCATCAGTAGCTCATCCCAAGGCCAATGGACAAGTCAAGAGAGCTAATGGTTTGATTCTGGATGGTCTAAAAAAGCGACTGTACGAGCACGACAAGAAGTACAGAGGCAAGTGGATCTACGAGTTGCTACATGTTGTCTGGGGGCTTCGTACTCAGCCTTGCAAGCCGACTGGGCACTCGCCATACTTTCTGGTGTATGGATCTGAAGCTATCCTGCCAGTTGACCTCATGTACAAGTCATCGCGACTGGAGCAGTATGATGAAGGAGTTGCTGATGATACAAGACGACTGGAGATTGATCTCATCGAGGAGGAACGCTGTGCAGCCTTACTGAATTCCACTCGATATCTCCAGGGAGTCCGACGCTATCATGACAGGAACGTCCAAGAGCGATCCTTCAACATTGGCGACTTGGTATTGCGCAGAATTCATAAGACCACGGGTATGCACAAGCTTATGTCCCGCTGGGAAGGACCTTTCATCGTGCACAAGGTGACAGGACCCGGGTCGTACCGATTGAAGAGCAGTGAAGGAGTTGAGGAGAGAGACTCGTGGAACATTGAACATCTCCACAAGTTCTATGCTTAGAGTTCTTTTCTGAGTTAGTCAAGAGTCTGTAAACACTTTGAGGATCTATGATTGAGTTATCAAGAGTCAATAAAGAGCAGTTTGTGTTCTCAGAATATGATCTCTGTTTCTTCAGCTTCATTAATGCTCTAGTTGTCTTATAAGACTACTCTAGCCTATCATAATTCCAGAGTTCCTTTTGATGCTTGTTGATACAACAGTATACATAAGTCAAAATCCGAAGAAGTAGCTAATACGACTACTTTACCAGGATCCCTGAGTACTTAGTCCTAACTAAGACCAGAATGAACACCTGTAGAGGCCAGCTAGCCTTAGAAAGCACTACCTAAGGGTGGATACAAAATATTCCAAGATTGTTACTTACGAGTACATTAAATCTTGAAGAAAAAACAAATACAAATCTCTGAGTACTTATCTGAAAGTATTCTAGTGTCTATTTTGTAAAACGAGTAGTAATCTTAAATCTTTGAGTACCAATTTGAAAGTACTTTAAAGTCTAACTCGCAAAATGAGTAGTAATTCTATGGCTCAAACATGACAGAACTACATAAAGCAGTCGTAAATCAAATAAACTGCAGGCATACATATCGTATATATCATACACATATATTTATATTATACATGTTGCAGTACATCTTGTTTTCCCAGGATTACAAGTCAGAACAGTTTCAAGTTCTGTACAACTTCTGCCGCTATGGGCTTAAAGTGCTTCAAGTGTTCGTCAAACTGGGTTTTCTCGCAGTCTTCAGCTCTACTAGTCGGGAGGTCATCTATCTCTGCATCTGGGTAGAAAGACTGGATGACCGCTGTTGGCGGCGCAAACGCATGCCAAGATCCACCGCAAGCGCACGGATCATTGTAGCTCTTCCCTCAAGAGAGTATTCCCCCAAGGTTTATCAATCCGTAGAAACAAGATCAGAAACCCTAGATTAACTATGCACCGAGAAACATTGATCTAGTTGCAAGATGATTGTGAATATATGGTCAAGCATAAACACTTATGAACAGGAGGTAACTCATCTAGGATAAAGCCTAGCCTATGCATATGTTGTAGTTCTAGCTAGATCGGCAAGCAAAACATGGTTCTCATTCAATGCATCTTTAAATCTCTACCCTCCGGTCCAACTCCCGAGGATCACCACCTTACACGGGGCACACCCTGTCACGATGCTCCCTATCAGTGTAGTGAAAACAATGGCACAAACACAAGTTCGTGTCATCCTACTCGATAGATCCGGTATGCACCTCTAGCCACCATGGCTACAAGAACACCCTAATCAATCTATGCGCGCCATAGATTGGAATAAGCAAACTCGAGAGAATATGAAATCATAGGAGGGAACAGATCACAAACGAATCGGAACACATCTATTACTTTACCACGAATGATTGTATATCACAAGATCATAACAGTGGCCATACCTTCTTGTGACTCCTAGCTCCAGAACTCCGGCATGATCTTCCTCGCAGGGTGATCCCGCCGGCTAGAGCCTAGCCTAGGCTAGCCTCTAGACAACTGCACGGCCCTCAGCTCTCCGTAGATGGATGTCCCTCAAGTTCCTCGGCTTCTACTTCGAATTATAGGGTGCCGGCTGAAAGGTGAACTATTTATAGCCCTGGGAAACCCTAGGTCAAAGGGGGAGGCGAGGCGGCGTAGGAATGGCCTGGGCCGGCCGGCCAGAGGGGCTCTGGGCTGCGCGGCCAGGCCCTTTCCTGACCCGCCTCGTGCTCAGCTTTTTCCCCACGCTTCCTTGGTACATCTAGAATCTTCCTTCCAATGCATGTGAGCCTTGGACGTCGTTTGCTTCGGGATAAAATTGCCTCTTGATGACTTTCCATTTGAATTGCCTTCATCCCGAAGTAACTTGATCTTATCTTCATTTGCTTAGTCCTTAAGCAATCTTGGAGTTTGGTGGGCTGGATCTGGGCATGAGTGGGCTTCTAGTCCATGTCCTGGGCGCCTGGGCCCATTAGGCCTTCTTCTCACGGGCTTCCGGCCTTCGCTTTACGCTTGTCTCCAATTTAGCCCAAATCCGTCTTGATTTTATCATTTATCCTGCATAAACCAAAATACTCCAAAAACACATACATATACGAATATGGCCCGATTATTGAGTATGATCATTAGTTTAGACATTAAATTCATGCAATTATCAAAGTTAAACAGGGGTAAAAGGGTGTCATTTAACAGCGCCAACAATCCCCCCATGCTTAAACCTTGCTCGTCCTCGAGTAAGTCTTCGATAGAAATCAGCGTTGCCCTCCGATGTCCAATCCCTGCACTTGATCATACACGAGAAAACACAACGCTCTCTAAAGATTTTTCAATTAAGGTTCAAGTTGTAACCAGCTCTTTCTAGTATGAAGGGTAGATATGAATTAAGTGGAACCCACAAAGAATTTAAATCCACATGCTCTCAATTTTAAACAAGTCTCAGGTAAATGAATTTTATTTCAAAAAGAATAGCTGAACCTAGATCAATAATTTAAACCTTGCAAATTACTCATGGGAACTCTCAGCTCATATTGTCTCTCAAAACCTGCTAATAACTCTCAACCTTTCTTTCTCTCATGTATATAAGTGTAAGGCTTATCTGGAGCTTGGAAAGGTTAGTCCTAGCAAAGATATTATAATCAAGATATTAGCAAAACAAGAAAAGTATCTTACGGATTTACTGAGACTCGTCAAAAAGGCCATGAGAAAATAATGTCTTTGTGGAGAGGGAGAGAATGGACACACACTTTTTAGATGGTGGACATGTGCAAATGGCAAAGGATGACAATGAGGCACAAATAAAGTCCTCTATGTCGGATTGCACATGGTTGGAATGATTGAGTATGGAGTAACTCTTCTAAGTACCAAGAATCAAATGAAACAAAAAGAACTAAGGAGCATTTATTTTCTTTCTTTCTTCATTTTTTTTCTTTACTTTTGACTCTTTTTTTCTTTTCTTTCTTTCTTTCTTCACAGTTTTTTTTATTTCTGCTCCCTAGAACCTTTTGCAACACAGTATCTACTCAGCGGTGGTCAGAGATAATGCGATGACTCTCCCCCCCCTCCCTCCCATGCTTAAACGATTGCTCGTCCTCGAGCAATGGAGTGGAAATAAAATGGCCGCTGAGCAGAGTATGAAATCTTCCGATCTCGCAGAGAATAGCTTGAATCTTCAGGAGAGGCTTCCACAAAAATTTTTGAGGGAATCAGAGGCAAGAATGCCCCTGGCCGCGCGGCCCGGAGGGGGTCTGGCCGCGCCGCCTGGCCTCTCCTTCCCTCTGTTTCTTCTGATTTTTCTCTTGCGCACTTGTAGATGTCTCCTAAAACTATATTCCTTCAATGATGGCTCTGATCCTTCTGAAACTCCGTCGAAATAATTTCTCCATACTCAATAAATGGGTTGTGGTCAAGGTGGTATTCACAAAAAGATAATTTAGGTTTTTGGGTGGATATCCAGCGAGGTTTGCTAAGTTCTCAATGTGAAAACAAGCAATGCATGGATAGAAAAGGCTAGCAGTAAGAAAGGTACGCAAAACGGAATGGCCAGCTTCTTAGTCTCGTACCGAAGAAACAAATCTTGAATCAATTCACTCAAAAATAATTCTTGCACAACTAAGGTTCATCATGATATAATATTTTGGCTTTGAATAGGTAGAGCATTTGCAAAGGTATTAATGACAAGGTCAGCATTAATGAATTTCAACTGAAGTGCAAGAGAAGACCGCCCATTTGCATGGGTATTAAACGACCTTCGAATTATTTAAAAGAGAGAGCAAGATTAATAAATATGGGTTTTTATATTATCATAACCTCCACAAAAGATTGAGCCAGTTTTTAATATCAATTTTTAGATCATTTAGGGAGAGCATTGGTTTAATCATGGATAAATCAAGTACGAAGAAAGTACAAAGCGGCAACGATCATCATATTTCAAATTGCAAGAACAACATCATAAACATTGACCATATGAAATTAAGTTCCTTGTGATGATCATTTTATTCGACTCACGCTAACAAAATAGAAAACATGCTACACATGACAAAACTTATTCACATGAAAATCAGGGGAGGAAGATATTCAAACCGTGAGTGATTTATTTATTTCGTCTTTTTCTTCTTCCCTCCATGGTCGTCTTGTTCGTCGTCCAGCTATTGTTCTTCATCGCATCCTTGCATCAACTTGAAGAGTGATCAACGCTCGTCCTCCTTTTGAGGACTTCCTTGACGTGCTCTTGAACTTGCTCTATGCTTCATCCATCATATTTTTCATCGTTCCTGCTTGAGAGCATAGACAAAGAACACGTCGGGGTTTCTCGCCGACGCGAAAGTGCAAAACAAAACACAAAAGCCATGGCTCAAAAATGATCGATGCTTAGTCGTGGTTTCAATGCTCTCAACATAAAAATTCAAATCTGATTTTTTTTAGAAATGAAAACATGCCTAGTGCAATCACCAAGACTTTATGCAAATCAGAGATGAATTTTATTGTCAAAAACCAATGTAGGTCAAGAACTCTTGACTACATTAATTTAGGTTAAATCAAAGACACTTAGTCTATTAAATTAGACTAAATAAACTTTGATCTTTACCATGCGGGGTATGGGATTAGGTTCTAGTTTTGGCCAAAAAGAGAGAGAGAATTTTGAAGAAAATAAAAGAAAAAGGCTTAGAAAACTCTAACTAGAAAAACCAGGATTTTCAATAAGCATGAACCAAAAGAGATTTTTATCCTTATGTTTCACGAGCCTAGCATGCGTATAATTATAAAGATAAATCATGAAAAATACAACGCAGGCTCTACTCGAAGATGGGCTCTGGATGGCACAAAAAGGGGCCTGGCCGCCCGGCCTAAGGGTGCTGTGGCTGGCCGGCCAGAGGGGTTTTTGGCTCCTCTGGTTCTGGTTTTTCACAGGTAGGTAAAAGAAATAAAAATGTGTGGGTACACGTACTGGTGTGGTTAAAAGGTTCAAAAAGAAACATAAAATGTTAACGACCAAGCAAAGAATCATGTATCAAATGTGTTCAACAAAAACGTCCAAAAGATCAAGATGTGTCTTGTGTAGCAAAACTCTAAGACTCAAATGACTCTCTAAAAATTAAAAGAAAAATTGGGTTGTCCTCCCAAAAGCTTATTACCTGACTCGACATCCGGGTTGCCTCCCGCAAAGCGCTTCGTTTATCATCTATAGCTGGACCTTCGGGTTGTTGCTCTGACCAGCGTCCCGTGATGGTGCTGCAGTCCTCTCTTCTTCTTTTTCTACACGCTTGCGTTCTCCTTCGAGCTGTGTAGCTGGCTTCTCATCTCTAGCTCTTCAATTCTTCTCATCTAGAAGTCAATCTTGGCCTCCATGTCTTCAATATGCTTCTCCTCTTGCACGCTCCTTGCTTTTCCCATGGACGGAATGAGTTGAGTGCGTCCAACCGATGCCCAAGTGTCGTTATCGGCCACCTTCTTGAATAGTGCATAAGCCTCGGTGGGAGTGAGGTCGATTACGGAACCTCTAGCGGATGCATCCATGATTGTGCGTGACGACGCTTGCAAGCCACCGTAGAACTTCATGACTAGGTCCGCTTTTGAATACCTGTGATGTGGACAAGCGAGAACATAGCCGTTGAAGCGCTCGAACGCCTCAGTGATGGTCTCCGTGGTGCTCTGGGCGAAGCTCAAGATCCGGCTGCGAAGTGTCTGCGTCTTCTCTGGTGAGTAGAACTTGATGATGAACGCTTCCACTAGGCTCTCCCACTTCTCGCCGTTGATGCCTCTAGCGTGTAGAACCATCGAAGTGCCTTGTCGCTCAACGAGAATGGGAAAAGTCTTGCACGTAGCTGATTGTCGTCGACCCCTTTGATCTTGAAAGTGTTGTACAACTGTAGGAAGGACCACAGATGGGAATTGGGATCCTCCTTACCGGTGAACGGGTTGTCTTGCACCATCTCGATGATCGAAGTCTTGATCTCGAACGAGCTTCCAACTTCAGCTAGCTTGAAGATCGGCAGATCGTCGACATTCGGGGTCCAGAACTCGCCAATCTTGCACTCGGGCTGTTCTCTCATTGCTACTTGTGGTTGATGTTCGACTAGGCTTCTTCTTGGAGTGCTAAGTGGTGGTCCTGTGGCCTTCACTTCCGATGTTCCTTGTTGCAGCTACTCGCTTTGATTGTGCCTGCGATTTTTTTTTTCAAACACAAAGACAAAAGAAAATATTTTTGATTTTTCTGAGAGGCACAAGTGCATCTCACATTAGGGTTAGTGAAAGAAAAACATATACAAGAACTATACAAGATCAAGAATATACAAGAAAAATATTCATAGAAAATTATGAACAAGAAAAATATTTACAGATGCAAAAATCAATCTAAGATTCGATCCCTTGTTTCCCCGGCAACGGCGCCAGAAAAGCTTGTTGGCGGCGCAAACGCACGCCAAGATCCACCGCAAGCGCACGGATCATTGTAGCTCTTCCCTCAAGAGAGTATTCCCCCAAGGTTTATCAATCCGTGGAAACAAGGTCAGAAACCCTAGATTAACTATGCACCGAGAAACATTGATCTAGTTGAAAGATGATTGTGAATATATGATCAAGCATAAACACTTATGAACAAGAGGTAACTCATCTAGGATAAAGCCTAGCCTATGCATATGTTGTAGTTCTAGCTAGATCGGCAAGCAAAACATGGTTCTCATTCAATGCATCTTTAAATCTCTACCCTCCGGTCCAACTCACGAGGATCACCACCTTACACGGGGCACACCCTGTCACGATGCTCCCTATCAGCATAATGAAAACAAGGGCACGAACACAAGTTCGTGTCATACTAGTCGATAGATCCGGTATGCACCTCTAGCCACCATGGCTACAAGAACACCCTATTCAATCTATGCGCGCCATAGATTGGAATAAGCAAACTCGAGAGAATATGAAATCATAGGAGGGAATGGATCGCAAACGAATCAAAACACATCTATTACTTTACCATGAATGATTGTACATCACAAGATCATAACAGTGGCCATACCTTCTTGTGACTCCTAGCTCCAGAACTCTGGCGTGATCTTCCTCGCAGGGTGATCCCGCCGGCTAGAGCCTAGCCTAGGCTAGCCTCTAGACAACTGCACAGCCCTCAGCTCTCTGTAGATGGATGTCCCTCAAGTTCCTCGGCTTCTGCTTCAAATTATAGGGTGCCGGCCGAAAGGTGAACTATTTATAGCCCTGGGAAACCGTAGGTCAAAGGGGGAGGCGAGGCGGCGCAGGAATGGCCTGGGCCTGCCGGCTAGAGGGGCTCTGGGCCTCGCGGCCAGGCCCTTTCCTGGCCCGCCTCATGCTCATCTTTTTCCCCACGCTTCCATGGTACTTCTAGAGTCTTCCTTCCAATGCATGTGGGCCCTGGACGTCGTTTTCTTCGGGATAAAATTGCCTCTTGATGACTTTCCATTTGAATTGCCTTCATCCCGAAGTAACTTGATCTTATCTTCATTTGCTTAGTCCTTAAGCAATCTTGGAGTTTGGTGGGCTGGATCTGGGCATGAGTGGGCTTCTAGTCCATGTCCTGGGCGCCTGGGCCCATTAGGCCTTCTTCTCACGGGCTTCTGGCCTTCGCTTTACGCTTGTCTCCAATTTAGCCCAAATCCGTCTTGATTTTATCATTTATCCTGCATAAACCAAAATACTCCAAAAACACATGCATATACGAATATGGCCCGATTATTGAGTATGATCATTAGTTTAGACATTAAATTCATGCAATTATCAAAGTTAAACAGGGGTAAAAGGGTGTCATTTAACAGCGCCAACAGTATCAGAGCCGGTTACGGGTCTTTGCGACTCTAACCAGTCTAAGATCCAAAGATGGAGTACCAAGATCGGGGTTCCAGGCCTCCGCACTTCGATGGGAAGAACTATCCGAATTGGGTCACGCGTATGGGCGCTTTCTTGTGAGGCAAAGGAAAGTTGTTGTGGGATGTGACCAAAGATGAACACTATGTCAATCCCACCAACTTAGATGCCCAGGATGCGAGAGATAAGTTTGAGGCAAACGCTAGAGCTGTCGACTACTTGTTTCGTGCTTTGTCGACCGAGGAGTTTGAGCGAGTTTTGGGCGAGGACCTAGCTAGCCAGATCTGGCAGAAGCTCAAGGTAGCCCATAGTGGTGACAGCCATGTGAAGGCTAGGCTTTTCTCGATGTATCGCAGAGAGTATGAAAATTTTGCTCACTTGCCTGGAGAGTCTGTTGATGCTTTGTTTCAGCGCTTTACTGCCATAGTCAACAACATGAAAGCCAACATCACCATCCTCCCATACTCGGATCATGACAGAGCTATCAAGCTCTTGCAAGCACTTGATAGATCCGTGTGGGGTGCCAAGGTTGAGGCGATCATGGAGTCGGCTAACTATTAAACTTTGTCGGTTGATGAGCTTTTCTCCAAGTTGAAGTCTTCTGAGGTTGATAGACAGCTGCTTGCCAAGGCGAAGAGTCTGACTGATCCCCATAGTCTGGCTCTAGTCGGTGGCTCTGGTATGGACAGGCTAATACTTCAAGACACTTTGCTTTGTCTTCTCTTGTGTCTCTTCCAGATGAGGAGTATGATGTGCTGAGCGAGGAGGATCTCGTGTTGCTAACCAGGAGGTTCGAGAGGATGTACCAGAACCGCAAGGGTTCAAGGCGTGCCGAGAGTACGTGCTACAGATGCTAGAAGATGGGCCACTTCATCGCCGAGTGCCCCGAGGAGATCAAGAACGACTACAACCGCAAGCACCGACCGCGAGATGACCACAAGCACTGCTCCAAGGACAAGTACCGCTCCAAGCACAAGAACAAGGAAGAGAGAAGGTCAAAGAACAAGCACGGTGGGCACAAGAAGAACAAGCCTCGAGCGATGGTGGCTGATGAGAGCGACATCGACACGAGCTCCACCAACACGTCATCAAGCTCAAGCAGCGAAGATGAAGACCGCGACCACCACAAGGAGAAGAAGAACGTGAACCGCAACTTCAACGGCATCTCCTTCGCCGCCGTCAACTATTGCACCATGGCGCATGACTCAGTGAAGAGCAAGGACGACTCCGACTCTGACTCCGAGGATGAGGTATTGACCGATCCCACCTCTTTGCGTAAGGAAATTGCTGGACTAGAGGAGTTGGTCGATAACCGTGATGATGTGCTTAGGAAGACCAACAAGGAGAAGAGAGAGTTTAGGTCCTTGCTAGGTGAGTCGAAGGAGAGAGTAGCTGAGCTTGAGTCCTTACTTTCTGAGACTGGAAAGAAGGTGATGGACTTTGAGTCTTTGCTTTGCGAGTCTAGGGAGAGAGTGCCTAAACTTGAGTCTGAGTTTGCTGTGTTGAAGGATGCTCCTGTTGTGTCGGATGAAATTGAATGCTCTTTCTGTGATGTGCGTCTAGCTGATTTGGTAGCTCTTAAGGAAAAACACATGACATGCCTTGATGAACTAGAAGAAGCTAGGGTTGAGATTGCTGAGTTGAAGTCTAGACCTTCTTTGCTAGGTGCTTGTACTTCTTGTCCTGTTTTACATGCTCAGTTGCTTGAATCTCATACCATGATTAGTTCACTTGAGGCTCAATTGAAATCACCCATTGCAAACTCTTGTTCTGCCTGTGATGTGGTTGCTTTGAAAAATGTTGAGCTTGCACAGTCTGTTGATCGTTTGCAAGATGAGAATGATGAGTTGCATCAGTGCTTGGGTTGGTTGTCTGGTCACGAGCCACAGCTTAAGATGTTGATTGCTGGGTTCAAAAGAGCTGATGGTTGTGGTTTGGGTTGTGAGAAGGATGATGAGAGCTGTGGTGAGAAAGAGAGAGAGCAAGCCAGTTCCACCACAAACATTCCAAACCCACCAGAGAAAACCCCACCGAAGAACAGCTTTGCACCTAAGCCCAACCACCTGTTGAACAAGCTTGACACCACTCCAGATCCTCCCAAGTTTCCACCAAAGACAAACAACTTCCAGAGGAGAGTGACTTTTGTGAGGAGTGGGGGTTACCAGAAAAGTGACAAGCCACAGCTGAGAGAAACCCCAAAGCCAAAACCAGTCCGCTTCCATTGTGAACATTGTGGAAGGGATGGTCACCTAGAAGAGTTTTGCTGGAGGAAGAAGAGGGAGGTGAGACAAGAGAAGGAGATGGGGAACAGGGACATGTACCACTCTTCCCGTAGTGTGCCTGTGTCTCGTTCACCCTTGCCTAGAGGAGAGGCTTTCGTGCGTACAGTGCCTCCATTGGGTAGTCGTGGTGTTCTAGCTCGTAGTAGTTTTGCTAGGCGGCCTCCTGCTCGTGGTCAGTTTGGTTCTAGGAGGTTTGACCGTAGCTTTGAGGCTAGGAGAGAGTCTAGGCCACGTGGTAGAGGTCCGATGGTGAGAGACGAGAGGGTTTCACATGGTAGAGTTGATTTTGCTAACCCTTCTTTTGAACCGATGGCCGGACACTGGTTTGACTCCTTTTGTGCTAACCCCAGTGTCGAGTCGTTCGCTCATTCTCATTTTCACTTTTGATTGTGCAGGTGGGAGGCTTGGAGAACTTTTGGTTAATGGATTCCGGCTGCTCGAGACATATGACAGGTAATAGGAAGTGGTTCTCCAGTCTCACCTCGGTGGTGTCCAGGCAGTACATCACTTTCGGTGATAAGGGTAGAGGTAGAGTGCTTTCTAAGGGAGCTATTCAAGTGAGCGATGGTTTTATGTTAAAGCGGGTTGCTCTTGTCGAGAATCTTTGCTTTAATTTGCTTTCAGTTTCTCAGCTTCTTGATGAGGGTTATGAGGTTCGGTTCAAGAGTGGTGATTCTCGGATTCTTGATTCTCGAGGTGATCTTGTGTGTATGTGTTGATGTCATTTTTTGACACGTGTTATAGCCGGCGCCTGGAGAGATTTAATGAAGGTTGAGATAGGGTCAAGGATGGAGTTCGGATTGAAATTGAATCGGATGCGTTTCGGTATCGAACTCAAGGCTTCTGAATCGGATCGGATTCGGATGTTGAAGGCGTCGCTAGCTTTGGGCTGGATTGGGCCATTAATGGGCCAGTTTGTTAAGAGCCTTAGGTTAAATAGTTTCTTTCTTTCGCGTCAAGTTTGTTCATCGGCTTGGAGTCTGTAATTCCAGGGTATAAATATTAACCCTCAGGGTCGAGAGAAGTTTAGATACACATCAATAAACTAACTTTTACTACTTGCATTTACTACTCGCAATTTACTTACAAGTCGGCGACTTCGCCATGCTTTTTCTCTTTCAACGAGTTCTCCTGGGCTAGTCGAGGCGATCCAGATCTCCAAGGCTTGCTCGTGAGTTCCGCTTCTACTGAGTAATATCTAAGCTTTAGCATCGGGCGCATCGCTGTTGCTCCGTTTAGATTTATTCGACAGTTATCGGTATCTGCTAGATCTTCAAGTATTTTCTTGTTGTTTTAGCCTTTACCACCATCTATCCAGCTTAGGGTTTTATCTAATCGGCTCTATCTAAGGCGTAATCTTAAGATTTATCTGATAGCTGATTAATACTGCTCTAAGTGTTGTTTTACTAAGCTCTATCGGATCGCTTCACTGTTGTCTTGTATTGCTTAGTCATCAATCGGCTACTTGCTGTTTGATCTATCGAAATCAGCTCCCTGTGCTGTTTTCATCATATATCGGAATCGGTCCTGCGCTTCGACAATACTAACGAAAGAATCGGCTCTTCGGCTGTTTCTTAACCTCCAATTTTATCCTTGTCAATCAACAGGTCAGATTGACTGGCACGCCCCGGTTTCTCTGCCTGATTTTTGCGTCAACACACTTTTGACACGCTCGGTGGGACACGAAATTTCAAGACCCATGGATTCAAATCAGATATCACCATATCAGTTTCAAGCATCAGTGTACTACCCCGTATTATCCCAGCCAATGTACCCATATCAGGGAAATTTCCAGGTACAATGCCCTCCTCAAATGTTTTGGCCAACGAGACCTCAAGTACAATCATCATATTAGCCACAACACATGGAGAACTATCAGTTGCAACAAACTCATCAAGTCATACAACCGATAGTTCCAAATGCTCAAGTCTCAATTCAAGACTCAAAATCAGAAGATTGTCAGCAGCAATATGCTATGACATCGGTTCGAGATCAATCGGAACTAATAGAAGATGACCTTGAACAGGATGAGAAAGGAGCTTTGAAGAAAGCTATTAAGGAATATAGATTGGCATGCCTCAAAACATTCAGTATTGATAAAGAGGGAGGTGTAACCCAAATCTGTAATTTTCCGAAACCAGAAGAATTCATAACTAAAGATCAAAATGAGAGAATGGTTAATGACCTGGTCTCTGATGACAATCATGATGTTACTCCAGCAGTTGATATTTTTACAGCATCTATTTCTTCAGAAGAATTTATTGCAGATGATACAATTGAATCAAATATCGGAGAAGAAAATGCTCAATTAAATCTGGAGTCAGAAGATGATGGAAAATTAGGTTATGGATTTACGTCGGCTGATAAATTGGAAGAAGTAGATTTGGGTGATGGAAGTAAGCCTAGACCGACATATGTAAGTTCTAAGTTGGATCCTGAGTTCAAATCCAAGTTAATAGCTTTGTTACAAGAATATAAAGATTGTTTTGCTTGGGATTATTCTGAGATGCCTGGTTTGGATCGATCGGTTGTTGAACATCGGTTACCAATAAAAAAGGGGTTTCGGCCATATCAGCAGCCGTCTCGCCGAACCGATCCTAAAATTCTAGATGATATTAAGGCTAAGATTACTCGGCTCATAGATGCTAAGTTTATTAGGCAATGCCGATATGCCGAATGGATTTCAAACATTGTTCCTGTATACAAGAAAAATGGGAAACTTCGGGTGTGCATTGATTTTAGAGACCTTAATAAGGCAACTCCGATGGATGGATATCCGATGCCTATAGCTGATGTACAAGTTGATGCAGCAGCAGGGCACAAGGTCATTAGTTTTATGGATGGGAATGCTGGATATAATCAAATTTTGATGGCAGTCGAGGATATTCATAAAACTGCGTTTCGATGTCCTGCTCATCTTGGCTTGTATGAGTGGGTCGTAATGACTTTTGGGCTTAAAAATGCTGGTGCTACATACCAAAGAGCTATGAATTATATTTTTCATGAGATCATTGGAAAGATCGTTGAAATATACATCGATGATGTTGTGGTTAAATCGGAGAGTTATGATGATCACTTATTCGATTTACGTCGCACGTTGGAATGCACAAGGAAACATGGCCTCAAGATGAATCCACTCAAATGTGCCTTTGGGGTATCGGCTGGTCAATTTTTAGGATTTATGGTTCATGAAAGAGGAATCGAAATCAGCCAGAAAAGCATTAGTTCGATCAATAAAGTTGTTGCTCCAGAGAATAAGAAAGAACTTCAATCTTTGATCGGAAAGATAAATTTTATCAGAAGATTCATATCTAATTTGTCTGGTAAGATTAAGCCGTTTACTCCATTATTAAAGCTCAAGGCTGGTCAAGAGTTCATTTGAGGAAAGGAACAACAAGAAGCTTTAGACAGAATTAAGGAATACTTAACTTCCCCTCCGATTTTGGTTCCTCCACAGAAAGGTAAGCCGTTTAAATTATATTTATCGGCTAATGAATGTGCAATCGGATCTGCCTTGGTTCAAGAGTTTGAAGGAAAAGAGTGGGTTGTTTATTTTGTTAGTAGAAGATTATTGGATGCTGAAACAAGATATTCTCCCGTTGAAAAGTTGTGCTTATGTCTATATTTTTCTTGTACTAAGTTAAGGCATTATTTATTATCGGCTCAGTGCATCATTGTTAGCAAAGATGATGTGGTCCGATATATGTTGTCATTACCGATTCTAAATGGGAGAATTGGTAAATGGATATTGGCCCTTTCAGAGTTTGATTTGCGATATGAATCGGCTAAAGCCATTAAGGGTCAAGTATTGGCTGATTTTGTTGCCCAGCATTGTGGTTCAGATATGTCTATGATAGAGCCAGTCCCTTGATCCTTGTTTTTTGATGGATCGGCCTGTGGAGTTGGTTCTGGAATCGGTGTTGTTCTCATCTCGCCTCAGGGGGCAAGTTTTGATTTTGCAATACCGATTGAAGATACTGCTACTAACAACCAAGCTGAATATCGGGCTGTGCTCAAGGGCTTACAATTATTAAGGGAGATTAAAGCCGATGCTGTTGAAATATTCGAAGATTCGATGTTAGTTGTGAAACAGTTATCTAAGGAATATGAATGCAATGATGATATTCTTTTAGGATTCAGAGATGAATGCTTCCAATTGTTGAAGGAGTTTAAGATGGTGACTATCGAACATATACCAAAACTCCATAATCATGAAGCTAATCGATTAGCGCAAAGTGCTTCAGGATACCAACCGATTCAGGATATATTAGAATCGGATCTCGCTGATGATGATTGGAGAAAAGAAATATTCGAGTATTTGAAAGATCCATCTAAAAGAACCGATAGGCGAGTAAGATTGCAGGCAATCAAGTATGTTTTAATGGAAGATAGGTTATACTATCGTACTCTCGATGGAGTGTTACTTAGATGTATCGGTTCTGAGGAAGCTAAGGTACTGATGGGTGAAATTCATGAAGGCGTCTGCGGAGAACATCAGTCGGCTTTCAAAATGAAATGGATGATTAGACAAAACGGATATTTTTGGCCGACTATTCTTGAGGATTGTTTCAAATATTATAAAGGCTGCCAAGAATGCCAGAAGTTCAGTAATGTGCAAAGAGCTCCAGCTTCGGCTATGAATCCAATTATTAAGCCGTGGCCATTCAGAGGTTGGGGACTCGATTTGATCGAGCAGATTAATCCACCATCTAGTAAGAATCACAAATTTATAGTAGTAGCAACCGATTATTTCACTAAATGGGTTGAAGCTATTCCTTTGAAAAATGTGACATCATTCGATATGATTGAATTTGTTAAAGAGCATATTATCTACCGATTTGGAATTCCTCAAACTATTACCACCGATCAGGGAACTATGTTTATTTCTGGTGAATTCGAAGAGTTTGCATCAAACATGGGTATCAAATTATTGAATTCTTCTCCTTATTATGCTCAAGCTAATGGTCAAGCTGAATCTTCGAATAAAGGGATAATCAAATTAATCAAGAGGAAAATAGAAGAAAATCCGAGGAAGTGGCACGACATGTTAAGCGAATCTTTGTTGGCATATCGAATGGCTTGCCATGGTGCTACTAAATTATCCCCTTATCAGTTGGTTTATGGTCGTGATGCCGTTTTGCCTTGGGAAATTAAGACTGGGTCTCAGCATATTGACCTACAGGATGATTTAACGATTGAAAACTATGATATTCTAATGAAGGAAGAATTGGAGGATTTGGCTGGACATCGGTTGAGAGCTTTGAGTAATATAGAGAAGGATAAAGCACGAGTAGCTCGATGGTACGATAAGAAAGTCAAAGTGAAAAGTTTTATCGAAGGAGATCTCGTTAGGAAATTAATATTGCCAATCGGATCGAAGGATTCTAAATTCGGGAAGTGGTCTCCAACCTGGGAAGGACCATATCGTATTCATCGGTGCGCGTCGGGTAATGCATACATTTTGGAAACACTTGAAGGGGAGATATTTACACGAGCTCAAAATGGAAAATATTTGAAGCAATATTATCCTAGCATTTGGGTTGGTTCGTGAATCGAGTGCTTATTAGGAAATGCAGTGTATAAGGATTAACGAATCGGATACGTATCCGTTCCAAAAACTTCTTGATCCGATCTAGGTATGAATCGGATGATAGATGGGCGATACGACTTACATCGTTCTCAGTGCAAAAAATAAAAAAAGATAAAGTCATGCGAGAATTAAAGTGGGGAGACAAAAGTCGAATTTACAAAATATTCATGACAAGTGCATCGGCTGAATTACGAGTTATTACAACAAAGATCGGATCATGTTCAAAGCACGCAGACGTGTTTGATCTACGTCATCAATGACATGCTGGTAAACTTCAATCGGACCTTCTTGCACCGGGATGCTTCTATGCAGTTTAAGCGCCTCGGATGCCTGAACTTTGAGGGTCTTTGTGAGTTCTTCAATTGCGGCTGGAAGCTGTTGCAGCTTCTTTTCCTCTTCCTCAAGACGTTGGCTGACTAATCAGAGTTCATTTACTAATTCTATTTTACGAGCCTTCAATTCATCGATTTTGGCCACCAAGGAAGGGCGATTGGCTTCAAGGAATTTGATTCTATCCCTGGTAGCATTAGCTGCGTTCTTCTTTTCCTCCGATTCCTTGATCAATAAATCCCGATTCTGTTGATCAGATATTTTCTGATGGGCTTCGATGAATTTGATCTGACGGCTTTCGATATAAGCCGCGGGGATGATGGCCGCTTGAGCTTCACGATTGAGATGAGGCCGCAGCTGATGGAGAATCGATCGGATCGGCCCAGCATCTTGAACTAGCACAAAAGTATCTTGCTCCAGCAGAACTAGGAGATCCAATAGTTTGTCCTTGATGTCTTCCAGAAGAGATGAAGTGTTGATTTCAGAAGGATGGGTGGCCGTATCCGATGAAATCCCTTTGTTAGCTGATTGCACTTCATCTTCATCCAAGAGGCCTCCGATTGGGAAATCAAAGAGGCTATTGTAAATTGAATCTTGAGCCTGAAAGGAACAGATTTGATTAGATCAGAAAAGAAGGAAAATTGATAATCAAGATAGGGGGAAGAGTAAATGAACCTGCTTCAGATTTATTTCATCAAATCGAGTAGGCTGCATTGAAGGAGCTAGAATCGGCTCTGTAGGGTCAGGGATTTCAGCCGATTTGTCTTGAGGATGCTCCGATGGTTTGTCTAAACAGAAAATCGGTTATGATGTTGAAGTAAAAGATTTCTTGATAAATGATAAAAGTTGAACTTCTGGTATTACCAATCGGATCGGGTACAGATGCTGACAATTTAGGGGAATTTGGATGAGAAACATGAGGAGAATTTAGTGCTGTATTATCTCCAATAATTTGCTCTGCGAAGTGAACCAAGGATAAGTAAAGGCGAATAAAGACGAGAATCGGAATTAAAAAGTTGATACCTGTTTCTGGTTGAGTTTCTGGTATCGTTTTTTGGATTGCCTTGGCCAGTATTGCGGCTGCTGTTGGAGCATCGATCGGCGTCATCTTGGGTTTCTTTGAAGATCTTTTTGAAGTAGAACCGATTACACGTTTTACCGATTTTCCTTTGATGATGTCTTTTATTGATGGTGCATCACCGCCCATGTAAGGGTCTTCTGATGGAGGAGCGTATTCAATCAGTTTATCGCTCTTGCTTCTTGTTGGAGGTACCAGATCTTCATCCTGCCAAAATAAAAAAGATCGAGATTATAACCGATTGCAAAAGTAGAAAGACCAAAATGAGTTACTACCTGAGGATCGATGACGAAATCTGGATCAAAGATGCGGCAGTAATAATTGGCCGATTTACAGAACAGGTGCTTGGACCATTCTCTCCACCAGGACTTAAAAGATGGAGATATTGCTGGAGCCAGTTTGCATGTCTTGAAATCGGTTATATTCACATTTGGGATTCGATTTAACAATTGATGGAGGTCTGATTCAGATCCGATTGTTTCTCGAGGTTTGAAGTAATCGGCGAAATATAGTTTAGGGATGGCTTGACCGAATCCCAGTTGTATTGCTATCACGAAAGGGTAATAGAATTCGTAAGAAAAAGTGTTATGAGACAAGGTAGGGAGGATATTCGGAAGGATCATCTCTTTAAAGATTAGTTCTGAATCGTCAGAAGTAGCTGAATCGAATCTGAAGTTGGTTGGTTTCTCAAAGTGATGATTGGGATCATTGTATGGAAACAAAATCAGATTGTCATCGTTAAATCCATGATAGAAACATTTGAAGCAAAGTGCCATCCGAGTGGGAATGGCTTTATCTCCGCCGATTGAAGAAGCGGCCTCGCCAAAAGAAAGACATTGACGAAGAACGATTTCCTCATCTTCATTTTGATCCGATGGGAATTGGCCATTGAAAATATCGGCTTGAAATGTATTTTGCATATAAAGGTTCAGCCATAAGTTTAAAAACCACCAGGGCCCTCCAAGAGAAGTAACTGGTTTATCATTCCTCAGGCGGACAGATACTTCATGCATGAGATTATATGTTGACCCGAGGAGAAGCTTACCCAGAGGGAAATGGTTCCCTGCTGCCAAATGTTCTGCTAACCGATGAATCGAGAAGAGGGACCGATTGTCTTTCCACCAAAGATATATTTCTCTAGCCACATCATGAGGAAAGCAGTGTATTCATGTTCACCTATAGCCTCAGAAGATTCAGAAAAAGTTGTGATGTATTCTTTCCAACCCTTAATTTTGGATGTATGAATCTTGTGGGTGGCTTTCGGAAGGCTGTCTAAAATAATTGGAGAAGTGATATCAAGACCAGTTAACATGACCACGTCGGCCAGAGAGGGAGACATCGGACCATGACCAAATAAGAAGGCATTTAGAGCATCGGACCAAAAGTATGAAGCGGATATCAAAAGGGGATCATTTCGTTCCATATCTGCTAAGAAAGGGTGATGCATTGTCCGATATTCTAGGAGTCCCAAATAGGGCGTTTGCTGCTGCTCATCCTCATGTACCAATTCTTCCATCCAGGGACTAAAGTGGGCCAAGATCTGAAAGGGTTTTGCCAATCGGGAGAATTTTCCGATAAAGATTTGAAGGGAATGCGATGCGTTTCTAGGTTTATGAAATCAAGGGGGTCCCTGTCTCCTGTAGGTCCTAAGAAAAAGAATCCAGGGGAGACTGTTGAAGGAATGATAACGTTGCTCCGGTTCGCCTAGAAGAGGAAAAAGAAAAAATTTGAGGAAACTCGAATCTATAGACAAGCTAACAGAGGAAAAGTTGAGGATTTTTCTTACTTGGGGGGCAGATGAATTGGAAGCCATTTTCAGCCTGCGTGGAGAAGATTTGAAGGCCGATTGAGTATACGGCTGTCAGAGAAAGTTCGCCGAGAGAGCTCGTTCAAGAAGACTGCAATGGAGGATGGCAGGCGGCGAGTGAAGACGGAGATTGAAAGAGGCCTTTTATTTATAGTCTTACCCTAAGAGGGTAAAGATGGAATTTTGTGTGGTCGAGTGAAAATCAGGGTTCCGTGCGAAACGGTAACAAATCGAAAGGGTCCGAGAATTTCGGGACAATATGGTCATCTTATCCCGAAACTGGGGGGCATGTGTTGATGGCGTTTTTTGACACGTCTTATAGCCGGCGCCTGGAGAGATTTAATAAGGGTTGAGATAGGGTTAAAGACGGAGTTCGGATTGAAATCGAATCGGATGCATTTCGGTATCGAACTCAAGGTTTCCGAATCGGATCGGATTCGGATGTTGGGGACATCGTGAGCTTTGGGCTGGTTTGGGCCATTAATGGGCCAGTTTGTCAAGAGTCTTAGGTTAAGTAGTTTCTTTCTTTCGCGTCAAGTTTGTTCATGTTGTAGTCGGCTTGGAGTCTGTAATTCCAGGGTATAAATATAAACCCTGAGGGTCGTGAGAAGTTTAGATACACATCAATAAACAAACCTTTACTACTTGCATTTACTACTCGCAATTTACTTACAAGTCGGCGACTTCGCCAAGCTTTTTCTCTTTCAACGAGTTCTCCTGGGCTAGTCGAGGCGATCCAGATCTCCAAGGCTTGCTCGTGAGTTCCGCTTCTACTGAGTAATATCTAAGCTTTAGCATCGGGCGCATCGCTGTTGCCCCGTTTAGATTTATTCGACAGTTATCGGTATCTGCTAGATCTTCAAGTATTTTCTTGTTGTTTTAGCCTTTACCACCATCTATCCAGCTTAGGGTTTTATCTAATCGGCTCTATCTAAGGCGTAATCTTAAGATTTATCTGATAGCTAATTAATACTGCTCTAAGTGTTGTTTACTAAGCTCTATCGGATCGCTTCACGGTTGTCTTGTATTGCTTAGTCATCAATCGGCTACTTGCTGTTTGATCTATCGAAATCGGCTCCCTGTGCTGTTTTCATCATATATCGGAATCGGTCCTGCGCTTCGACTATACTAACGAAAGAATCGGCTCTTTCGGCTGTTTCATTAACCTCCGATTTTATCCTTGTCAATCAACAGGTCAGATTGACTGGCACGCTCCGGTTTTCAAGGCCACGCCTTTCGCTCGTGTGTTCGCGCATCTGTCTACGCCTGATTTTTGCGTCAACAGTATGATCATTCCCGAGGGACAGATTTTTCGTGCTGATTTTTCTCGATCCTTTGGTCCTTCTCGGTGTTTGATCGCTGGTACTTCTTCTGAGCTTTGGAAGTGGCATAGGAGGTTGGGTGATGTGAGTTTGATTTACTCACACGCTTGAGTGCTCTTGACCTTATCCGAGGATTGCCCAAGCTCAAGTTCGAGAAAGATTTGGTTTGTGCACCTTTTAGGCATGGTAAGATGGTTGCTGCTTCCCACCCACCTTTGACAGATGTTATGACTGAGCGTCCATGGGAGCTTTTGCATATGGACTTGGTTGGTCCCGCTCGCGTTCGCTCAGTTGGTGGGAAGTGGTATGTTCTTGTGGTTGTGGACGATTTTTCTCGGTATGCTTGGGTGTTCTTTTTGGCGTCGAAGGATGAGACATTTGATTTTGTTCGAGATCTGATTTTGAGGCTGAAAAACGAGAGTAATGGTGGTGCCATGAGAGTATACGCAGTGACAATGGTACGGAATTTAAGAACACTCGTTTGATGCCTTCTGTCGTGATCTTGGTCTCGAACATCAATATTCTTCGCCATATGTTGCTTGCCAAAATGGAGTTGTTGAGAGGAAGAATCGGACGCTTTGTGAGATGGCTAGGACGATGCTAGATGAGCATAGGACTCCTAGGAAGTATTGGGCAGAGGCAGTGAATACAACTTGTCATGTTTCGAATCGGATTTTCCTTCGTGCTTTCAAGAAGAAAACTTGCTATGAGCTTTTCCATGGTCGTTTCCCACGTGTGAGTCACTTTCGGGTTTTTGGCTGCAAGTGTTTCATTCTTAAGAAAGGAAATTTGGACAAGTTTGAGTCTCGTTCGATGAATGGTATTTTTCTTGGTTATGCTAATCATTCTCGAGCATATCGTGTGCTCAATCTTGAAACTAACCAAATCATGGAGACTTGTGAAGTCACTTTCGACGAGACCATTCCGTGTAGCCCTTTTGCCTTTGAGTGTGCAGGTGATGATGAGTTGGGACAGTCCATCTTTGAGGAAGAACAGCTTGATGAGGAAGATGATGAGGAGAATCATGCACCGTGTGGAGATCGTGTACCTTCTACTTCCACTACTACCACGACGTTCGACGACGGCCCCACTGCTACACCTTCGTCGAGTCGCGCACATGATCGAGCTCAAGTGGAAGCTGATGTTGAGTGGGAGGCAATCTCGAGACGAGAAGCTCCCCGGCTGTTATAGAAGAATCATCCTGCGTCAAAGATCATAGGGGACTTGGATGAACGCACTACACGGTCGAGGTCACAGAACATCTCTCATTTCGCTCATTCTGCTTTTGTTGCGTCTTTCGAGCCCAAAAATGTTGGACGCGCTTTATCTGATTCTGATTGGGTCAATGCCATGCATGAAGAGCTTGAAAACTTTGAGAGAAACCATGTGTGGGAGTTAGTTGAACCACCTCCAAATTGCCATCCTATAGGAACCAAGTGGGTTTTCAAAAACAAGAGGGATGAGGGTGGAGAGATTGTGAGAAACAAAGCGAGGTTGGTTGCTCAGGGGTTTTCGCAGCAGGAGGGGATAGATTATGAGGAAACCTTTGCTCCTGTTGCCCGTTTGGAGGCAATTCGGATCCTTCTAGCATTCTCTGTTGCTAAATGGTTCAAGTTGTACCAAATGGACGTGAAGAGTGCCTTTCTAAATGGGGTGATCGAGGAAGAAGTGTATGTGAGGCAGCCCCCGGGTTTTGAGAGTGAGAGATATCCACACCGAGTGTTCAAACTCCACCGAGCTTTATATGGCCTAAAGCAAGCACCCAGAGCGTGGTATGGCAGGTTGAGGGGGTTCTTGCTTAGCAAGGGGTTTGTGATGGGGAAGGTTGATAAGACGCTCTTCTTGTTGAGAAATGGCAATGATCTTTTAATCGTTCAGATTTACGTGGATGATATCATTTTTGGTGGCACTTCTCACAGTCTTGTTGCCAAGATTGCAGTTCTTTCTCGGGCTACAGATCAAGCAGAACAAGGACGGGACGTTCGTGCACCAAAGCAAGTACACCAAGGACATTCTCAAGAAGTTCGACATGAGCGATTCCAAACCGATGACTACACCGATGAGTACGACTACAGCTTTGGATGCGGATGAGGACGGAGAACCAGTGGACCAGAAGGAGTATCGGAGCATGATCGGCTCCCTTCTCTACTTGACGGCGACGAGACCGGACATACAGTTCAGCATGTGTCTGTGCGCTTGTTTTCAGGCTTCACCGAGGACTTCACATCGTCAGGCCGTCAAGCGGATTTTCAGGTATCTCAAATACACTCCTGAGCTGGGTCTTTGGTATTCTGCTGATTCCTCACTTGCACTCCATGGTTTTTCTGATGCGGATTTTGCTGGGTGTCATGTTGATCGCAAGTCTACTTCTGGTCAGTGTCAGTTTCTTGGTTCGTCTCTTGTGTCTTGGTCTTCTCAAAAGCAGTCCAGGGTAGCCCAATCCACCACAGAAGCCGAGTATGTTGCTGCTGCTAGCTGTTGTTCCCAGTTGCTTTGGATCACCTACACCTTGAGAGACTTTGGCTTAGTCATGTCCCATGTACCACTTCTTTGTGATAGCACCAGTGCCATAAGCGTAGCCAAAAGTCCCGTGCTTCATTCCAAAACCAAACACATAGAAGTGAGGTACCACTTTCTGAGAGATCATGTGGAGAAAGGAGATATTGACTTTGCCCATGTTTCTACCCAAAACCAACTTGCAGACATTTTCACCAAACCACTTGACCAAGCTACCTTCACCCGCTTGCGAGGGGACCTTGGTGTGTGTGCGTTTTTCTGAGCTGAGTTTTGGAGGCTTCTCTTGTAGCATATGTATACTATTGTACCATCTTTGTATCTTGATGTACATTTTTCTGTTTTTGTATCTTGATGTATAGCTTTCATCTTTGCATCTTGTGATATATCATGCTGCATTTGTATCATATCTTAGGATGAGCTTCTCCTATATGCAGTGATTGCTACAACTTGCTACATTTTAGAGTTTAGGCAGGCTGGCTAGGGATTGATTGTATGGATGGCTATGCTCTTGATGGTTCTGATATATATTCTATTGAGATAGTCTCCTTTTTGAATTAAAATGACAAACTGAACTTAAACTCTTTCACCCATGAGTAAATGCCTTTGCATGTCTTGATTGAGCCGAAATGGCTATATCTTGCTTAAGATCATGCTAGGATGTGATATTCTTTTCAATTGGGTCAAAGACCTTTGTCATTGTGAATGTTTAGCCCATGCTTTATCTTGTAGAGGAGCATAAGCTTCTTTTTGTCGCAAAGACATTTCATGTACCATGCTTAATTTGAAAAACTTGAAAAATGAGATGTCTATGCATGAAAGAAGAAAGATGAGAAAAAGATACATTTTGAGAAATTTTATGCTCATGTCTCTATGCTTTCACCATTGCACACACTTGCACACATGGGTGCTAACGGTTGCATGTTGTTTGCCGGAGAAGTCTCCCTTGAGAAGTGAACACATGGCTCCGTGCTTTGACATGACATGAGATAGAATTTGGGCGTTTGTAATGATCTTTTGTCAAGAATGCTTGTCCTTTCATGATCTTGGTGGGATGAAGTCTATTTTTGCTTAAATGATCCATGTTTAGGACTTTGCTCATGTGGTGACATTTTTGATATAATTGAACAAATTGATCATGGCTTTGTCAATTGGATGTATGTCTTTACTTTCTTGATGGCAATGCCCGTGTCACATGATGAACTATCTAGTTTGCCTCTTCTCTAACTTGTAGCACTTTGTATTGCTCATTGTATATTTGAGAAGCTTGTAGTTGCATTTTGTACACTTTTTCCTTGATTTGTGCATTGTCAACAAGGGGGAGAATTTCTGGAGCATTTTGCAAGGGGGGGAAGTTGCTGAATTTGTGAGAAAGTTTTTGAGCTTGAATTTGTTGGATTTGTGTGAGACTTGATGAGAGCTTTGCGAAAAGGAAGTTTTTGAAAATTTGTGAAGTTTCTGAGGGTTTGAGTATTGGAAAACATTGCTGGGCATATTTGGAAGGTTTTCGAGTTGAAACGGCATCTTTGCGAGCTTGTTTGTGCAAATTCTGCATTTTTGGGTTTGGTCATCTGTCAGGGGCGGTTTAACCGCCTCCCCGGGCGGTTTAACCGCCCCTGTGCAGTGTGCACAAGATTTGTGAGATTTTGAGCATTTTCGAGTGATTTTCGCACGCACAAGTTCACTTGTTCAGGGAGAGTTGCATCTTTGCAGGGGGAGTGCTTTGAGTGTTCTGAAAAGTGAATTGGAGATTTGTGATTTGTGCTTTGTGCTTTTGCTCTTTTGCCGATGGTGTTGAGCCCTTTTCGCTTCCTATGGAAGGGTCGGCATTTTTCTGAGTTTTCTCTTGTGAGTGACTTTGATTTGGCTTGTTCCGGCTTTTGGTCACTTGCTTGAGCGCTTATTTTTCGATTTCTTTTATATTTTCTTTTTATATCTTTGGTTACTATGTGTGTGTGTTGTCAATGCACTCATCAAGGGGGAGATTGAGGACCCGGTGTGTCCGAGGACTGGTGGATGGTCGCTACCTGGTGTGATGAGTGATTGACAACGTGGTGTGGATTGACGTTTCCCTTGGCTCAAGTATTGCAGGTGTAGAATGCGGCTTGATTGCATTGGTGCAGGTGAAGAATAGGCGCGAAAGGTCTTAGCCATGGCGGCCTCCGTGGAGCGGAGAAACAAGTAGGCTTGGTTCGAGGGACCCGGTGGCCAGATGGATCAAGTGCGGTTCACATGCTGGCAAGAACGAGCAAGTGGACGTGGTTCCGGTGCAAGGTAGCGGCGCACAACCGAAGCTCGTACGCAGACGAGAAGCCGGTGCAAGGTAGCGGCTAACGACCGAAGCTTGTACGCGGGGTTTGGTGATTTGGCCACAAAATCATCGGTGGACGGTTTCCCTTGGTTTGGGCCTCAAAACCAAGGCCGAGGACTCGACGTGGCGAAGATGGGCCACTGGGCTGTGGCATCAGCCAGGGGCGGTTTAACCGCCTCCCCCTAGGCCGGCCTAAAATCGTCGTCGAGGAGCTTCGATCCGGAGGACACGCGGCGTGATTGCAAGGCTTGCGTCGGAGGGAAGCTAGCTTGCGGTGGAAGCTGTCCCAGCCGGAAAATATCTGAAACCAAATGTCAAATTTGCCCCTGAGGGATATGTATCACTTAGGGGTAGTTTAGTCTTTAGAGCACCACCACTTGGACTACTAATTGGCCCCCTAGGGGTTGGTGGCTATTATCTCTTTAGCTGTCTCTCTAGTTGTCTCTTTGTTTTTCTCTTTGAAGTAGTCTTCCTCTTCATCCCTTCCACCTAGAACTATTTCGAATCATTCGTAGTTTGTATAGGTAAATTCATGGTTGGTTGATTGAGTTTGTGTTGCTCATCTTTGTGCCATGATTTGAATCCACGAGCTCATTTTCTTTTTTCTATTTTCGGAGCTATTTTCGGAGCTATTTTTGGGGGATTTTCGTTCTTCACTTACTTGGGCGTTTTCTCTCGGATTTCTTTGGGGGATTCACGTATGAGTGCCTTGTGCCTCTTTTGCTGGTGATATCTTGCTCCCAAACGCCGGGAATCGCTTTGGAATTGAAGATTTCGGGATGAACTCGAGTTCATGGTGTTCTTCCTTAGATTTGAGATTTCGGGAGTTCTAGTGAGTTAGAGGCCGAGATTTTTGGGGAATCTACTCCACTGGAGGTGTACATCATCTCCCCAAAGTTTCGTCTCAAAAGCTCAAGCCGTTTGGGAGATCGACTTTTTACCGAGAGCTCCCAGGCCAGGCCGGTTTTGACCGCCCCCAGGAGGTTAAACCGCCTCCCCTAGGAGGTTAAACCGCCCCTAGGGAAGTTAAACCGCCCCTGGCTGGGTAGAGAAGGTTTTGCTTCGTTTTGGTTCGTTTTGTGTTCGTTTCGATCGATTTGAGTTCCGCTGCGTCATTCTTGTTCCTAGGGTTAATAGCTTGACAGTAGCTACGTGATCTTGGCAAGATTGCTTTCGGAGGCATCGGAGTTGATTTGGGAAAATAGCCGGATTAGTTGAGAAGAATTTTTATCGGCTCCCATTCACTCCCTCCTTTCTGGTCGCCGTTTCGGTCCTTCACAAGGAGCCTGGACCGGAGGACACGCGGTGTGGCCGCAAGGTTTGCGTCGGAGGGAAGCATGCTTGCGGTGGAAGGTATCCCAGTCGGAAAAAGATTCGCAAAAATGTCAATTTGCCCCTAAGGGGTATTTTGTTGTATGCTTCATGTAAGGGTGTTCTCGACATTTGCAGGGCGCCTGTATATATGAGAAGTGGCTATTGTGGGCAGCCATCCATTGGGGGAGAGAGGTAGTGGACATCTCATTTGTTTGTGAGAGGGTCTTTTTTAGGGTTTGAGAGGGAGAGAGAAGAGAGATCTTTGATTTGATCTTTTGTTATTCTAGTTTTGTTTGTGCTAGTAAGTGGCTTGTAACCGCACATGGTGAAGTAATCCAATCATAAATTTCGTGCGAAATCATTTGCTCCCGTGTGAATCTGAGATTTCTTATTTTCGGGATTTTTGGAGCTATTTATTGGGAATTTTTCATTCGTCACGATTAGCTGCGAAATTCGTGAAATTTGTTGGGAGCTTTTGTTGTTAGAATCCTTGTGAGCAATCTTGATGTGATTCCTCCTCAAATCCGTGGCGAATCGGGCGTGAATTTGAAGTTTCTTTAAATCCGTTCTGCACCTAGGTTTGCTCGGTTTTCTCCAAAATTCGAGATGGTTTCTTGATCTTTCTTAGATCTTTTTCATGGATCTGTTAGCTCTTGAGGAGGTGCGTTTATGCCTTGGTTTGTGTTTCGATTCATCGTGTCTTGAGGGAGGACTTTTCGTTTGAAGTTTGGACGTTTCTTCGTTTGCCCTTTTGCTGTTCTGCCTCTGTTCGTCGACTGCCAGACGAGCTCGTTGTCGTGACCAGCGATGCGTGCACGCGTGCACTCGTGAGGCGCAGCAAGCGAATCGGTGCTCGCGGCCCAGCTCAGTCCACACCCGTTGCAGTGTGGCCAGGTGATCTCGCGGCCCACGCGTGGTGCAGTAGCAGGTCGAGCGACAGCTCGTGTGGCCCAGCACACAGCAGATCAGGCCAACGCTCGTGTAGGCCAGCGTCAACAGCGACAACAGCAAGGTAAGTAGGAGGTTTGTCAGGTCTCGCAGCATTTCTCTCGCGGGGAGTGATTCAGATTAGTGTGTAAGCTACATAGTACATTCTGCAAAGTTTGAGTCATCAGGTTGTCCGCGTCAGGTAAGCTGAAGGTGAGGAAACAGCAGGACAGGTTTACTTAGAGATCGATACTTTGATTTATGATGCGTCACTTTCAAGCAACAGAATTTCTTCCATGATTTGCATGCTTAGCTGAATGTTATCGATGGTTAGTGATTGAGCTAATTCATTTAATCTTCTCGATGCATGCTTTGTTTAGTGGTAAGTGTCAGCACTGTTTTTCATTTGCTGCTTGCTTTGAAAGCTCGGTCATGTACTGTTGAAAAGAAATAGATTTTATCTCGGCTCCTATATATATGAGTATTGGTTCTTACGCTTTCAATTGTTTAATCACATTTTGCTTTGCTTTTCTGTAATTGGCCTGAGAGAAAATTAATTCCTTCTCAGTGGATATGCTAGATTATCTTTTTTACATGAGAACTTGTTTTAGCCGGTGATTAGTGAGCAGCTCTTTTCGGTATTTTCCTTCGCTTCCGTATTGCTTTGAGCTTTCCTAACTCGTTCCTAGGGTGAGCTTGCCACGAGTTGGCTTGTGTCACTTTGATGGTTAGAAGAGAGGCGTGTTGGGTCATAATCGGGACATAGGCCTTGTTCTTCACCAGAGAGAATTTTTTAAAGGCTCCCATTCACTCCCCTCCCCCCCCCCCCCCCTCCCCCTTTCGCCCGTTTCGGTCCTACAATTGGTATTAGAGCCGGTTAAGGACCAGTCCACCTTTATTGGCTTTGTGATCCACGGGACGACAAGGGAGAAGGCGATTTTGCTTCCGGATTTGGTTTTCGAGATTTGAGCTTGCTTTTGACTAATCCTAACCGGTGCTTTGAGCTATGGCACCAAGCTCTTCTTGTGTGTCTCTGTCCTCAGGTGGAGAGAAGCGTGATGAGCTTAATGAAGGGATGACGTTTATGCGTCTTTTGGAAGAAGTGCATCAAGAAGACGATCTTCGACGCAAGCTTCACAAGATGAGTAGAAGTAAACTCTTCCAAGGTATAATTGACTTGTTCACTCTCCTTTGTGCTGATGGCGAGATCATAGTTGAGCTTAAGAAGAAAATTGACACGTTTGAACTTGATAATTCAAATGGTACTTCTTCTTCATGCAATTCTTGTGATGCCTTGATTAGAAAGAATGTCAATTGGAAATCTTGTTGTGATTGGTTGAAATCTGAAAATGACTTGCTGAAATCTAATGCCTCTAAGCCATGTCCTCCATGTGATTTCTTGCAAGCTGATCTTGATGAGGCTAGAGATGAGATTGTTTTGTTGGAGTCCAATGCTTCTTTACCATGTGCTTCTTGTGAGTCTTTGCATGCTAAAATTAAAGAATTGAAATTGACTCACACCGCTTGTTTGGATGAACTTGAGCATGCTAAGGCTGAAATTTGTGAGATGAAGTCTATACCTTGTAGCATGTGCTCTTTGGTTCTTGATGATGATGTTTGCCTTACTTCTTTGGATACTCATGATGATTTGCTTGATGTGAATGATGATGTTTGTTAATGTGGTCTCATTTGCACATCATGCATTGAATTAGAAAGTGAAGTTTTGGCTTTGAAACAGATGCGCAATGATATGAGCGCCAAGTTGGTTGAGCACAAGGAGATTAGTGCGAACCTTGAGAAAGAAAATGATCTATTGCGTACCACATATGCCAAGTGCATTGAGGAGGAGATGACTAATTTGAAAAATGCTCCATGTGGTACTTGTGAGCGGCTCAAGTTTGAGAATGGTGTTTTGCTCACCAGATGCAAGAGTGTTTGTGCTAAGTCTTTGGATTCTCATGATTCTCGTCACTCTGACATTTGTGTTTCCAAAATTGATTATTCCCAATCGGAGTTGACTTCTTGTGCTGAGCGTAAGTCTTTAGATGTTAGTGCTTGTGTTGGTGCTTTGGATTGCTCTTCCATAGCTATTCCTAAGCTTGTTGATTCTTCCTGTGTTGTCCAAGATAATTCAAGTGGCAAGGGTGCTTCTCACTTTTTCGGAACTCATACTCCCAAACTGAAGTTTCTTTGCACCTTTTGCAAGAAAGATGGGCATACCGTTGAGTTTTGCTTTCGTCGTATCAAACATGAGAGACGTGTGCGCTGTTGGCGGTCGATATCCATGACTTTTACCGCCAACATTTCTCCGGATTTCATGCTCATGTAGTGATAATCATGCTAATATCATTTATACTAATGAGTTCCACAAGTTTTGTGCAATTTGTGAGCGAAGGAACAAACAGGAAAAACAGGAGGCCAAACTGGCACAGGGCCAGGCCGGCCGGCCTAGCCCAAGCTGACCGGCCCCTTTCTGCCTCTTCTGGCCACGGTTTTGATCCACAAGCTATCTAACACACCAAGGATGATCATGAGCCGTGAGTTTGATGTCGGTTTGATCCGAGGACCCGGAAGGCCTAGGATGGGATAAACATGGATTGAAGGGCCCACAACCTAGGATTCTTGGACGGCTTCAACCAACGCAACCGTTACCGACTTCAGGACATCATCCAAGCCGTCCCTGCAAAAGTCGGTACCACTTGGCACCAGGGCCAGGCCGGCCGGCCTACACCAGGCCGACCGGCCTCCCACCGTGGCTTCCACGCTTCCTCTTTCGCGTGGATGCTAAGCAGGAGGTGTGCGTCACTCCTAAGCAGGATTTCACCCTTGGAGAGCTATAAAAGGCGCCCTTCACCTCCACACAAGACACACCATCCATTGGAGAGAAGAGAAGGCTCAAGATGTAGTCCACTATTATCTTAGAGTAGAGTAGAGAGAGTAGTGGGTGAGTGCTTGGGTGATAGCCAAGCGTGTAGAGGGAGTTCGGGAGCAATCTCGGCCTTCCCTCAACATTGTTCCGCCCCCGAGGAATAAAGCTTCAGAGATATCTTCAGTAAGTTCCTCGGTCTCTTACCTTAGTACCTCGCTAGTTTACTCTTTACTTTCAGCAATTTATCTTATCTATATGATCTGCGGGTACCTGAGTCTGCGCGAGTGACTTCTTGTTTGGGGTTTCCTCTATAGCCCTTCGCGTTGGGTGGAGGTCAGTGGCTGAAAGCTTAGGCGTGGTGCCTGTGCTAGCTAGTCACCTTAGGTTGTGTTGCACCCCACGGAACTGCAGTGGTAGGCGGCAGGTGGTGACAGCCCTGTCCGTCCTTTGTACTCCACCACGTTCGGGTGTACTCATAACAGTAGTGCTGAGCCCGGAAGAACCCCTCTCTCACCCCGTTCTGAGTTCTTCCCATTCTAGCCATCGAAGCAGATCATGTTAGGTTAAGATAGGTTGTCTGGGGTAACGAGTGGCTAACTAAGGTTAAGCTCTCTACACCCTTTACCCTTTTCTCCCCTGGTGGGTCCGGTTAAGAAAGTTCTAGGCTAGTCGCGTCTACCGTTCCTTGGATTTGACATCCAGGTTCTTACTCCCCTGGTGAAAGGCTACATCGGACTCCGTGCGCTTGCGGATTTAGTTAGGCTAAGAAGTGCCAACAAGCTTTTCTGGCGCCGTTGCCAGGGAACGGTAGCAATACTAGTGTAGGATCTTTTTAGCTGTACACTTTATCCCCATAACCATCTACCACATGGAGTTTTCTCCTAGTTATCCGGCAGTTCCATTTCGCGAGTGTTTGGAATTGCCACCATCCTTCCACCCTGTTATCTGATGGCTTAGAGATCCGCCCCAATCTTGTTGCCATCGTTTGTTCACACTCCTTGCAATAAATAAGGAGAAGTTCTCTCCTAACATTCCCGGGATGAACCAAGACGGAACTCTTCCTGTTTTTCTCTGACGGGGGAAGCAAAGTTTTGGTACAATCGGAGTGCAAGAGGAGTTGGAGGAGATTGGATCAAAGTGAAGGTTGAAGTTTGTCTGTTTGTCTATCCCATCCCTAAAGCTCAGAGATGAGTCACTTGTAGCAACTTGGGAGAAGTTTGGTATGGTGCTCATACAACGATTCGTTGGTAAATTGAGACATAGTGCTCATCCTCAGGATCAGTTTTTGATTCTCCCATCGACTTCCCCATGAACCAAACAGCAAATCCTCACTCTTTCATTAGATCCACTGCCTCCAACCATACGAAGTGAGCGAACAAAAGCCCCCAGACCAAGAGAATACCCGTAAGGATCTGCCACGTTAGGTGTGCACGCTCAAGGTCTGAGTAATTCATTTCGGAAGTCACGACCGCAGACCAAGGGTCTATCTGCGGTTACGAGCAAGGAATGACGGAGGAAGCCGAAGCTAGTTGACGCTAGCTTTAATGCCCTCCACCTATTGAGGGGACTGACACACAAGAAGTTGTCCATGATCTTTCGTAAGCACCTGAAAGGGATCAACGGCCAGATGTTGGAAAACAAAGGAACTATCCGAGTTGTGCCTGAGGGGCGCAGCAGAGTGATCCTTGATTTCCACATTTTTGATATCCTCGAAGGTGACAAAATCTTCTTGTTGGATCAGCCAATAGAGCATCTTGTCACGATCGAGCTATAGCTCAGAGTTGACAAAGAAAACATCCTGATCGACCTTGCACGATCAGTGAGTTCAGCCTTGCACGATCATTATCGCAAAGGGCTAGACAGACCCCGTGAAGAATCAGTGGGCATATTTTTCAGATGCTCACCCAATCCCAAGGGCAGAACCGGGCAGTCAAGCTCGACATGGTGGAGAACCACAGCCTCCTCCACTAGAGTTGTTGATTGCTGCCACTTGGATTGAGACATGTCTCTCTTCCACTTGGAATAGAGATATTTACCTCTTCACGACAATCGCAGCACGCCAGTCATCATCAGTGATAAACTGACAGAGAATGAGGCTCGGCAGGCTGCAACAGTCTTAGAGAAGTATCGGTCCATTTTTAGGTATTCTCTACAGACTAGACGGGGATCAACCCCAACACCCATCGTATCGCTTGAACCAGACAAACAGCCTTTTGGCTGAATGATGCGATGAGAGAGGTAGGCACACCTGCATGTGGGTATTATTTACCCCATGTAAGCACCCACTTCAAGTGGTGAAGCACTAGCCAATTTTCATCTACCTCCACCTGTCTTTATTGTTTGGTCTATGCAATGCACCAACAGAGGTGTATGATATCAGCCTTCTCTCCCATTATCGAGGACATCCTTTGTCCTTGTCGAGAACATCATGGAGGAATTCCTTGATGATTTCCCAGTCCATGGACAACCTTTGGTTTATGCCTCGCGGATATGGATAGAGTTCGTGAGAATCCCCAAAGGCTCCACCTTGTCCCAAATTGGGAGAAGTGTCAGCTGAGAAGGCCCCCATCATACAACCTCCTGATTGGATTCTTCCTATCAAGATCATGTGCAACGCTAGTAACCATACAATCGGGACAGAGCTGGATCAATGCAAGAAATCATCATTATCAAAAGCATTGACCAGAGTTCGACAAACAACGGAGAAGGAACTGTCTGTAGTGGTATTCACCCATGACAAGTTCAGACCCTACTTGGTCGATGTCAAAGTGTTAGCACACGGACCATGCTACACCAAGATATCACCTGACCAAGAAGGACGACAAGCCACAACTCATCCGTTGGATTCTTGCTCCTTCATGAATTCGCTTCACGAATCAAAAGAAGAAGAGAGAAAATAAATGTGTGGCATATCATCTCCCAAGGATACAAGTTCAATCATATGAGATGATACTCTCTCAAGGGTCATTTTACAGATTTGGACTTACACCCTCAGAGAGAAGGAATTCATTCACCTTATCAGATTTAACCAATGGGATTCATATCATACTGGTTTACACCACCGCTGCAACCCACATGTGAGACCCGCAAGATTCTTAAGTGTCGGTTCCACTTCTCACAGAGAATGAGCTACGGAAGTTTTTGTTTCCTTCCGTATAAACCTCGTGCTAAGGTTCGACAGACTGATCACCTGACCAACCAAGCACACACACGCTAAGAGTCTTTGTGGTGCCCATGATGCTTATTGAGTCGAAGGACTGACGAGCATCTTGGTGATCATGGACTAAACGTCCATAGTAGTTGAAGCACTTCATGTTGTGGATAAGGAGATGGAGACTCTCACTCTAGCCTTAGAAGTGCAATAGCGGGTTGGAAGTAAACCACCGGGTCGCAAATCCGTACCATCTTCAGATAGTCAATCAGAAACATCGACAGAATATCATGAACAATCTGACATGGAGAAGGGATGGAAGGGCAATCACCCGAGACACTTTGTGCACACAGAACATCATTCCCATTAGGAGAACAAAAAGGTGAAACAGAGACCCCCAATCAGCCAGAGTCAAAATGATGAAATCAAATGGTTGAGTTGGAGGATGGAGAAGGAAGGTTTTCCTTTACACTTCTCCTCGAGGACAATGACAGGGATGTTTTCAGTTGAAAATATTCCTCGAGCCCGACATCCCGGAACTCGAAGCTATGGACTGCTACGAGTATCTGAGTTACTACCATAGTCTATGGTCATGGCGAGACCTAAAATGTGCCATTATCTTAGTATACGTTAGGGTGATGAAATTTCCCTTTTCATTTTGATTTTCCAAAGTTTGTTTTTCTAGCAGCACCCCCATATTTTCCCTTTTGAATAAAATGTTGCTTTGTTCTACCATGGATTGAGTGGTTGGTGCACACTTGTGTGCCAACCACACCCCTGCTCTAACTCTACACTAAGTGCGCAGAAAACAGAATGAGCAACACATCAAACGAGCAGTCTTCACCCGTGCCCAAATAACCACATGGCAGCCATCTGCTGAGATTCAACTACGCACGGAGGTTTGAAACCCTTTTCCCGTTTCCTTTCTTGGTTTTAATTCAAATACGAGCATGAGTTCATGACAATTAAAATTTGAATGAAACACCTAGAAAGAGATGGAATTCCTACATGTTTATCAAAGGTGCATAAGCTTTATTTTCTTTACAAGTACCGATGTGCCTTTGGAACTTTACGATAGGATCACTTGATCTTTCGCTTATTGACCCTTACGATATAAAGACATGAGAGGCTTGTTCTTTTCTAATTCAAAGTCTTGGAGAATTTCATTTTGAAAAAAAAAATAAGGCAACTCTCATTCATGCTCAACTTTGCCAAGTCCCATCCAGAGCCATATCATACATGACATAGTTTTGAAACTCCACATAACTATCTTTACATTTTGAGCTTGATCAAACATCGTGCCTTCTGAGACATGCATGTTCTTCCTAGCACTTTGGTCATTCACGTACACGTTTCATCAAATAAAGTCCATCATAGAATAAAAGTCCATCAAAAGTGGTTCTCAAGCAGCTCTTCATCCCCCTGAAAAAAATGAAAAAAAAGATGAGTGGGAGGTCCTACTCGAGCAAAAAAAAAAAAAATGAGAAGAGAGAAGAAGGGGAAAGATGGAAGAAGCTAGAATCAAATACCACTCAAGGACATTCATCATCCATCATCCACATTCACTTGCACTTGACCAAAGTTCATGGTTGACATGATCTCTCGGAGACAAGTTATTTGATCTCGCAACATAGATGGAAGAGATAAGCATTTCTATCAATCCCTACCTTGAGTGCCACATACAGCCTTGTAGAGGTAGGTGAGGCTACCTTGAGCGACTGAGTGGCTTGAGAGAATGAGAGTATGCCTCCATATTTTGAAAAAAAAAATCTCCAATTACTGAGAAGGAGGAATCAGGCTCTCCATTGATTTATTCTGAGGTTCAATAGGTGAAAGTGAAGGTGTTAGCCACCTGGAATCCAAGGTATGAGGGAAAGCTTTGAAATAATTCTTATGCGTACTCTTGATTTCATGACCCTAGGCTTTGCTTGATCCTCTGGATCTAACTCAACCCTTTGCTCGGGACGAGCAAAGTCTAGGTGTGGGGGCGTGTTGGCGGTCGATATCCATGACTTTTACTGCCAACATTTCTCCGGATTTCATGCTCATATAGAGATAATCATGCTAATATCATTTATACTAATGAGTTCCACAAGTTTTGTGCAATTTGTGAGCGAAGGAACAAACAGGAAAAACAGGAGGCCAAACTGGCAAAGGGCCAGGCCGGCCGGCCTAGCCCAGGCCGACCGGCCCCTTTCTGCCTCTTCTGGCCACGGTTTTGATCCACAAGCTATCTAACACACCAAGGATGATCATGAGCCGTGAGTTTGATGTCGGTTTGATCCGAGGACCCGGAAGGCCTAGGATGGGATAAACATGGATTGAAGGGCCCACAACCTAGGATTCTTGGACAGCTTCAACCGAACGCAACCGTTACCGACGTCAGGACATCATCCAAGCCGTCCCTGCAAAAGTCAGTGCCACTTGGCACCAGGGCCAGGCCGGCCGGCCTACACCAGGCCGACCGGCCTCCCACCGTGGCTTCCACGCTTCCTCTTTCGCGTGGATGCTAAGCAGGAGGTGTGCGTCACTCCTAAGCAGGATTTCACCCTTGGAGAGCTATAAAAGGCGCCCCCGAGGAATAAAGCTTCAGAGATATCTTCAGTAAGTTCCTCGGTCTCTTGCCTTAGTACCTCGCTAGTTTACTCTTTACTTTCAGCAATTTATCTTATCTATATGATCTGCGGGTACCTGAGTCTGCGCGAGTGACATCGACTCTTGTTTGGGGTTTCCTCTATAGCCCTTCGCGTTGGGTGGAGGTCAGTGGCTAAAAGCTTAGGCGTGGTGCCTGTGCTGGCTAGTCACCCCAGGTTGTGTTGCACCCCACGGAACTGCAGTGGTAGGCGGCAGGTGGTGACAGCCCTGTCTGTCCTTTGTACTCCACCATGTTCGGGTGTACTCATAACAGTAGTGCTGAGCCCGGAAGAACCCCTCTCTCACCCCGTTCTGAGTTCTTCCCATTCTAGCTGTCGAAGCAGATCATGTTAGGTTAAGATAGGTTGTCTGGGGTAACGAGTGGCTAACTAAGGTTAAGCTCTCTACACCCTTTACCCTTTTCTCCCCTGGTGGGTCCGGTTAAGAAAGTTCTAGGCTAGTCGCGTCTACCGTTCCTTGGATTTGACATCCAAGTTCTTACTCCCCCTGGTGAAAGGCTACATCGGACTCCGTGCGCTTGCGGATTTAGTTAGGCTAAGGAGTGCCAACATGCGCGCTAAAGCTTTTAGGAACCCACGTAGCCTTTCCCATGGCACGTGTGATCCTAATCTGGGCACAAAGTTAGATATTGGAGGTTCTTGCTCTAAGCTCCAAGGGACTTGTCGATTGAATGAGAATGGTGATATGTCCCCTCGGACCGTGCCTACAGACATGCCTTTGTACCATTGCTCTTATTGTGACAAGGACGAGCATCAAGAGAGCTTTTGCTATAGGCGTGCAAGACGCATGCGGCGAGTTCGTGCTTCTAGGCCTTTGATTGTTCATAGCCCACTCATGGCATGAACACTTGTGTGCCTAGTCAGAAGCCGCATTTTGTTGATAGGTTTTATGACTCTTTTTCTAGTGGGGTAGTTCATGATCGTGGACATGTTTCTAGTGTTTCTCGTGTTGGTCCACGACATGATTTTCATGATGCTTCTGCTGGTTCTTCTTCAAACACCTCGAGGGATCATTACCTTTTTGCTAGTGGTAGCACTCGTTCTTCTTCTCGAGTTTGTACTTTGAGGCATGGTTCTAAGAGTGTTGCTAGACCTTTTCATTCGAACCGGCATTTGCATCATGCTAACCCACATGATAAGTTGAGTACACCATTTACCCGTGTGACCAAGTCTTGGGTTCCCAAGTATATGTTTGCTAACCCTTCGGGATCCAAGATTCGGGTTTGTTTGTCCTCTCATGTGTAGGTACGAGGATACGGGATGGAGAACATGAGCTCGGTTATTCTTGGTCTTTTGCATGATCAAGTTTTGACGGTTCTCCACACCCTTTTGACAGCCCTGATGTGCCTTTGTACACTTTGTATAGTGAGCTTCTCTCTTGTGCACTATTTTGCTTACTTGTGTATGTTGCTTGATGTCTATATACCATGGTAGGCTTGCCAACTTTCTTCTTAGCATGTATGATCTTCTTGTATATCTTGTCATGCTAGTTTTGTGATATATTTTGGTGGATTAGTCACCTTTGTATGATAGTGTGTGATCCACATGAACTCCTTGCCATGTTTTCCATATGATTCAAATTGTTCATGGCATGTTGTTCATTTGGTATCCTTGTAGTTTGTATCTTTCGTGTAGATCCTTTGCACCTTATTGACATGTCGTTCGCCCGAGTTCTTATTCATATAATCGATATCGTGTTGCAATGCTTTAATTCCTCACATTTTGTATCATCATTGCTTCTTGTAGCACAAGTTGTGGTTTACCTTGTTTTGGGCTTGCCTTGTCTTTGGGTTGCATTTTTCTCCTTTTAGATTTCTCTTCCTTTTGTTTTATGTTGGAGCTTTCCATTCGCTTTTTGTACACCTTTTCCCTAGTTTTCTTTTGCTAGGCGTCTTTGGTTGAGGGGGAGCTCGACTTTATTTGAGGGGGAGTCGGACCAAGGATTTGCTTTGTGATTTGGTATCTGCTTTTGAGCTTTTAGTTGGTATTACATTCTGGGCCTTCAGTTGGACTTTATCTTATTCATGTGGTATCAAGTTTTGATCTTTCAATTGGTATCTTTTCTATGGTACCCAGTTGAGATCATTGGCGGTTCTTCGTTGGCTATGGAGCTTTTCTTGGTTGGTTCGACCCTCATGTGCCTTCTTCATATTGAGCTGAGTCCTCATTCTTTTAGAGTTGCATTTGCATCATGTATCATATGAGCATCTTGCATTGTATAGTTGAGCTTCACCTGGATATCCTTAGCATTTTCTTGTGCTTTGTGTAGACGTGCACTTTGAGTTGTGAATGTGTGGCGAGATGTGCAAGCTTAGTCTCACCTTGATGCTTTGACATAAAATCTGTTGAGCTAGCTTGTTTTCGGAATGGTGTAAAATAACTTGACTAATGATCTTTATCACCATTCACTCATGAGCTTTTGACTAGAACTGTGTAGCTCTCGTATGAATGATAGTTCTTTGTTTTAGCTCATGTTTGGGACCCGTGTTCTTTTCAATTGGGTCAAAGACTTTCTCATTGTGAGTGTTTAGCCTCGTTTGCATCCGAGGAGAAGCAAGTGCTTCTTTATGCCGCAAAGGCATGACATATGAACTTGAGTTTTTATGAACATCAAAATGAAATAATTTGTTGCTAATCAAGTTCTCTTTGTTTTGTCCGTGCTAAAACTTGAATGCTTGTGTATGATGTCTGCCAAAGAAGTGGGCACATGGTCTCAACGAGCTTTGAAAAGAAATGAAGTAAAAGGCATGGCTTTGGTGCTTTCAGGGTGCTTACAATGAGCTTTTGATGAGAAGTGGTTACCATGTATGAGTATTTGCATAGAACTAGTTTCCATTCATGTTTGCGCTATCCATGATTAGTTCTTGCTCATGTGGTGACATGTTTTACATAATGATGAACACTTGATAAAATGGTTTGCTCCCGGTGCTTATGACATAGTATCACTTTGAGATTGTGTGCGCCTTTGAGCTATATTGTTTACTCCTTAGAGTGCTTTGCCATTCCTAGCACTTGCAAGTGCTTTGTGGTCTACTTGTGAAGCTTGTTAGGTTGGTTTTTACTTGCACCATGTATCTTATCATTCATGCTTTGGAATTCATGTTTTGATTTGGTGTCAAATGTGGTTCTCCTTATATTGATATCTTTTGGCTTGATTCTTTTGGAGAAATTGCACAAGTTGATTTGAAAAGGAGAAGGCTTTGATTTGAAAAGCAAAAGACTTTGCTTATTGCTTTTGGGTTGCATGAGTTTGTGAGTTTGCTGTGTTGACATTTTGGTTGTGCATATCTTGGAGAGTTTGATGTTTGAACCTGAACCTTGGATTTGCATTTTGGTTGCACAGTCCAGGGGCAGATTTGGAGTTTGAGTTTGAATCTTTAAACCTTGAGTTTGTACTTTGGCTGTACATTTCATTGGAAGCTTTGGAGTTTGAATTTGAACCTCGGATTTGCATTTTTGTTGCACATTCTAGGGGAAGATTGTAGTTGCATCTTTTGCATTTTCGCCTTGATTTGTGCATTGTCAACAAGGGGGAGAATTTCTGAAGAGTTTCTGGGAGGAAAACACTGCTGGTCGCTTTTGAAAGTTTTTCGACACATTTTCGCATGCACAAAATTCACATGTTCAGGGGGAGTTTGCATCTATGCAGAGGGAGTGCTTTGTGTTTCCTGAAAAGTGTTTTGGAGATTTGTGTTTTGTGCTTTGTATTTTGCTCTTTTGCCGATGGTGTTGAGCCATTTTCGCTTCTTATTGAAGGGTCGGCGTTTTCTGGAGCTTTCTCTTGCGAGTGACTTTGTTCTCGGCTTGTTCTTGCTTTTGTCACTTGCTTGAGTCTTGTTTTCGATTTCTTTTCTGTTTTCCTTTTATACCTATCTTGATTATGTGTGTGTTGTCAATGCACTCATCAAGGGGGAGATTGAGGACCCGATGTGTCCGAAGGACCGAGTGGATGGTCGCTTCCCAGTGTGATGAGTGATTGACAACATGGTGTGGACTGACGTTTGCCTTGGCTTAAGTATTGCAGGTGTAGAATGCGGCTTGATTGCATTGGTGCAGGTGAAGAACAGGTGCGAAAGGTCTTAGCCATGGCGGCCTCCAGGGAGTGGAGAGACAAGTAGGCTTGGTTCGAGGGACCCGGTGGCCAGATGGATCACGTGCGGTTCACATGGTGGCAAGAACGAGCAAGGCGGCGTGGATCCGGTGCGAGGTAGCGGCTCACAACCGAAACTCGTACGCGGACGTGAAGCCGGTGCAAGGTGGTGGCTAACAACCGAAGCTTGTACGCGGGGTTTAGTGATTTGGCCAAAAAATCATCAGGATGACGGTTTCTTAGTTTGGGCCTCAAAACCAAGCCCGAGGACTTGGCGTGGCGGTAACGGCCCATCAGGAGGAGCCGTGCGCGTCAAGGAGCCTGGACCGGAGGACATGCGGCGTGGCCGCAAGGTTTGCGTCGGAGGGAAGCAAGCTTGCGGTGGAAGGTGTCACAGCCGGAAAAAGATTCACGGAAATGTCAAATTTGCCACTAAGGGGTATTTTGTTGTATGCTTCATGTAAGGATGTTCTGGACATTTGCAGGGCGCCTATATATATGAGGAGTGGCTATTGTGGGTAGCCATCCATTGGAGGCGAGAGGTGGTGGACATCTCATTTGTTTGTGAGAGGGTCTTTTCTAGAGTTTGAGTGGGAGAGAGAAAAGGGATCTTTGATTTGATCTTTTTGTCATTCTAGCTTTGTTTGTGCTACTAAGTGGCTTGTAACCGCACATGGTGAAGTAATCCAATCATAAATTTCGTGCGAAATCATTTGCTCCCATGTGAATTTGAGATTTCTTATTTTCGGGATTTTTGGAGCTATTTATTGGGGATTTTTCGTTCGTCACGATTAGCTGCGAAATTCGTAAAATTTGTTGGGGGCTTTTGTTGCTAGAATCCTTGTGAGCAATCTTGATGTGATTCCCCCTCAAATCCGTGGCGAATCGGGCGTGAAGTTGAAGTTTCTTTAAATCCGTTCTTCACCTAGGTTTGCCCGGTTTTCCCCAAAATTCGAGATGGTTTCTTGATCTTTCTTAGATCTTTTTCATGGATCTGTTAGCTCTTGAGGAGATGCGTTTATGCCTTGGTTTGTGCTTCGATTCATCGAGTCTTGTGGGAGGACTTTTCGTTTGAAGTTTGGGCGTTTCTTCGTTTGCCCTTTTGCTGTTCTGCCTCTGTTCGTCGACTGGCAGACGAGCTCGTTGTCGTGACCAGCGATGCCTGCACGGGTGCGCTCGTGAGGCCCAGCAAGCGAATCGGTGCTCGCGGCCCAGCTCAGTCCACACCCGTTGCAGCGTGGCCAGGTGATCTCGCGGCCCACGCGTGGTGCAGTAGGTCGAGCGACAGCTCGTGCAGCACACAGCAGATCAGGCCAACGCTCGTGTAGGCCAGCGTCAACAGCGACAACAGCAAGGTAAGTAGGAGGTTTGTCAGGTCTCGCAGCATTTCTCTCGCGGGGAGTGATTCAGATTAGTGTGTAAGCTACATAGTACATTCTGCAAAGTTTCAGTCATCAGGTTGTCCGCGTCAGGTAAGCTGAAGGTGAGGAAACAGCAGGACAGGTTTACTTAGAGATCGATACTTTGATTTATGATGCGTCACTTTCAAGCAACAGAATTTCTTCCATGATTTGCATGTTTAGCTGAATGTTATCGATGGTTAGTGATTGAGCTAATTCATTTAATCTTCTCGATGCATGCTTTGTTTAGTGGTAAGTGTCAGCACTGTTTTTCATTTGCTGCTTGCTTTGAGAGCTCGGTCATGTACTGTTGAAAAGAAATAGATTTTATCTGGGCTCCTATATATATGAGTATTGGTTCTTACGCTTTCAATTGTTTAATCACATTTTACTTTGCTTTTCTGTAATTGGCCTGAGAGAAAATTAATTCCTTCTCAGTGGATATGCTAGATTATCTTTTTCACATGAGAACTTGTTTTAGCCGGTGATTAGTGAGCAGCTCTTTTCAGTATTTTCCTTCGCTTCCGTATTGCTTTGACCTTTCCTAACTCGTTCCTAGGGTGAGCTTGCCACGAGTTGGCTTGTGTCACTTTGACGGTTAGAAGAGAGGTGTGTTGGGTCACAATCGGGACATAGGCCTTGTTCTTCATCAGAGAGAATTTTTTAAAGGCTCCCATTCACCTCCCCTCTGGTCGCCCGTTTCGGTCCTACAATATTCAATTTTATTGATCACGTGAAGGTGGATATACACAGATCAATAATCTCCCGCTTAATCGAACAATCTTAATCTTAAACTTACTTTTGTTCGTCTTACGTTCACACTCAATACAATAGTAAAACCTAGCGAATGAGTCATCGGCAGACATGACAGACATACCGGGACATCATTAACTAAAGTCCACTATAGTACCTTGATAGAACACTTACTAACTTATTTGGAAGTTTATTTATTCGGCCTCATCCAGAATCATATTTGAGGTTTAATCATCAAATCCATACTAATCTCGCGAGAATAGGATAAGAGACCAAAACCCTCAATTAGTCATATGGCTATCAATTTACTTAAAGCATTAAAATGACTTGATCCTGGGACACTTCTTTCATAACAATATATTTGTCAATGTGCTTGACACCATCAACTATATGTCATTACTTGAAAGGAATACTGTAATCAAATACAGCGGCATTGATTTGAAATCAATGTTAATACATTAATAATACCGGAATATATCTCATATGCTTGCCTAAAACATGCCATACAAATTTAGCCTTAATTATGCTAATCTTGTTTTAGAGCTTTCTGCAGAATCGCTCAGATCTGTAAGAGTGAAAGACGTAAACTTAATGTGCACAATTACATCCATACACTTTTACAGAACTTTATCTAAATAGTACTTAATTAAATAAGCATGTTATTTGGTGCATTAATCTTTTATACACCTTTTCCAGTGGACCTCCCCTGGACTAAGACTAGTAAAAATTTGTCAAGCATTCCGACTTGTCATGCTAAGTCAATCACTTATAGATCTCAGCATATAGCTTCTAATTGAAGCATTAGGAACGTCTTCCTATTTAATTAGACTTAACCTTTATACTTATGATAAACAGGCATAGCTGTGTATGCATTCACATTTTATCACTTCAGAGCTACTCTTAACATTTGCCCTTCAGTGACAATCCTAATACTCACTTTGGTCCCATCTCAGTGTCATATTTTCCCAGAACTTAGGAGAGCTTCACTAAGATACATCTTATGATATGAAGAAAACTTTTCCCCGTTGTTGGAATGCAAACTTAATTATGTTAGCTTTATGGAGAAAACATTCACCTTAGAGTATCAGGATAATAATTAATCCACCTTAGCTTTACAAATGAATCATGGTTGCCCATGATACATATAAACTTATTGTGAGCTATGAACAGCATCTTAGCTTCTTTTGGAATCACTTTCAAAACTTGTAGACCCTTCATAGCCTACTGCTTTGACTCCATCAGAAAATTGCTATTAAAAGAACTATTCTTATGTTAATGTTCACAGACTCCATTATTGACTCTTCATTATAAACTTAAAATAATTGAGGCTCTCACTTTTGTGCCCAATACTTAACTTATCATTAAACATTACATATCTCTGTTGTGGTTAGACAGATAATGTACATCCTCAACAGAGTTAGATAAAGAATGGAGGAAACACTTATGGCACGATATAAATATATATGATAATCATATATGTATGTATATCTCATCTTAAAGGCAAAATTAGGTGTTGGACACTATGAAAAGGTGCCCTTTGCTCTAACACACCAGAAAAAATTGTCTTTGCTAGAACACACTAAAAATCTATGGTATTTGGGTCCTGGACACTATAACACATATTATAACATATCCTCATCAAACAGGTATCAATACAATTACAAAAGACAAGTATACCCTGCCCCTTTAAATGAAAATTTCAAATAGCATTGTTCTTCACCATTCAGGAGCAGCGGCGTCGAGGCCGCACGCAGGAGCGGTGCCAAGCCTCGGGGCGGCAGGACATGGGTCGGAGGAGGGGCGCCGAGGCTCGGTGCAGGCGGATGCCGAAGGTCTGGTGGCGACGACCGAGCTCGCCAACTTGATGTACGAAGGCTGTGTAGCGGCCGGGGCAAAGCTCGAGCGCGCGGCGGCAGCGGCGGCCCGTCCGGCAGGCAGCGCTGACCAGCGGCTAGGGAGGAGCTTCATCGGCGCAGGCGGCATAAGACCGGCACGATGGCGTCCGGTGCGAGCACGCGCGGCACGGAGCTGCGATGGCGCCGCCGCCCACGAGGGAGGCCGACCTTGTGGCGCTGGTGCGCTGGTGACGGGCGTGGCCCTATGCGCCTATAGCAGGGCGGCGCAGGAGGAGACAACCGGACAGAGGAAGCGGCGAGCGTCTCGTCGGGAGCAGCAAGAACGACGCAGGGACGGAACTGGATTTTACAGGAATACTGCCGATCTGTTTCATTCCCGTTCGACACCAAGGGAAAGAAGAGAATGGGCAAGGGTAATTTCGTCTTTTCATGTAGCTTTCTATTAAAACGGATTATAATATGAGGTGCAGTGTCAATGATCTAAATACCATAGATTTGTAGTGTGTTGTAGCAAAGACAAGTTTTCTAATGTGTTGGAGCAAATGCCACCTTTTTTGAGTGTCCAGGGCCTAATTTTGCCCATCTTAAATCATCAATATAGAGAAAACTTATCATATATCTCATTAAGATTTTCTTCTCCCCCATTTCCTTCCTTCCTAGTGAGCTTTCCATTGAACTCTGAACAATCAGAATATTAAATGTGTCGGACCATAAACTTATCTGAAGTAATTGACAATGGATGCTCTTTAACTTATTTATCTTTGGCACGACATTTACTATATCTTTCTTGGATACCACTGATGAACTTCCCTTGCTAATCTAGCCCACATCAGCGGAGGCCATAAAATGAACTAGAGTAGCAAAGCTACGATTAAATGATCATAAAACAGCGGTGGCCAGAATCATGAACATAAATCATACTTCAACCGTCTCTAATTCAAATTGAACTAATCCACAACAGTGTTGGCCAGAAATGGATAGAACAATAGAACCTTTGAAATTATCCCGTACCCAGCGTTGGCCAGAATAAAGAATAAAATCACACTGATGTGAGACAATTGGTGTTTATGGAGTATCTCTCCCATCTCAATGGTATTCGAATATTTATGTCTCGCATTATAAACTTATTCTTAATAGAAGCAATGAGATGTAGCGAGTATTATGAAACTTATTCTTAATTTTGCCCTTGAAGCTTATGGACAACAAAATATTATTAGCTAGTATTATTAGCAGGAGCATCTCTAAACTGATGAGACATTCCATTCTCCCCTTCGAATTTGTGGTCTAAACATGGGTGTGCCACATATTCGACAAGGCCTCATCACTTCTTAACTTATTTAACTTAGATAACAGTCAAAGACAATTGCGATGAAAATAGGTAATAAATGAACTTGATGATGTATTATTACTTATTGAGAACACAAATATCCAGAATTTCTCATCGCAGAAAACAAATATGTTCTTTCTTAATCTAAAGTACATCACTAGCTTGAAAATAAAGCTAAACTAATCACTTAATTCTAATGCGAAGCTCCAGAGTCTTTGACATTGATGAAGTCTTGTAGACTTTGCTCCCCTGAATCTCCCCTCCTTTAAGGTCCAAGAATACCTAGAGGAAGTTTAATATGTGCAGATGCACCCGAGTTATGCCACCTTAAATTTGTGGGAGCATATAAACTTAATGAAAACTTATGAGACAACTTAAATACCTTTCTTCTGAAGCCATGCAATTAATCCGGGGCATTGCTCTTGCATGTGGTTCACCGACTTGCAAAAGTTGCAGATGACTTGAGCATGCATTTCTTTATTAGCGCGCTTATTATAGTTCTCAGGAAGAGAAGCCATGATGAATTGCGCAAGATAATCGCTGGATATGTATCCCAAGCACTTTCAACTCTTCAGCTATGTTGACCATGCTCTTAATATGTACGCTCAATGCACCTTGATTATTATAATGCGAGGTTGTTAATTTCTTAACAAGAAAACTGGATAACTTATATTTATATGTTTCCTCAATTGAATACATTAACTCCTTAACTGATAATTCCTTACCGTTGATAATTCCTTAACTCTCAAGGCCTCAATGATGGTATGTCTAATGACCATCTTTGCCAAGTCATTGGATCTCTCCCAATTATCTGAATTTGAGTTGTACTCACTTATCTTATCAATATAATTCTGAGTTCCAACTGTCGGAGCAGTTGGTTTATCCTCACGTAACGCATAATCAAGACCCAATGTCTTGAGAATGCCTTGCACATCCTGATTCCAACTAGGGAAGTTTGTGCCATCATAATGCTCAATGGTGCTTAGCAACTTTGAATAATCAACTGAAAATTCATAAATAAAATATGTCTCAGTAATAGTACAATAAGATGCACATGAAAGCATGAAATTCAACCCTACGTTGGTCTGATCAAAAATCACGCAATAAGCAACAACTTGCATCACCGTTGGAGAAAACAAGCAAAGCTTAACTTAAACTCATAATTAAAACAATGTTGGTCAGATTTAATTACAAGTGTACTCTAAATGAACTTCTCGTTGGTTCCATTCAAATAGAGGCATCTAAATGCACTTAGGTGGAAAAGAGAATTTTCAGCTTAACTTATATGAAAACAATGCAAAGCTTAATCATAACGCATACTTATCTAACATAATATGCTAAAAGCATACTTAAACACAAATAAACTTATCATGAAATTTAAACTTAAAGTTAGAAAGAATACTTAATGGTAAGGCAAAATGGTGCAAGGAAATAAATAGATTGCACCATAAAGTCAGCTAGCTCATGAAAAACTTAAAACTTATTTTATAAGTGCATGATAACTTAGCATTTCTTAATTGCATAAAAGTAATAGTGTAAGGTGAAATGGGGCCTGGGGTGGAACGGGCGCCCGCCCTGGGGCTAGCGGCGCCGGGGAGGGGGCGGCCGATGGCGCAGCAGCCGTCGGCGGCGGCACCTAGGGTGCCGGCGCACCCTAGGAGGAGGAGGGGGACAGCAGCCCGGCTGCCGTCCTTGCCGTCGTGGTGCCCTGGAGGGCCGGCGGCGGCGGCATGGCGGCGGTGGCGGTTAGGGCGGCAGCGGCTAGGGAGGAGAGGGGAGAGGCCTAGGGCTAGAGAGCTAAGAACTAAAAGGAATTACCCTTTTGATTTATTGCTTGATTAATTTGGTACAAGGCCCCTTGATTATATAGGCCGACTTGGCTTGATTTCTAAGCAACCTAGACCTTATTTTCCTAAACAATCTAAATACTTTCCTAAACGATCTAGACCTAATCCTAAACGTAGAGGCAACCGGCGGCCCGTTAGGGGCGCCGCTGCCCGGCCGCGTGCGCCCCTCCTGGGCCCTAGGCACGGCTAGTCCGGTGGCCCTCCCGTTACGCATAACATCTCTCCCGCCGTCGATGAGCAGTGTGTCCTCACGCTGCAACCTCGTTGTGGTGTTGATGTTGAAGTTGATGATGTTGGAGCCACCTTTTATTTCTGTTGCCATGCCACGGCCCCCTCGTTGATGTGGAGGTGGTGGCCATGGCTGTTGCCCCAGGTAGCCCCATGCTGACGTCCAGCTAGGGGACTGCCTAAGCTTCCACACTCCCCTATTGGTGAAGTCTTGTAGATGTGTTGTTGCTGGGAGGTGAAGATACTGGTGGCGATGCAGCCTATTGTAGCTTGGGCGGTGTTGATGTTGAGGTAGATGTCGACGCCCTCGTGCTGATGAAGTCGGTGCTGCAGTGATTGTCGCCACTGAATCTAACATCACCTGAGCAGGATTATGAATATGTCGACGATGAGGATGTCGTCGATGACGAGAATGTCGTAGCCTTCGTCGAGGGCAGCTCCTTACGACGATGTGGCCCCTGCTGGTGGTGACCTGCTGATCTGCATCCGGTGATGTTGCCATGATCGACCGAGATGCATGCCCATCTATGATAAGAATGATAGTTCGGGCGCCCCTGGTTGCTCCTCCGAACTGGCGAAGAGGGCAATTAATCATCCCAACTTTGATTGGTCGGGGCAACTTTTGGACACATTGCCAACGTTGCTAAAGTCGTGGCCATGTCGTAATCCCCTGTGTAGATGGCGCCTTCACTCGCCATACTAGTTGGGGTTGCCGTGGAGCCGTATCACTGAAACCCCTTTATTTTTAATAGTATTATGGTACGAGCGGTTGCTAACCTGCTGATGTCCCTTTGATGAAGAGCTCTGCTTTATGGGCATCTGCAGTTGCTGCTTTTCGATACTCTGCCGCTGAGGACGTTGTTGCGGCAGTGTCGCACCTTCATGTTTAGTTGACCACTTTGAAAAATTTAGGCTTGACACCGAAGTGGAGGATACCAGTGATCGTCGGGGAAGAGTTTGAGGCGGACCAAGAATCGACCCAGCCACTTGTGGTGGAGGAGGCCGAGTTGGTCGTTTGCGTCTCATCACAGGGGACGAGGCAGTGGCGCTTCCTTCCTTTTTATGATTTTTGCCAACTGAGGAAGTTGTCAGCGATGTCGTCGAGGAAGCCGTCATCTTGGGCCGCTTTGCCCGAGTCATGGTTGATGGGGTAGCCACAGAGGGCCTTCCCAAGCTTGGTGCTGATTTCGATGACGCGCCGTTGGTGCTTGGAGCGGTAGGGGTTTCTTGCCTGCTCCTTGTTGCATCTAGTGACAGTGGTGGCCGTCGAGAGCTGGCGACGACCTCTCGCCAAGATTTGGATCTAACTACCATAGTTGTGGTTGCAACTTTGGCAATCATCTCCGTGCCAGTTAGATCGGATCTAACTGGTGGTAGAGTCAGCGAGGATAGTGGTGTCCTCGTGTCAACGTCTGTCACTTTAGATGGTGACAGCGCAGACGTAGATGCATAGTCGGAGGGTGAGCTGCTTTGTGCCATAGATACAACCCCGTCCTGAGTTGTTCTACCATCAGAGCCCTCCGAAGAAGTTAGGTGGTCTGTGCTCACCTAAATTGTAGCGCCTGAAGACGGTGGTGGCCGCTTGAAGCTGGCGACAACCTCTCGCCAAGATTTAGGTCTGATTACCGGAGCTGCGGGTGCAGCCTTAGTAATCAGTTCCTTGCCAGTTAGATTTGATCCAACTGGTGTCGTAGCCGGCAAGGATGGTGTTGTCCTGGAGTCGACGTCCATCACATTGATTGTTGAAGAAGATGGTGACGACGTGGACGTTGTGGCGCTGCTGCTCGTAGTTGATCCACAGCTCGATGTAGATCCTTCGCTCGTGAACAGCGTAGCTGTCGACATTGGTGATCCAGTGGAGGAAGGCTCCTCCACGGGTGCAACACCCGGGTGTAGTAGAGGCACCTTGTCAGCGGGCGCCCGGACAGGGGTATCCGAGGTAGTCGCCGACGTTGAGTTGGTGGCGCCGCACGTCGATGTAGATGCATTCTTAATTGAAGTTACCGGCGTCGGGGTAGAGGATGTTGATGACGCCGTTTCCGTAGATGCATCCATAGAAAAATTATTTGGGCTGACCTTATTGTCGGATGCGGAAGTTGTTGATGTAGCAGATTGATTTTCTGCGTCGTCGTTGTAGTTGCCCTTCTCACTCACTTCTAGTTTACCCAGCCGCTTCGGGGAATTTTCCTCTCGTACGTACCCCGGTACGAGTTTAGATGCTAATGCATCTATTTTCTTATTCAATTCAGCCATCCTTTCTTTCCAACTTTTCTGTCCATCCTCCTGATGGATCGTTGTGGATGAGCTGTTCGACTGGTTTGCGCTTGGCTGTGGGGGCGATCGTGTCGATACTCCAATTCCTGGAGATGAAGGTGACCCGATCTGCTCTCCTGTAGCGTATCCATCAGCGTATCCATGAACGATACGCCAATCTGCGGCCATTAGATTACCAGGATAGAAAAAATTTCCGGCAAGAAATTCTTACCGGATCGATAGTGGCTCTGAATACCAGGTGTAAGGCGAAACGGGGCCTGGGGTGGAACAGGCACCCGCCCTAGGGCTGGCGGCGCCGGGGAGGGGGCGGCCGACGGCGCAGCGGCCATCGGCGGTGGCCCCTAGGGTGCCGGCGCACCCTAGGAGGAGGAGGCGGACGGCAGCCCGGCTGCCGTCCTTGCCGTGGTGGCGCCCCAGAGGGCCGGCGGCGGCGGCATGGCGGCGGCGGCGGCTAGGGCGGCGGCGGCTAGAAAGGAAAGGGGAGAGGCCTAGGGCTAGAGAGTTGAGAACTAAAGGGAATTACCCTTTTGATTTATTGCTTGATTAATTTGGTACAAGGCCCCTTGATTATATAGGCCGACTTGGCTTGATTTCTAAGCAACCTAGACCTTACTTTCCTAAACAATCTAAATACTTTCCTAAACGATCTAGACCTAATCCTAAACGTAGAGGCAACCGGCGGCCCGTTAGGGGCACCGCTGCCCGGCCGCGTGGGCCCCTCCTGGGCCCTAGGCACGGCTGGTCCGGTGGCCCTCCCGTTACGCATAACAAACAGGCAGAAATATCATATAAAACTCTACTTATGCATACAACAGTGCATAATTAAATAAAACTTAATAGCTCAAAACTTAATTTGCAATTAAGAAATAAACTTGCACAAAAAACAATGAGCCACTGAAAACTCGTATCTCAAAACTTAAATACATAACTTAAATGAATAATATAACTTAAAGTTTAAATTTCTTATGCAAGAAATAATTTATACTTAATGCGAAAGCAATAAACTTAAATTTAAAGCTTAAATCTTAAAACTTAAAGCTTAAAACTTAAAACACAACTTACTAAAATTTCAGTGAAATTATAAGAGCACATCAACCACTTATAATAAAGTTGACTCATACAATAATCAACTTAACTTAATGCTGAAATAAATGTGGGCTTAAAAGAAAAAGGACTGAAATCCAAAATAAAAGTTAAAACTCATTTCAGCCTGTGATTGAAATCAGCCCAGCGCAGCCCAACTAAAGGCGCGCAACCCAGCGAAAAAAAACGGCCAGCTCAAAACGTGCGTGCATGGCCCAGCTAAAACGCGTGTGCGGCCCAGTCCAGCGCAAGCGCGGCTCAGCACAGCGGCTCGGCGCACGCGGCTCAGCGGCTCAACGCACGGCGTAGTGGCTCGGCTCGGCGCTCGGCTTATTTCAATGCAGCTCGGCGCGCAGCATTGCGCCACGGCTCGGCTCGGAGCTGCGCTAGGCTCGGCCCAGTGTGTAAACCACGTGGCCCATCTTAATGCGCGCGGCCCAACTGAATCTTTACCCTAGCGCAGAGCGCTCGTGGCCGTCCATCTGATCGGACGGCTCACAGCAGCGCGTGCGGGTATATAGGCCCGAAATCGGCGGGGAGGGGGAAGCCCTAATTCACTTTTCTCCCCTCCCCTCCTGGAAGCGAGCTCTCCGCGCAGCCGGCGACGGCAGCGCAGCCGCCGCCCTCGCCGCCGCCTTACTCCTCTCCCTCCCCCACTTCCGGCGAGCTCGAGTGAACGCAGAGCAGAAGAACCCGCCCTCCGCGCTCCCCATGCTGCCTCTCGCCGGAGCTCGGCGGGACTTCTCTGCGGCGCCACGTGCGTCACGCGCGCGGCCCGTCGAGGAGCTCTGCGGGGCTCTAATGGCGTCTCGGCGGCGCGGATCTGAAGCGCCGCCATAAGAGGACCCTGCTTGCAGCCTTGGATGCGCGTTCGTCGCCGAGGCGGCCACCCACGCCGCGACTGACTTATGTCGCGGCCGATCTGTGCAACGGCCGGCGCTCGCCTGAAGGTTTGCCGGCGTGTAGTCCCAGAGGGAGGATGTCGCCGGCGTCCACGCGTGGAGGCATCTCATGCCACATGCGATGCGCCGAGGTAAGCTTCCTGACTTAGATGGGATCTGAGTCGGGCTAGGGTTAGGGTTTCGGGTAGGAGGGGAAAAACTGAGTTTTGCTTTGAGATTTGCTTCCCCTCTTACTAATTTCTCTCATTTGACACTTATTTTCCACTGATTTTGCACAAATCATGCATGAACTGGTCCAAAACGAGAGATGCAGTGTCTTACTCTTAGAACCCTAACACGTGCCATGATAACTTGACTAAACTTGCACTTATCTAATTAAAACTGACATGAGAAACGCCTAAAACTTGTACTGACCTGACGAATTAGGCATCACAAGTTCACTGACTTAGAAATAGATCGAGCAGAAACACATCTACTTCGGCATGAACTGATCTAATAAAACATGAACAGAGGCTTATCATGGCTTAGGGGATCAAGAACAGACTAGATCGGGCGACTGATACCAATTGTTAGATCAAACTAACAACACTTAGATTAGATTAAACACAGGATCGCTAATCTATTAGCAAGATCACACCTAACTCACTGACTAATGCGGAATTAGATTAATCTTAGTACTTACCAGTAGATTTTCTGTCCATGGCTTAGGCTTGATGTAGAAGTAGATGGCGAACTTGACGTAAACGTAGAAGAACAGGACTCTGTGCTTCCAAGCCCTCCAGCGCCTTAATGACCGGTTCGAGTAAATTAGGGTTTAACCCTGTGATCAACTCGAGATTAACTTCGTTAATCTGACCCAGGGGGTCTTCTCTCATTTATATAGCGCTGTGGACTTGGGGCCGGGCCCAATGGACCTTAGGGTTGCCTCCGGTCAAGGCAACTAACAGGGATTAATGTAGGATTAGGATTTGGGCCTAATGGCCCAAACAAGGCCTGACCGAGGTCAAATCCAACAAGGCTTGCCCGGTGCTTCTGGTGCCAATGGCAGTGACGCTTTGGGGCGTCATTTTTCCTGTTGGGGGTGTCATTGCAGCCTCTCCTCTCATGTCTTGCAAGTTCCTCCAGGTAAAAATCTTGGCATGGTTATAGGTCGGGCGACGGTGGTACTTTTGGTGTCACTCCCTTCTTTGAGGCGTCGTTTTGGAGGCCCTGTGTTGCTTCTGGTGGTCACTGTGCCATGTGCTTGAAGTATAGTGGCTGGAGTTCGTAGTAGAGATCAACTTAGTGCGGTTTCTAGACGACATTGATTATCAGGTAGCACAAGACTTGCAGGACAATCCTATCAACCGTTTCTAAGAAGACAAGTGGATATGTGATTTTGTTGCTGCACAAGGACTAGTGCAAGGTTGAAGAAAGGGCATGGAAGAAGTTTGAAGTTTAGTCTGTCGAGCTTTTTTTCATAGTCTCTTTCTTTCTTGTTTTTTGGTGTTCCTCGTTTTGAGGCTTGGAGTCTAAGTACTCATGTATCTGGCTAAGTGGTCAGTTTGTTTCATTTTGGTCATAGACATTCACATACGAATGTTCAAGACCGGATATTTTCCTTAATCTAAAAAAATCTCGGGTTGACAATATTAACTTAACATTTTGAACGATATTAACTTAATACATGGATGAATTCCTCACTGGCAGTTTATTTGTCGGTACAGTTTGGAAGAAATTGTCATTTATTTCATTTATATGGCTCAAAAAATTTGATTCTGTGGTAGCTAAGGTAAACACACTGATATGGAAACAAGGGCCCACGGAGTCAGTTATTAGAGTGTTCGGATTTGCAGTACCTAGACTTGTTGCATGATGTAGGCCACCTCAAGTTCGTTTCAGTTCTGAGAGAATGTAGATGTTGTTGTCTAGGCAATGTTGTGTTCTTGGTCTGAGGCACTTACGACACAGAAAGAAAGACTAGTGGCAAGTTTTGCTTTCGAATATGCAAAGCAATCTCACCACACTAACCCAGCTATGTATTTCTTCCCAATGCTTCTCAGGCCCACAACAGTCATGCTTTACCTTCTGTCCAGAATACCAAATTATGGAAATTAAAACTTAGCCTCACTGCTCAAAAGAATTCCTCTAGGATAAAGTCCTCCAGAAGGTAGATGTCGTTGTCTAGGCAATGATGGGATTTGACACAGCTACCAGTTTATATAATGGCCCTTAGTTGTAGGGAGATGACATGGATGTATTGCGTAAATAAATAATTGGTGGAAAATGACAGATAGCTTGCATTTTGAGATAAATAGAATTAATGAAGAAGGCGGGAGGCTCTTGATATACCGTGCTGCTATTCTAATTAAAGAAGAGGGGAGGCCAAAATGCTAGTGTTGATGTTAGTTTATGAGAGTTGAGAAAATTCTTATAGTGGGGTGCTTCTATATAGATATTGGAGATATGTAGACACGTATCCCCTAATCAATCAAGTATTCTATCCCATTTACTCTTCTAATTTCTAAGTGATCTAGAAAACGCATGTCTGGTTCAGCCTAAGAGGACAGAGTGCTCTCCAATGGAGTCCGAAGCGGTACTTTTCATCAGCTTCGGGGAAAAGGTTTACTTCCCAATACCTCTCAAGCTCACTGCCAAAATAATTCCTCTAGGATAACGTTCTCCCATGCTTTGACAGCATGAAGAGAATACACAAACATGTATATTTACTTCTGGCTCACTCGCTTCCATCCAATATAATGTTACATGACATAGGTCATGTCTTCCTTTTATTATGCGTTTGGTTGAAAGTATTTATGCAGTGCTTTACTGAGTGAATTAATGTGTGGATTCTCTAGCATATATAACAATATAAAGACCACATAGTTTCCGGGTTCAGTTTTCTCTATAAAAAAAAGAATTTTGTATTTCCCTATTGTCTGATATCTTGCTGAGTGTTTTCTTAAATCACTTGGGATACTTACCAAGTGTGCTTACACTAGGGACACATGCATGCATGATATTTGCTGGGTCGAACTACAATATATATACATGGATGAATTCCTCTTCTTTTGTTGCTAGTTAGTACTGCATCTCGGGTTGACAATGGTTTATGCAGTACAGTTTTTGTTATAAGCGTCGGCGAATAAACGATAAAAGTAAACGATCAAAGCAGTAAAGGGGACACGAGATTTAACATGGAAACCCTCCCGATGTGAGAGGGAAAACCACGGGCGCCAGCCAGCAAGAACTTCACTATGTCGGGGTTCGAGTACAACGCCAATGCGGCGGCTTACAAGAAATGAATGAATCAAGTCTCCAATGGAAAACCCTAAACGGGATATAGCATGACCAGTACCATACTCCGCTCCGGCCCAAGCCTCCTGGCGACGGGCCTCCGCTCCACTTCGTCAGAAGTTGGCCTTTAGATATGGACTGAATAATTTGGATCATCTACAACAAACTCCACCTTGAGACAAATTCCATCTTGTAGCATAAATCAACACCTTCACCCTAAACATATCAACAGGAACAAACAATACTTCTAGCGCCAAGCAGCCTCTTGGGCTATGCAATTATACCAACTAAGCTTGAGCAAAGCTCAAACTTAGCAACAGGAACAGGCTTTGTGAACATATCCGCAGGATTATCACGAGTACTAATCTTGCATACCTTTAGCTTACCCTTTTCGATCTCATCACGAACATAATGGTACTTGACCTCAATGTGCTTTGTCCTCTAATGGAACACATGATCTTTGGTGAGACATATAGCACTCTGACTGTCACAAAACAGGTTAATGCAAGAATCAACTTCACAAAGCTCAGCAAACAATCCCTTTAACCAAACCAACTCTTTAGTAGCTTCAGCAATAGCTATATACTCTGCCTCAGTGGTAGATAAAGCAACAACAGGCTGCAATACAGCCCTCCAACTCACAGCAGAACTGCCAACAGTGAACACATAACCTGTGAGAGACCTTCGCTTATCCAAATCACCAGCATAATCTGAGTCCACATAACCAATAAGTCCCTTTTCAGTTCTGCCAAACTTCAATCCATAATCTGCCGTCCCTCTGAGATACCTGAAAATCCACTGAACTGCCCTCCAGTGTTCTTTACCAGGATTAGACATATATCTGCTAACCAAACTCATAGCATAAGATAAATCCGGACGTGAGCAAACCATAGCATACATCAAAGAACCAACAGCACTGGAATAAGGAACCTTAGGCATGTACTCAATATCCTCATCTGTACTAGCACATTGTTTAGCTGATAATTGAAAGTGAGGTGCAATAGGAGTACTAACAGAATTTGCATCATGCATGTTGAAACGGTGAAGAACCTTGTCAATGTAATTATGCTGACTAACAAACAATAAACCAGCCTTTCGGTCTCTAGTAATTTCCATACCTAGAATTTTCTTAGCAGCACCAAGATCCTTCATGTCAAACTCACTACTCAACAATTTCTTCAACGTAGTGATATCTTTCCTGCTCTTGGCAGCAATCAACATGTCATCAACATCTAACAGCAAGTATATAGGTGATCCATTAACATGCTTCAAGTAAACACAGCTATCATATTTAGACCTCTTAAAGCCATGTGACAACATAAATGAATCAAACCTTTTATACCACTGCCGAGGGGACTGTTTCAAACCATACAAGAATCTTTTCAACTTGCAAACATAATTCTCCTTGCCAGGCACTATGAACCCTTCAGGCTGGTCCATGTAAATCTCCTCCTCAATCTCTCCATGTAAGAATGCAGTTTTCACATCTAACTGCTCAAGCTCAAGATCATGTGAAGCAACAATACTAAAGAATGTGCGAATTGAGCTATGCTTTACAACTGGAGAGAACACATCATTATAATCAACACCAGGAATTTGACTGAAACCTTTTGCCACTAACCTTCCCTTAAACTTTGGAGGCTCACTAGGAGACAAACCCTCCTTTCTCTTGTAGATCCACTTGCAGCGAACAGGCTTCTTCCCCTTAGGCAAGGGCACAATACGAAATGAAGGGATGTATGATTTACATAGGAAAGAACAATATTAACTTAACATTTTGAACCCAAGCTTCGTCCTCTCTTGGTTCATTTGGAGCTGCCTGCATGCTTTTATAACTTAAAGAAGAAATACTCTGTTTCAAGACCTAAAAAATTCCTCAAACACTATGAAAGACTCGAACAGGGGGGAAAGTACCCAGTCCTTTTGTAATGAAGAACGCTTAGGGTTTTTAAAAATCATTTTCTTTTTCTTTTTTTAAATCACCAAAATTCTTGAAATTTCAACCTAAATCTGGATTAATAGTTTCAAAATATAGATCATTTTGGCTTTTCCAGAATAATAGTTTTTCTATACACCTAAGTATAACATATATCTATGTGCATAGAACCTATGAACTTGGAAAAGTCAAAACGGCATACATTTTGAAATGGAGGGAGTAACCATTTATCCTTCTATTTAATGTTGCGATGATCTATATGGAAGAAAGAAATGAAATGGATGTTTGTATGGTTTATTTGTTTCATACTCCCTCCTTTTCAAAACACAGGTCATTTTTGCACTTCTAGGTACACATATATTGCTATGCACCTAGACATACATTATATCTAGATGGATAGCAATATATATGAACCTTAAAAAGTAAAAACGAACTACATTTTGAAACGCAGGGAGTATTATTTTTTGAAGTCATAGCCGGAAATGGGTAGTGTCAGATAAAACTAGAGATGCAGATAGCCTCGGTCACCCCCATGTGAATCCGATACAGGATGTGCAGATGGAGATAGCGTTGATCACAAATAGTTTTTGGATAATGTGTAAAAGTGACTGAAACATAGCAAATAGGCAATAATTTCAAAATTTGTATTCAAATGAAGTAAAATTATAAAAAATCAATAAAATTAAATATTTTAAAATTAATTTAAATTTAGAAATTTTGGTTACATCCTTTAAATTTAGAAACTCGAGGTTCAACATGTGGAAAAAGATTGGGGTTGCAATCTCTCTTTGTATCATGTTCATCAGAATAGGAAGATGCTTTTTTCTGGGAAATAGATTTATGCCGTTTTTTCGCATATTGTGCTTGCAATTTATTCTGTCACAAATAGCGATGATTAGCTGTAGAGACCTGCCATTTCCTCTGGGAGAGCAGGAAGCCATATACATTTTTTTTTTTCCATATGTACCAAGTGAAAACAAACTACACATATTCATGACATTTAATAATTGCACTTAATTAAGGCCTATCTAGGAATAATGCATATTGAATCAGCGCATGAGACTTAGCATGAAAAAGCAAGAGCTTTCAGTTCTGTCAGCAACGTTGTAGAGCCACTCCGAATGGATGCTCTCGTGCAGTCGTGCTCGCTTGCTGTCGACTGCACACGACCCAGCGGAGGCACAGCTCACAGGGCCCCAGCCTCAAACAGGACTTTGTTGAGAAGCTGGCACGTGCACCAGACACGCGACCAGCGCCTTCACTGGAGTGAACCACCCGCGTAACAGAGCAGTAGGTAATTCTGTAGCTTTGACGGGGCAATGCGCAGCTCCGTATGTGTCCCATGTAGCAGCAAAATCCTGCATGCAAGAAGAGGCAAGTCAAATTCAAATCCGATAAAGTTTAAAGAAAGTGAAAATGGAACTCTAATTTGGTTCCAATTGAGGAAAAAACTTGCTTTCATGAATGGTTATGGTTTAGTTCCCGAAACCTCTCAAGCCCGAATCAAATCATCTAGGACGATATTCTCTCATACGTTGGCACCGATCACAATTATAGAACCACGGAGATAATTTCGGGCTCTCTCCCTTTAGGTGCCATGCCTTTGTGCCCCCTTTTTATTCTGCGGTTTGGTGCAATGCTTTCATATTATACTCATACTAGCCTAGCAACAGTCGGACGCTGCTCATTAATTACAAATTACTTTTCTCTTACAACATTTTAGGGATTGAATATATATGTTAGGACCAGGAGAACATCTGTGCTACTGATAAATATATGTCGTGTCCAAACTTGACATCCATGACCCACCTCAATTTGGACTGCTTTCTGTTCATTCATGAGTTACCATCTTCGTCACAGCCTGGCCTTCTGAACCAGGAATGTCCCATATCCTGTCTCAATCAACTTAGGCTTGAGCATCCACCACTCCACCGCCAGGGCACACACACCACAACACAACCTCCAGAGGTGACAAAGCATGTCCGATACCTTGCCTCGCCATCGTCTTCAACCATGCCATGATGACACCAATCCATTAAAAGTCGCCCAACTGCTATGAAGGGTCTAGCTCTGAGGACGTTGGCCAGCCTGAAATGCCGCCCCACGACGCCGGTCGGCACTCCAAGCCAACACCAGCACCGGCTGTGAGCTAGCCACCCAGGCAGAGGCGGAGGAGAGAGAGGATACCAGCAAGCCCGCACTTCCCTGCATACAGCCTCTGCCCGCCATTCACCGCTGCCCCATGACATTGCCGACCCCAAGCTGGATCTCTTGCAGCGCAGGAGGCTCCTGAGGCAATGCTCTCGCCGGTACTATGCACACAGTGTAGGCGATGGCGCGTGGAAGAAAGGGGGTAAACCTGGATGCTGGTTAAGGTAAGTGATGAATTCCCTAATCACTGCTTGGAATATTACTATGATTATTGCGCCTTATATAGGCGGGCGCGGAGGCAAGGGTGAACCTGGACGTCTACGATTAAGGTAAGTGATAAATCCCCATGCCCACTGCCTGGCCTGGCAAGATGAGCGATCGAGCGCGTGGCCAGCCTATCTCCTTTTTAAAACTTTACAAGTGGTGTACCATAGGTCTACCACATAGGTTGGTTATAATCCTTCTCAAATACCCATGCAATATTAAATACATTGTATTTCCCTAACATTTACTAATGGGTTTTTAATCCTTTAATTGGAATCTCACAGCGGGCTGCTGAATTTTGTACTCTGTCCACTGGATTGGGGTGGCCTGGGAACATATACAGTGTTCTCTCGCCAGAGTGTGCCAGCCTACCACCTGCATGGCACAGCAGTACTACTACCTTCCACTTCCACTCCAAGAAACAAGAAGGAAAGAGAAAAATGGAGCTTTGCTTTCAAGTGACCAAAAAAAAAAAATACCTGCATCTATCAGGCCACCACATTTGTGGTGCACGTGACCACGAGCAGCGCCGTCACTAGAGTGAACCACCCGACCACCCGCATAAACGGAGAAGTAATTCTGTAGCTTTGACGAGGCAATATGCGGCAGCTCCGTATGCGTCCCATGTAGCAGCAAAATCCTGCAAGCAAGAAGTGGCAAGTCAAATTCAAGTCCGATATAGTTTAAAGAAAGAGAAAATAGAGCTCTAATCTCGTTCCAATGGAGGAAAAAACTTGCTTTCATGAACGATATGGGTTAGTTCCCGAAAACTCTCAAGCCCAAATCAAATTATCTAGGACGATATTCTCTCATACGTTGGCACGTGTCACAATTATAGAACCACGGAGATAATTTCTGGCTCTCTCCCTTTAGGTGCCATGCCTCTGTGCCGCTCCCTTTTTATTCTGCGGTTTGGTGCAATGCATTCATATTCTACTCACACTAGCCTAACAACTGTCGGATGCTGCTCATTAATTCCAAATTACTTTTCTCTTACAATAGTTTAGGGCTTGAATATGTTAGGACCAGGAGCACATCTGTAGTTCTCGTGAAACTGCAGTAACTAGAGCCCCCCTCTGCAGCACCACCTCTCTCAGAACAGGATATGGTTTTGTTCCTACTACCTCCCAAACCTACAAGAGTGGAAGCCTCACTTTTGACTTAATATGCCTTGGAACCACTACAAAGGTACTCTCAACTAGACTCTATATACCATCCTTTTTATTGAGTGGTTCCATATAGGATATGTTTTGCAATGCACTCAGATGAGAGAGTAACTAATTCCACTTTTCGGCAAAAAATATATTGCCCATATTGGGTCTATCATCAGTCTAATTATTGCTCCTAACACTACCGGAAAACCGAGCTTTGCCGTGTGAACGGCCCTTTGCCGTGTGTCGCGCCACGGGCGCACGGCAAAGGGGCCTCTTTGCCGTGTGCCAGCAAAACGACACACGGCACCCCCCCCCCCTCCGTTGCCGTGTGTCCCGGGCAAGAGCACACGGCAAAGCGTAAACACATGGCAAAGGAGGTCCCTTTGCCGTGTGCCTGCCCATGTGACACACGGCAAAGGGCGGCACATGGCAATGACGGTCCTTTGCTGGGTGCCAGCCGTTAGGCACAAGGCAAAGGGGACGGAGAGGTCACGGCCGTTGCCCTTTGCCGTGTGCCCAGCCTACTGGCGCACGGCAAAGCGCCAGCACACGGCAAAGTAAAATATTTTTTTTCGTTATATTCCCTCCAAACTATTTGTGGTGTCAACATATGTTACTTTGTATTTCATGTTAAGATTTGGTACATTTCTCGTTATTTTTGCTATATTTATTGAATTTATTTCGTTCCATGGATTTATGGGCGAAAAATAACTTTTAAACTGCAAGTGTGTCGAATAATTGAATATAATGGATTAAAAAATGGTATTCATGTTATTGAGTCTAATCTGAGGCCGTATCCATGAACTGGAATGAAATATCGATTGTCTTGTTCATGAAACCTGATTAGATATGTGTGGCCGAATCGTATTTAAATTCTAAAAAAAAGAAGCCATGTCTGAAAATCATAAGATTTGTCCTGACATCTTGATTTCATGTGTATAGGCTGTGGTAAAAAGTAGAACGTGTTTCGCACAAGTTGTCACATACCCTGTTTGCAAATCGAAGAATCTCCAAAGAAGTTTCGGAGAGTTAATGTTGAGTTGTTGATACTGTGAGGTGTAAGTGTAGTCGAAATAGGTTTTCACTTTAAATCTTTTTGTATATGCAAAAGAGAACTTAGATTAGCATGACATACCAAATTTGCTAAATTTTCGTACACGTTTGATAATTTTATTTATTTTTCAACTAAACAACATCAAGTTATGTACATGAAATAATAGTATTTTTTTATCGTTTCATCGATCATGTTATTGGTTGTGTTTGACAAGCTTTTTTTTAAAGATTTTGAGAAAGTGAAATCATGAAAAAATAATAAGCACAGGTTTTAAAAAATTTTATCAAATAAAAAAACACCCTTTGCCGTGTGCTGCAACCCGCCGCACACGGCAAAGGGGGGACGGGATATTTTTTTTAAAAACTCTCTTTGTCGTGTGCCCTGGTATAGCACACGGCAAAGGATGGACAGGATTTAAAAAAAAACCCTCTTTGTCGTGTGCTCAGATCTAGCACACGGCAAAGGTTGCCTTAGCCTTTGCCGTGTGCTAGATCTGAGCACACGGCAAAGAGGGGGTGGGGGGGGGACTTAGCACACAGCACACACACAGCATGCACGCACGCACACAGCACCCACATGCACGCGCCGCCGCAGCCCCCGCCGCCGCCGCCCGCCGTCGCGCTCCCCTGCCACGCCCCCGCACGCCGCTGTGCCCTGCGCCGCACGCCGTCGCGCTCCCCTGCCACGCTCCCGCATGCCGCCGTGCCCCCACGGCCTGCGCGCACCCCTGCGCCGCACCCCTGCGCCCCGCGCGACGCCGGGCCCCCGCGCCGCACGCCCCCGGCTCGGGGCACCGCGCGCTGCCGCTGGCCGGGCGTGCTGCCGTGCGCCGTGCCCTCGAAGGGCGCCGCCGGCCAGCTGGCTGTCGCGCCCAGGAGGAGGAGGAGGGGGAGGAGTAGGAGAGGAGGAGGAGGAGGAAGAGGAGTAGGTTATCACTGCTCCACCCCGGCCGCCATTGCCACAACTTTGGCCGCCATTGCCGTTTAGGTAATTTCATAGTTTAGAAATGTTAGTTAGAAATGTTAGTTAGAAATTGTTAGTTAGAAATGTTAGTTAGAAATGGTAGTTAGAATTGACTTGGAAACTTTGTTAGTTACATTTTTAGAAATCATGTGATAGTTTGACTTAGAAACTTTGGTAGTTAGAATTGGTAGTATTTGCTTTCGAAGACATATGTGGTTGACGGCCATCGTGCGGCTATGTATATGGTTGTCGGCCGTCGTGCCATTGTTTTCATGCAGGTTTTGGAAACCTCCCCGTGCAAGGAAGATGCTGTCGAAATTTACAACTTTTGACACTTTTTTCTTTTACTTTTCAGGACAGGGACACCCTTCCCCGCGCGCCGCCGTGCCCCCACGCGCTCCCCCCCCCCCACACACACACCGCAGCCGGCCGTGCCCCCACGCGCCGCCGCCGGACGAGCGGTCGTACGCCGCGGCCGGCCGGGCCCCTGCGGGGCACACCCCTCGGCACCCGCGTCTTGCCACCGTTCTCGACTCCTTACTTTGCAGTAGAGCAAGGTGAGACATAAACATCCTCCTTTTCTGTACATGCATGTTAGCGGTTTACGTAACCTAGGCTTCTCCCGTTCGGAAGGGATACAGTTGGAGATATGCAGATCTTTTGCATATCTATGACTGTTTCTGTTTCGAATTGTCCACATTTTTTGGACAGCCCGAGGATGCGTAGCTGGGGTCTGTTTCCATGCTCTACTTCGATCCGAGACCGAATTTTGGCAACATCTCCCCGTTGTTCCGGATACACAATCTCCCTCTCAGGACGTGTATTTGGAGAACAGCGGAGACGTGTTGCCGAAATTCGGTCTCGAATCGGAGTAGAGCATGGGAACTAACCCCAGCTACGCATCCTCGGGTGGGATTAGGACCTATCTTCACCTATTAGCTAGGCAGTATAAAATTCGTGTAGATGCAGTGATTTTTACATTACTCATGCATTTTATTTTATATTACTAGTTCGTATAGTAGAGGATGGATGACTGTGAGTGGATGTACACGGGCTGGTCCGGTGGGGGTAACTTGAGCTTGGATTGCATTAACAAGAGCGAGTCTTTCATGGATGAAGCATTTGCAAATGTTAGAGGAACGTCTAGCACTTGGTGTCCTTGCAGCAGATGTGGAAACACTCATGAACATACAAAGACGGTCATAAGAAATCATCTTTACAAACATGGATTTACTCGAGACCATACTAAGTGGACATATCATGGTGCAGCCGGTCGTGTGAGAGATGAGGTCGTTCGAGAACGTATCGAGGCTCTCGATGATGACGTCGGTGTAGCAGACATGTTAGATGACTATCACCAAGCACAATTTAATGAAGAACCAAGGGAGCTGGAGCCAGAGCCAACCGCAAAGGCGTACTACGACATGTTGTCTGCGGCACAACAACCACTTCACGAACATACCAATGTTTCTCAGCTCGATGCCATTGCGCGCCTAATGGCCATAAAGTCCCAGTTTAGCCTAGGTTGAGACGCCTTTGATCTTATGTTGACAGTTTTTGGCAGCCTGCTTCCGGGTGGTCATATTCTGCCAAAGAACATGTATGAGGCACACAAACTCCTTCGTGCACTTAAGATGCCATATGAGCAGATACACACTTGTCCGAACGGATGCATCCTATTCACGAAAGATTATGCGGAAGCAAAGTACTGTCCAAAGTGTGAAGCCTCTAGGTTTGTTGAGGTAGACTCAGGTGATGGTCATAAAAGGCAAACCACAATCGCCGTGAAAATCTTACGGTACCTTCCGTTCATACCGAGGATCCAACGGCTTTACATGACCGAAGAATCCGCCAAACAAATGACATGGCACAAAAATGGGCGCCGATACAATCCAGATAAGGTCGTACATCCATCCGATGGTGAATCATGGATGCACTTTGACTCGTGCTATCGTGATGAAGCTGTAGAGGCTCGTAATGTACATGTTGTGCTGGCTATAGACGGTTTCCAACCTTATGGAATTGGCAGTGCGCCATACACTTGTTGGCCCAAGTTCGTTATCCCTCTCAATCTCCCTCCCGGCGTCCTTTTCCAAAGGCAGAACATATTCTTATCATTGATAATACCTGAACATCCGGGGAGTAATATGTGTGTGTGTACATGGAGCCTCTGATTGATGAATTGGAGACTGCTTGGAATGAGGAGGTATTGACATACGGCCGGGCTACAAAAACAAACTTCAAAATGCATGTTTGGTACCAGTACTCCTTGCATGACATGCCGACGTATGGGTTGTTCTGCGGCTGGTGTGTTCACGGGAGGTTTCCATGCCCAGTATGCAAAGCAACTCTAAAGTTTATTTGGTTGAAAGCTGGAGGCAAATATTCTTCGTTTGACAAACATCGGCAATTCCTCCCTATTGATCATCCCTTCAGAAAAGACGTCAAAAACTTTACAAAAGGTTTTGTAGTCAAAGACCCTCCACCGCAAATGATGACAGGTGTCGCGGTGCGTGCTCAGTTGGACGCTCTCATGCTCAAAGAAGATGAAAGTGGTTTTGCAAGATACGGAGAGTCTCATGCATGGGCTCAGAAGTGTGGCTTGTGGAGGCTTCCCTATATGGATGATATTCTTCTTCCACACAACATTGATGTCATGCATATGGAAAAAAATATCGGTGAGGCACTTTGGGGTACAATCATGGAGATTCCTAATAAAACAGAGGACAATGTGAAGGTTAGAGTTGATCAAGCGAAGTTATGCAATCGACCGAAGCTAGTCATTCCAACTCCCAATGAGGGCCGTAGATGGAAAAAGCCTAAGGCCGATTTTGTCCTGACGAGAGCCCAATGGAAGGAAGAATTACAATGGATGCAAATGTTAAAGTTTCCTAATGGGTATGCTGCTAATCTGTCTCGGGGCGTGAACCTCATACTATGCGAATCAACGGCCTCAAGAGTCATGACTACCATATATGGCTTGAGCGTATTCTTCCGGTGATGGTTCAAGGTTATGTCCCTGACCATATCTGGGTAGTGTTGGTAGTGTTGAACAATTTCTTTTGCTAGCTTTGTGCTAAGGAAGTATCTCGATCCGTGATTGCAGATATGGAATTATTGGCTCCTGTGTTGCTGTGTAAGTTGGAGAAGATCTTTCCACCTGGCTTCTTCAATCCGATGGAACATATGATTTTGCACCTCCCGTATGAGGCACGTATGGGTGGTCTTGTGCAGAACCGTTGGTGCTATTCTATTGAGAGATGTCAAAAAGTTCTTCGAACTAAATGTAAAAATAAGTGCAAGATTGAAGCTTCCATTGCTGAGGCACACGTTCTGGAGGACGTGTCAAACTTCACATCAAAATACTATTCTGACAACCTTCCAAGCATGCATAATCCACCTTCTCGTTACAATGCCGGCGAAGATGAGTCCAACCTTAGCATTTTCCAAGGCCAACTCGGGAAGGCAAGTGAAGCGACCATCAAAACCTTGAATCTCGAAGAATGGCGTGATATCATGCTATATGTATTAAAAAACCATGACGAAGTTGAGCCGTACATAAAGTAAGTTCTCAACGAACTTTTTCTCAAATATAATCTTTTCTCCATCCAACCCCATCATTTCGTTGGTACAGTGAATTTCATGTGCAATTTTGGCGTCAATCAAGGCCACCTACCGAGGACGAAAGTGAGAACCTTCTTAGACATGGTTCGGCTAAAGGAATGCCCGATTTTATTTCTTGGTTCAAAAAGAAGGTAATCTCCTGTTTAGCTCATAGTATGCATGACTATACAAATTAGCCCGTACCTAACATAACAAATTATCTATCCTGCTTTAATGTGCAGGGCATGACGGATGCGTCAATGAGTGCCGAGTTGAGACAAGTTGCTGATGGCTGTGCCTTTAGGGTCAAGTCATTTGGCGCTTACGATGTGAATGGATATCGGTTTCACACAACACGACATGATCAGAGACGGTCCAATAGAAGAACCACAAATACCGGAGTGTTCACTCTAGGAGACGATGGGCTAGAATACTATGGAAAAATTGAAGAAATATACGAACTCACATTTCATGGTTCACATCCTCTCAAACCTGTAATATTCAAATGCCATTGGTTTGAACCTCAAGCAGTGAGACGGAACCCGAAACTTGGGCTAATCGAAATTCAATAGTCTTCCGTGTACCCACGAGACGATGTCTACATTGTGGCTCAACAGGTGACCCAGGTGTATTATCTCTCGTACCCGTGCCAAACCGACGAGCGTCTTATCGGTTGGGATGTTGTGTACAAAGTATCGCCACATGGTAGACTGCCCGTCCCAAACAATGAAGATTACAACATAGATCGAAATACTTATGACGGAGAGTTCTTCCAGGAAGATGGGCTAGAAGGAAGATTTGAGATAGACTTAACCGAGGACATCAGAATGGAAGTAGAAATTGAAATGCTTGTTGACGAGGACGTCAGAGATGAGGTTGAGAATGCGAATGACTTAACCTTACTTGAGAAATTACGTTTAGGCAATGACAGTGATGACGACGACGAGCCTCCTTTGCACCAGAACAGCGATTTATTGAAATGTGTGATAGTGACGATGAGAATTATGATCCGGGTAATCCGGATCATGATGATTATTTCTAATACATGTAAGTTATTTCATGTTAAGTTACTAGTTGCACTAATTAATTTACAAATTGTATAAATTCATTTACTAGTTGTACTAATTATTTGTAATTATTGTACTGATTCGTTTTCTCTTTTTGAATGCAGGTGATTGATTAAAGATGATGGGATGCAACCCTTTTAGGTCGGTCGCTTCGGTTTACCAGAGAGTCGTTGGTACAGCTGAGGACTCCAAGCCGGCTAGAGGGGGAGGCCAGGGTCGAGGGAGACCCAAGGGTCGAGGGAGAGGCAGGGGTGGAGCTGAGTCCTCCGGCACGGCACAGAGCCGTCTCCATACAAGCGAGGCCCCTCGATGATCCCGGATCGGCCGATACCTTTCTTGAACCGGCCGGTAATTAGACCCGACCGGAGCAGGTATGAAATTTTAGATGTTTTCACTAGTTTTTTCCTTTCATATGTTTATTATCACTATTGAAACGCCTAAATTATCTTTGTCACTTGTGCAGGGGGTGGTTGCTGATCGCGCCAGGTAATCACAGTCGCATGCCCAATGGCATCCTGGGCTTTTGTGCAAGTTACACTTCCCTGGCTTGGTGGAGCTCGCCGGCCGAGAGGAGCCGGCGTACACGTGGGAGCACTACATCGCCGCCACCGTCGACCCTCATCCAGATCGCGGTGGCAGGACGTTCAACAACATGGCACATCGGGTGGTGGAAGAGCTATGGGCAAGCCTTGTTCAAACTATATTGCTCAAATCACCGGATTCATTTAACATTTCTTTAAATAATCACATCCAATCAATGTGCAGGATTTCTTTAGATGGGATGACGGGTACGAGGCGAGGGCCAAGGCTGTGGCTCACCACGCCTGCTACAAGCTGGTACAAGATATGCACTACGAGGCGCGCATTGCAGCCGTGGTACATTTCTGCCGCAAGTACAAGAAGGTGAAGCTTACTAATGCGGAGGCGAGAAACATCCAGTTGACACGTGCAAAATACATGCGGGTAAATATAATCCTTCTATTAAACTAAGTACAATTTGTTTAGTCTTGTCATGTGTCACGTGCTTGATGTTGTGCAGGCAGTTCCTTGGTGGTGCTTGACCCACATTCCGGCCTGGCGCAAGATGGTGGACAAGTGGCTCGCGGACGGGTGGGAGACGACCCACAACGAGCTCCGGCGGCGGCGTTTGATGATGTCAGGTGCATCACATCATCAAGGCAACCGTAACCTCCAAGTGTACAGGAACACATGGGTAAGTGAATTCAATTTTTAATTCTTATGAGCAATCCTGAATAATTCATAATCATTTTCCCTTTTGTTTATTTTTTGCAGTCGCAGACACATGGTAACCAGCCTTGCCCCCCGGCCATGGCATACGCTTTGTCCCACAAGGGCAAGGCGACGGACCCAGAGAACATGTACAACTTGAACGATGGGCCCGAGGCATACTCCAATCTGACCGCCTACAGCCGCCTTAGTGACTACACGGAGATGGCAAGGGAGGTCCATGGGCCGGATTTTGATCCGATCACCGCGGACGTTGGCGGAGAAGTCCTCATGAGGTTAGGAGGAGGCAAGAAGCATGGCCGATACGCGATTACGAACAGCCTAGTGGACACGGCTAGTACTCCCACTCTCACCGCGCTTATGAAAGTGCATCTAGTCCCTTAAGTGGGTTTTGGTGAATTGAGTGACAAAACGATTAAAGAACTAACATGCCTTGTAAAGATTATGAGCAGGATTTAATTTGAATAATCATGATACTTGTGTATTCATTGGTTGAATACATTAATGTTTGGCTCATAAGCAAGAAGTGATGGCTCTCATAGCATTATAATATGGTGTACAATAAGTGAGCGTGAAACATAAAAAGAGACTTGGTCTTTAACTTTGTGAAGACTTGTTGAGATCCAAATGAGACATCATGATCAAGGTTTGATAAAATTGAGAGATGAGAGTCAAGAGACATATGCTAGAGAAATGGTGGTGTGGGACATCATGACTCTATACACTTGATGTATGACTTGCATTAGAAGACATGGATATATTGGATAATATTCTATGGTCAAAGCAAATGGATGAATTTCATGAATGATACAAGTGTATATGTGGCTATATGTGAAGCATGGAAGAAAGGTTGGATTTTGGCATAGTGTTTCTAAGGACCAAGCATTGTGTGATCAAGTTGCGGCTTGAGTCATGGACTCTTTGCTTAGGGTGATGAAACTTTCTACGGATCAACTGGATGAATCATGATCACGTGTGGACTTCATATAAGCAAGTATCAATATTTATAGAAGAAAGGTGACTTAAACTAGAAGTGGATTTCATTCTATGTCAAAGGTTCAAGTCACTAGCTCAAGTTGGTTTTTGCTCAAGCATAAGCAATGTGGACAGACCTCAAAAGAAGAATTGATTATGTGCGGCACAATTGAAGGCATTCAAGCTCAAGCATGTGATTGGATTTTATATTTATCCTTGAGTATAGGTATGCCGTACTATCAAGAGGGATGTCACATTGAATAATTGACTTAAGACCACAATAGTGCTCAAAGATAACCTAAGTGAGATAGCCTTGAGAGTTGAGAAGAAAATTGAGCAAGTGGGTGCTCACTGACCCAGGGCGGTTTAACCGCCCCTAACCTCTGACAGCTCCAACGGCTAGTAATTTTGAACTGGCGGTTTAACCGGCCATAGGGGGCAGTTTAACCGGCCATGACAGATCTCCAACGACTAGTTTTTGTTGGATGGGGTATTTATACCCCTTAGCCCTCCCCTTTGAGGGTTGCTGGTTCTTTGTGATTCCCAAGCCTTCTTGACACATTCTAACAGCAGAGGAGCTTCCCCCAACCACTCTTTGTGAGTTTGCTTGATTTGGTTGAAATCTTTGAGTTGGGGTTGAGTGAAGCTTTTGGGTGTGAGCTTGAGAGCTTTGTGAGCTCAGAGATTTTGTGAGAGCATTAGAGAGCAAAACCATAGCTTGAGCACTCGTGGTTAGCGTCAAAAGTTATTTGTGCATTTGTTACTCTTGGAGCTTGGCTCCTAGATGGCTAGGCGTCACCGGTGAGCTCCCATTCGTGTGGTGAGCGGCCGGAAGTTTGTAAGGGCTGGTCTTGCCTTCTTTATGGAAAAGGACCATCTTTAGTAAAGGGCTAAGGTGTGGCGTGTATACACCTTGGTGAGGTAACCTTGCGGGGTTCCTCAAACGGAGACTAGGAACCGCTGAACTAGCTTGGTGCTTGCAGCGGGTCCGAACTTCGGGAAACAAATCCTTGTGTCTTCACTTCACTTTACTTGTTCATTTCTAGCTTTATATTTGCTTCTGCTTCGATCTACTTGGTTATACTCTATTTGTGTGTAGGAGCTTGAATATATTGATTAGATATACACGCACAAGAAGTACCCCAAGTGTATTTGGTGCTAGAAGAACAAGAGGGGGTTCGAGCAACTCATTGGGCAGCTCACTGCCTTGGGGCGGTTTAACCGCCAGGCAGGGGCGGTTTAACCGCTTGGTGCTGACAGCAGGCTGAGAATTGGATTAGAAGTTAAAATTGGTCATCTCGCCTATTCATCCCCCCTCTAGGCGACATCTAGATCCTTACAAGTGGTATCAGAGCAAGGCTTCACATCAAAGCTTAACCGCCGTGAAGAAAAGATGTCGATTGAGGTAAACTTTGAGCCACTCGAGCTTGATGGCTCAAACTATGTTTCTTGGTCAGTAAATGTTCATTCTACTCTTAGAAATATAGATCCTGTGGTTGAACATATCTTAGTTGCTAGCATACTACCTCCTATATTTGATATTGATAACATTGATCATTCAAAGATCTCTCAAAAGGAGCTAGCATGTTCGCAACTCAATGCTTGTGTCACTAATTTCTTGCGAAGTGCTGTTTGTGAAGATATTTGGGATAGCATCTCTAGAAAGAAAGAAATCCGAGGAGATGCCTATCTTATTTGGTCCATCATCAAGGATGTCTTTGAGGATAATGATAGTGATAATGAGAAGGAGCAAGAAGAGTTGAACACATCAGGGGTGTGCTCAGCATCGTCAACAACTCAAGATGAGCCTCAGATGAGTTCAAACATGAAGCATGATGAGCAAAATCAGCAGGATGTGCTCACTGTGCAGGCAGCAGTTAAACCGGCCTGCAACCCCGGTTTAACCGCCCCTGACAAAGACCTCACAATTCATGATGCTCAAGTCGCAAACATGGACCCAAGCAAAGCTTCCACTGTGATAACTTCATCCTCAAGTGATGAGGGTACTGTATGCTTGATGGCCAAGAAAGCCAAAGCTCAACCTAGTGAGAGATCTAACTCCTTGACGGATGAGTTAGAGATTCTCAAGTCATCCTATGCTTCCTTGGTTTGTAAGTACGACTCATTGGCCAATGACTATGTCTTGTTGATGACGTTTTTTGACATGTGTTATAGCCGGCGCCTGAAGAAGTTTAATAAGAATTGAACCAGAGTCAAAGACGGAGTTCGAATTGAAATCGGTTCGAGATGGAGTCGGAATCGGATTCAGCTTCAGAATCGGACCCAGAGGACCGATCAATGGCGTCGTGAGCTTTTGGCTGAGTTGGGCCACTGATGGGCCAGTTTGTCAAGGGTCTTAGATTAAATAGTTTCTTTCTTTCGCGTCAAGTTTGTTTGGGTCGTGATCAACTTGGAGTCTGTAATTCCAGGGTATAAATATAAACCCTGAGGGCCGTGAGAAGTCTAGATACACATCAATACAAAAACCTTTATTACTTCGCATTTACTACTCGCAATTTACTTACAAGTCGGCGACTTCGCCAAGCTTTTTCTCTTTCAACGAGTTCTCCTGGGCTAGTCAAGGCCATCCAGATCTCCAAGGCTTGCTCGTGAGTTCCGCTTCTACTGAGTAACATCTAAGCTTTAGCATCGGGCGCATCGCTGTTGCTCCGTTTAGATTTATTCGACAGTTATCGGTATCTGCTAGATCTGCAAGTCTTTTCTTGTTGTTTTAGTTTTTACCACCATCTATCCAGCTTAGAATTCTATCTAATCGGCTCTGTCAAAGGATTAATCTTGAGATTTACCCAATAGCTGATTAATATTTTCTAAGTGTTGTTTTACTAAGCTATATTGGATCGCTTCACGATTGTCTTATATTGCTTTGTCATCAATCGGTTACTTGCTGTTTGATCTATCGAAATCGGCTCCCTATGCTGTTTTCACCTTATATCGGAATCGGTCTTTCAACGTTCGACTGCACTAACGAGAGAATCGGCTCCTCAGCTGTTTCTTAACCTCCGATTTTATCCTTGTCAATCAACAGGTCAGATTGACTGGCACGCCCCGGTTTTCAAGGCCACACCTTCGCTCGTGTGTTAGTGCGCATCTGTTTCCGCCTGATTTTTGCGTCAACACACTTTTGGCACGCCCAGTGGGACCCAAAATTTCAAGACCCATGGATTCAAGTCAGATATCACCATATCCGTTTCAAGCATCGGTGTACCATCCTGTGTTATCCCAGCCAACGTACCAATATCAGGGAAATTTCCAGGTACAATGTCCTCCTCAAATGTTTTGGCCAACAAGCCCCCAAGTACAACCATCATATTGGCCACAATACATGGAGAACTGTTAGCTGCAGTATGCTTCTTAGGCTTCTTGGTCGATGAGTTTTAATTCAGATCAATATCAAGGGAAGTATCGGGATGATTATCAGCAATATGTTCCTCTTCAGGTTGCACAACCGATAAATCCGACATCGGTTCAGAATTTGCAGATAGAAGACCATCAGTTGCAGCATTCTGAGATATTGTTTCAAGATCAATCAGAACTAAATGAAGATAGCCTTGAGCAAGATCAGAAAGAAGCTTTGGAAAAAGCCATGGAGGAATATAGATTGGCATGCCTTAAAACATTCAGTTTCACTAAAGAAGGAAGTGTGACCCAAGTTTGTGATTTTCCAAGACCAGAAGAATTCATAATTAAAAATCAATGTGAAAGCACGGCTAACGATCTGGTCCCTGATAACGCAGTCATGCAAAAATATCCTAAAGGAAAGCCAATTCATGATCGGCAGCCTTCCCATAAACTCAAAAAACCGCAACCGCAATGGTGTCCAGAAGGATTAACCAAATCGCAAAAAAGGCGTGTCCAGAGGTTGAGGCAAATTAAGTTAGAAGAGCAACGCCGAGCCAATAGAAACAACAACAATCGGATGTGGCAAGTGAAGACCAAAAATCATGATCGGGATGTTGCTCCAGCAGCCGATGTTCTTATGGCATTTATTTCACCAAAAGAAGCTATGGAATCGGACAAAGAGATTGAATCAGATGTCAAAGAAGAAATTGATCAATTAATTGCAGAATCAGCACTTGTTACCTTTGAAAACATGGATGCAGAAGATGATGGAAAATTAGGTTATGGATTTACGTCGGCTGATAAATTGGAAGAAGTAGATTTAGGTAACGGTAGTAAGCCTAGGCCGACGTATGTAAGTTCTAAATTAGATCCTGAGTTTAAGACCAAGTTGATAGCTTTGCTACGAGAATATAAAGATTGTTTTGCTTGGGATTATTCTGAGATGCCTAGTTTAGACCGATCGGTTGTTGAACATCGGTTACCAATCAAAAAAGGTTTTCGGCCATATCAGCAACCATCTCGCCATTCTGATCCGAAAATTTTAGATGATATCAAAGCTGAAATTACTCGACTTATAGATGCTAAGTTTATCAGACAATGCCGATATGCTGAGTGGATTTCGAACATTGTTCCAGTGTACAAGAAGAATGGAAAACTTCGGGTTTGTATAGATTTTAGAGATCTTAATAAAGCAACTCCGATGGATGGATATCCGATGCCTGTAGCTGATGTGCAAGTTGATGCAGCAGCAGGACACAAAGTCATTAGTTTTATGGATAGGAATGCTGGATATAATCAGATTTTGATGGCAGTTGAAGATATTCATAAAACTGCGTTCCGATGTCCTGCTCATCTTGGATTATATGAGTGGGTCGTGATGACTTTTGGGCTTAAAAATGCTGGTGCTACATATCAGAGGGCTATGAATTATATTTTTCATGAGATTATTGGGAAAATCGTTGAAATATACATTGATGATGTTGTGGTTAAATCGGAGAGTTATGATGACCACTTGTCCGATTTACGTCGCACGCTAGAGTGTACAAGGAAACATGGTCTCAAGATGAATCCACTCAAATGTGCCTTTGGAGTATCAGCTGGTCAATTTTTGGGATTTATGATTCATGAGAGAGGAATCGAAATTAGCCAGAAAAGTATTAGTTCGATCAACAAAGTTGTTGCTCCAGAAAACAAGAAAGAACTTCAATCTTTGATCGGAAAGATAAATTTTATCAGAAGATTCATATCAAATTTGTCTGGTAAAATTAAACCGTTTACTCCGTTGTTGAAACTCAAAGCCGATCAAGAGTTCGTTTGGGGGAAGGAGCAACAGGAAGCTTTAGGTAGAATTAAAAAATATTTAACCTCCCCTCCGATTTTGGTTCCTCCACAGAAAGGTAAGCCGTTTAAATTATATTTATCGGCTGATGAATCTGCAATTGGATCTGCCTTGGTTCAAGAATTTGAAGGAAAAGAGCGGGTTGTTTATTTTGCTAGTAGAAGATTATTGGATGCTGAAACAAGATATTCTCTCATCAAAAAGTTGTGTTTATGCCTTTATTTCTCTTGTACTAAATTAAGGCATTATTTATTATCGGCTGAGTGCATTGTTGTTAGCAAAGATGATGTGGTCCGATATATGTTATCATTACCGATTTTAAATGGGAGAATTGGTAAGTGGATTTTGGCTGTTTCAGAATTTGATCTACGGTATGAATCTGCTAAAGCCGTTAAGGGACAAGTATTAGCTGATTTCGTTACTCAGCATTGTGGATCGGATGTATCTATGGTGGAGCCAGTTCCTTGGTCATTATTCTTTGATGGGTCGGCTTGTGGAGTTGGATCTGGTATCGGTATTGTGCTCATCTCGCCTCGGAGGGCAAGTTTCGATTTTGCAATACCGATTGAGAAGATTGCTACTAACAATCAGGCTGAATATCGAGCTGTTCTCAAGGGCTTACAATTGTTGAGGGAAATTAAAGCCGATGCTGTTGAAATATTTGGAGATTCGATGTTGGTTGTGAAACAGTTATCTAAGGAATATGAATGCAATAATGATATTCTTTTAGGATACCGAGATGAATGCCTCCAATTGTCGAAAGAATTTAAGATGGTGACTATTGAACTTATACCAAAACTCCATAATCATGAGGCTAATCGATTGGCGCAGAGTGCTTCAGGATACCGACCGATTCAAGATATACTAGAATCGGATCTCACTGATGACGATTGGAGAAAAGAAATATTCGAATATTTGAAAGATCCATCTAAAAGAACCGATAGGCGAATAAGATTGCAAGCAACCAAGTATGTTTTGATGGAAGAAAGGTTATATTATCGGACTCTTGATGGAGTATTGCTTAGATGCATCGGTTCTGGAGAAGCTAAAGTGCTAACGGGCGAAATTCATGAAGGCGTTTGCGGAGCACATCAGTCAGCTTTTAAAATGAAATGGATGATCAGACAAAACGGATATTTCTGGCCAACTATTCTTGAGGATTGTTTCAGATATTATAAAGGCTGCCAAGATTGTCAGAAATTTGGTAGCGTTCAAAGAGCTCCAGCTTCAGCTATGAATCTGATTATTAAGCCGTGGCCGTTTAGAGGATGGGGAATTGATTTGATCGGACAGATTAATCCGCCATCCAGCAAGAATCACAAGTTTATTGTGGTTGTGACCGATTATCTCACCAAATGGGTTGAAGCAATTCCTTTAAAGAATGTGACATCGGTTGATATGATTGAATTTGTTAAGGAGCATATTATTTACCGATTTGGAATCCCTCAAACTATAACAACCGATCAAGGAACTATGTTTATCTCTGGAGAATTCGAAGAGTTCACCTCAAATATGGGGATTAAGCTATTGAATTCCTCTCCATATTATGCCCAGGCCAATGGTCAAGCTGAATCTTCAAATAAGGGGATAATTAAATTGATCAAAAGGAAGATTGAAGAAAATCCAAGAAAGTGGCAGTGACTTGTTAAACGAATCCTTGTGGGCATATCGGATGGCTTGTCATGGTGCTACAAAATTGTCTCCTTATCAGTTGGTTTATGGTCATGATGCCATTTTGCCTTGGGAAATTAAGACTGGATCTCGGCGTATCGACTTACAAGATGATTTGACAGTTGAAAACTATGATATTCTGATGGAGGAGGATTTAGAAGACTTGGCTGGACATCGTTGAGGGCTTTAAGTAATATAGAAAAAGATAAGGCACGTGTGGCTCGATGGTACGATAAGAAATTAAAAGTAAAAGTTTTGTTGAAGGAGATCTCGTTTGGAAACTAGTATTGCCAATCGGATCGAAGGATTCTAAGTTTGGGGAAGTGGTCTCCGACTTGGGAAGGACCTATCGTATTCATCGATGCACGTCAGGCAATGCGTACATTTTGGAGACACTTGAAGGAGAGGTGTTTACAAGAGCTCTAAATGGAAAATATTTGAAGCAATATTACCCTAGCATTTGGGTCGATTCAAGAACCGAATACTTATTGGGGGGACAAAGCAAGGCATACAAAGATTAACGAATAGGATACAGATCCGTTTCAGAATCCTTGGTCCGATTTAGCAGAACCGGATGATATATGGCCGATGTGACATACATCACCTTATGCAAAAAATAAAAAAGAAAACAAAATCATTTGAAAGTCAAGGTGGAAGACGTGAGTCAAATCTGTAAGGAAATAATGTTCAGTACAGACCCGTGCAGCCGAATTAATTCATTACAGAAGAGATCGGATCATGTTCAAGGCTCGCAGGCGTATCTGATCTACGTCATCGATTACATGTTGATAAGCTTCAAGTGGACCTTCTGGTGTCGGAATGCTTTTGTGAAATTGGAGCGCATCGGATACTTGAGCTTTGAGAGTTGTGTTCAGTTCTTTGATCATGATCGGAAGTTCTTGCAGTCTCTTTTCTTCTTCCTCAAGTTTTTGACTGGCCGATCGAAGCTCATTGGCCAATTCTACTTTGTGGGCTTTCAGTTCATCGATTTTAGCCACTATGGAGGGACGGCTTGATTCAAGGGATTTGATCCTGTCTTTGGTAGCATTGGTCATATCCCTTTTCTTTTCCGATTCCTTGATCAAAGATTCCCGTTTTTGTTGATCGGATACTTTTTGAGAAGGGCTTCGAAGAACTCAATTTGACGGCCTTCAATGTAGGCTGCAGGAACAATGGCAGCTTGAGTGTCGCGGCTAAGATGAGACCGTAACTGATAGAAAATCGATCGGATCGGTCCGGCATCTTGAACTAATTCAGAAGTATCCTGCTCCAACAAAACCTGAAGATCTGACAGCTTGTTCTTAATATCTTCTGAGAGGGACGAAGCATTGATCTCCGATGGCTGAATGGTCATGATTGATGGATCTTTATCAGCCGATTGTACTTCCTCTTCGCACAAAAGATCTCCGATTGGGAAGTCAAAAAAGCTATTATCAATTGAATCTTGAGCCTGAGAGAAAAAGTTTTGATTAGCTCAAAGCAGAAAGAAAGTCAATCATCATATAAGAGGATAAGTAAATGAACCTGCTTCAGATTTATTTCATCAAATCGAGTAGGTTGCATTGAGGGGGCTAGAATCGGCTCTGTAGAAGGTTCAGGAATTTCAGCCGATTTGTCTTGAAGATGTTCAACTGATTCCTCTGAAAGAAAAATGATTATGACAATAGGATGAAAGATTTCCTGATAGATGGTGAAAGTCAAAGTTCTTGGTATTACCGATCGGATCGGGTGCAGGTGCTAACAAGTCAGGAGAGTTCGAATGAGAAGTATGAGGGGAGTTTGGTCTTGCGTTATCTTTGACGATTTGTTCTAAAAAACACGCTAAGATTAAAAGGAAAAACAAGTGAAGAGATGGAAAGGATCAAGGTTAAACGTTGATACCTGGTTTTGATTGGGACTCTGGTATTGTCTTTTGGATCGCATTGGCTAGTATTGCAGCTGCTGTTGAAGCATCGATTGGTGTCATCTTGGGTTTCTTCGGTCTTTTCAAAGTGGAGCCGATTTTACGTTTTGCTGATTTCCCCTTGATGATGTCTTTTATTGATGGTGCGTCACCACCAATGTAAGGATCCTCTGATGAAGGGGCATATTCGATCGGCTTACCGCTCTTGCTTACGGTTGGAGGAGCTAAATCTTCATCCTGTCAAGATAAAGAGATCAGGTTTATAACCGATTACAAAATAAAAAGACAGAATAAACTACCTGAGGATCGATGACGAAATCTGGATCGAAGATGCGGCAGTAATAATTGGCCGACTTGCAGAACAGGTGCTTGGACCATTCTCTCCACCATGACTTGAATGATGGAGACATTGCTGGAGCCGGTTTCCATGTTTTGAAATAGGTTATGTTCACATTGGGTATCCGATTTGATAATCGTTGAAAGTCCGACTCAAATTCGATTATTTCTCGAGGTCTGAATTGATCGGCAAAGTATAATTTGGGAATGGGTCGACCAAATCCCAGTTGTCTCGCTATCACGAAAGGATAATAGAACTCATAAGAAAAAGTGTTGCGAGACAATGTAGGGAGAATATTCAGAAGGATCATCTCTTTGAGGATTGGTTCTGAATCATCGGAGGTGGCTGAATCGAATCTGAAGTTGGTTGGTTTTTCAAACTGATGATCGGGACCATTATATGGAAACCAAATCAGGTTGTCGTCATTAAATCCATGGTAGAAACATTTGAAGTAAAGTGATGTTCGATTGGGAATGGCTTTATCTCCGCCGATTGAAGAAGCAGCTTCGCAAAAATAAAGGCATTGATGAAGGACAATCTTCTTCATCATCATTTGATCCGATGGAAATTGGACCACCGAAAATGTCGGCTTGAAATGTAGTTTTGCATATAAAGGTTCAGCCATAAATTTAGAAACCACCAAGGTCCTCCAAGAGAAGTAATCGGTTCATCATTCCTTAGGCGGACAGATACCTCATGCATGAGATATATGTTGCCCCAAGGAGAAGCTTTGCCCAGAGGAAAATGATTCCCTGCTGCCAGATTTATCTGCTAACCGATTGAATTTGGAAGGAACGGATCCGCCTGTCTTTCACCTGAAGATATATTTCCCTAGCCACATCATAAGGAAAGCAGTGTGTTCTTGTTCATCTATAGCCTCAGAAGACTCAAAGAAAGTTGTGATGTATTCTTCCAGCCCTTGATTTGGGATGGTGAATCTTATGAGTAGCTTTCGGGAGGCTATCCAAAATGATCGGAGAAGTGATGTCAAGGCCGGTTAACATGAACCCACGTCGGCCAGGATGGAAGACATCGGACCATGACCAAATAAGAAGGCGTTTAGAGCATCAGACCAAAAGTATGAAGCAGATATCAGGAGAGGATCATTCCGTTTCATATCTGCTAAAGAAAGAGTGATGCATTGTCCGATGTTCTGAGAATCCCAAGTAGGGCGTTGCTGCTATTCATTCTCATGTACCAGTTCTGCCACCAGGGACTAAGGTAGGCCAAGATCTGAAGGGGTTTTGCCAATCGGGAGAATTTTTCGATAAAGATTTAAAGGGAATACGATGCGTTTCTAGGTTGATGAAGTCAAGAGGATCTTTGTCTCCTATAGGCCCTAAGAAAAAGAATCCGGAAGAGACCTTTGAAGGGATGATGATATCAATCTGGTTCGCCTAAAAAGGGGGAAAAGAAAAATCTGAGAAACTCGAAATCTGTACGAACGAATGATTAACAGAGTAAAGTTGAGGATTTTTCTTACCTGAGGGCAGATGAACTGGAAGCCATTTTCGGTCTGCGCGAAGAAGGTTTGAAGATCACTGAATGTACGCCGTCAGAGGAGTTCATCGGGGAGAGCTCGCCCAAGAAAATCGCGATGGAAGATGGCAAGCGGCGGGTGAAAAGCACTGGGTTGTGAGAGGTCTCTTATTTATAGTCCTACCCTAAGGGGGTAAGAGTGGAATTTCGCGTGGTCAAGTAAAAATCAGGGTTCCGCGTAAAACGGTAACAAATCGAAAGGGTCCGAGAATTTTGGGACAATATGAACATCATATCCCGAAACTGGGGGGCATGTGTTGATGACGTTTTTTGACACGTGTTATAGCCGGCGCCTGAAGAAGTTTAATAAGAATTGAACCAGAGTCAAAGACGGCGTTCGAGTTGAAATCGGTTCGAGATGGAGTCAGAATCGGATTCAGCTTCAGAATCGGACCCAGAGGACCGATCAATGGCGTCGTGAGCTTTGGGCTAAGTTGGGTCGCTGATGGGCCAGTTTGTCAAGGGTCTTAGATTAAATAGTTTCTTTCTTTCGCGTCAAGTTTCTTAGGGTCGTGATCAACTTGGAGTCTGTAATTTAGGGTATAAATATAAACCCTGAGGGTCGTGAGAAGTCTAGATACACATCAATACAAAAACCTTTATTTCTTGCATTTAGTACTCGCAATTTACTTACAAGTCGGCGACTTCGCCAAGCTTTTTCTCTTTCAACGAGTTCTCCTGGGCTGGTCAAGGCGATCCAGATCTCCAAGGCTTGCTCGTGAGTTCCGCTTCTACTGAGTAACATCTAAGCTTTAGCATCGGGCGCATTGCTGTTGCTCCGTTTAGATTTATTCGACAGTTATCGGTATCTGCTAGATCCGCAAGTCTTTTCTTGTTGTTTTAGTTTTTACCACCATCTATCCAGCTTAGAATTCTATCTAATCGGCTCTGTCAAAGGCTTAATCTTGAGATGTACCCAATAGCTGATTAATATTGTTCTAAGTGTTGTTTTACTAAGCTATATCGGATCGCTTCACGGTTGTCTTATATTGCTTAGTCATCAATCGGCTACTTGCTGTTTGATCTATCGAAATCGGCTCCCTGTGCTGTTTTCACCTTATATCGGAATCGGTCTTTCAACGTTCGACTGCACTAACGAGAGAATCGGCTCCTCAGCTGTTTCTTAACCTCCGATTTTATCCTTGTCAATCAACAGGTCAGATTGACTGGCTCGCCCCGGTTTTCAAGGCCACGCCTTCGCTCGTGTGTTAGTGCGCATTTGTCTCCGCCTGATTTTTACATCAACAGCTCTTACTACAAATGCTTTACCATGCATATCAAAGTTAGAAAAAGCCAATGAGATGCTCAAAGCTCAACTTGACAAAATCACTAGCGAGCATATGAAGTTGCAAGAAACTCATAAAGAACTTGAATATTCTCATGAGATGCTTGTAGATTCACATGTCTCACTAGAAATAGCTCATGAGGTTATAATCAACTCGGTAAAACTTTATCAACCTCTCACTCCCACATGCTCATGCTCATTTGTCAATAATGATTTGTCTTGTACTAATCCATGTTGTTGTCACATAAGCCAATCTAGCATTGAGCATGTATTTGTAGAATCTTGTGATGACCTCATTGCCAAAGAAAATGATCAACTCAAGCAAGAGGTCAAAAGGTTAAATAGCGACTTGATCAACTTAAGAAACTCGAGTCAAGTGCAACCTTCTCAAGATAACCATGAATACATGGTGAAGAAGCTTGAGAAGGGTTCAAATGTCACTAGCTCAGTTTCCAAGCAAGATGAAGCCAAAAATCCCAAGACTCAAGAAAAGATGGAAAAATCAACCATATCCCCATCAAATGGTTCCCTCAAGTAAAAGAGCCAAGCAAGGCTAGTTAGCAGACAAAAGTACAAGGAAACTCATAGAGTCTGCTACAAGTGCAAAGAGAAGGGTCACTTGATCAAAGAATGCAAAGTGTCATCAAGTGAAGTCATATCTGGGGACACTCGGTTAAATCGGGTGGACATGGCGGTTAAACCGGCCCTGCCCCAGATTGCTCAAGTTCCTCAGAACAGAAGCAAACCAGCCACATCAATAACGAGCAAGCAGAAGATAGATCAGAAACAAGGTGACAAAAAAAAGGAGCCACCAAGCAAGAACAATAACCGAAGATGCTATGTGTGTCGGCAAAAAGGGCATATGAGTAAGGATTGCCCAAATGGTGAGCTTCCCAAGTCAAACCTAGTTCAATATGATTTCACTGAGATTGGGGATCACAAGGTTGATACTTGCACAGTTAAGGTGATTCGCTCACCTCAAACAAGTGTAAGAGCAATTTGGGTCCCTAAGCACCTTGTGTCTAACATCAACGGACCCAACAAGATTTGGGTACCAAAAATAGTTTGCTAAGCTTGCAGGACCATGGAGATGCATTGAACATTTGGCTTTTCAAGAATGTATGTTATAAAATTGAAAAGTAGCCAAATGGGAAAATTAAGATCTATATCTTTACAATGACATCTCGGTATCATTTACTTACTGTCACACTACAGTCATCATCCCCTGCTAATGATCTTTTCCTTTCCACTAGTTTAGTTCTTATGGTAAAACTTAAGTGTTGACCTAGTGAATCTCAACACTTAAATACTCTTTATCCCACATGTTGCTATTGACAGCTCCCTGGTAGAGCACTCTTTAATATATGTGACAGGAATCAAGACCTAAAAGAATCAAGAGAAGTGTTGAGGTGAATGGTACAAGAAGATAGAACTTTCCACCTTAAATGCACAGGGCGGTTAAACCGGGTCCCCCAGGCGGTTTAACTGGCCCACCTCAGAAAAGTTCAAAAAACTCACTGGCAGAAACCAGGACATCCGGTCCTACAATCGGATGATCCGATCGAGAAAAGGAGGAGGCGGTCGGAGCATTGGACAATCGTCCAATCGATCAAGGGCGGCTGAGATGAAAGCTGATCGATTGATCCGACCGAGAGGAGGAGAAGGCGGTGGGAGTTTTGGGCTATCGTCCGATCGAGCATCAATGGCGGATGTGATCTATTGATCCGACCGGTCCTGAACCAGAAGATCCGATCATTTGATTAAAGCATAATCTCTTGCTTATACGACAGTAAGTACATGTGACACATGTTCTATAAATGCATATATTTGTGTGTCTTGACCAAGTAGTAGAATGAGCCTGTTTCAAGTTCCTAACAGAATTGAAAGTGCATTAACAAGAAAATTCAAATCTCTTGTGCACAAATTAAGGGGGAGCTCATCCTAAGACTTGTGTCATTGTGGGACTAACCATTTCTTCTAGTGAATTTGTAGTCGCATTCATGCGAATGTGTTTCTCATTGGAGTATGCCATCACATGTAGATCCAAGTGGTAAAATTGTGAAACTTTTATTTTTGGATTATGGTGCTCTCTTTCACATGGCTACTCATCATAATATAGTTTAAATTCCTTTGATTGGTCTTGAAAGGGAATTTAGCCTATATTATGAGGTTTCATCTTTTAGTGATCCCTATGCCTCTAAATCAATAAGGTCACTAAAAATGAAACTAGTCTTTGTGCAAATTAATGCTTTCTCTCTCTATATTGGTTTAGCAAAATTATTAAGAGAGCGAGTCTTGATCTTAAAATCATATTGCACATAATGGGCGACTAAAACGGCAAAGGTATGTTCCTAGAAACTCATGTTGTACATTTGAGCATTTAAGCTACCATACATGCTAGTGTGTATCTTTGTATGTCGTTAGTCCATTATCTCTCTTGTCTTACCTTTCGGATATTTAGTTGATGTCTTCACAATTGTTGACTTTTGTCAAATACATGCTTTTGGCGAAAGACATCAATTAAATATGCAGATGAGGTCATTGTCTTGGACTACCATATATCTGTGATGACATTGGATAGATTTCTGAAAATCATTCACTAGCACGATAGGAAGTGTGCCTTATTTGAAAATTTTGGTGTTTTGGTCTTTGACCAAGATTGATCTACCGTGACCATTGTTCAAATTGTTTGATAGATAGCTGGTTACTAGTAGTGAGATCCTCTCAAGTCCATAAAAGATCCACATCTACCTATTCATCTTTTCTTGGAAGAAGCAAGAAAAAGAGTTTGAGATCAAATCTATCAAAACTCAATCTATCTGAGCTTTTTGTCCACTGTCCATCTCAGGGCGGTTTAACCGCCCCCTCCAGGCGGTTGAACCGGGTCTGACTGACAGTTACCTTTTTACCCTCCCACGTGTGCACAGTAACTAAACCTTATCCAAACTTACCCCTTCGTCCCAGACCTCCACCGACACTTCCTCCTTCGACCAAAAATCTCTCTCTCTCCCTCTCATGGCGATTTGAGGATTTCACCAAGGAAAAATCGGTCCCTTTGTAGATCTGGACTGTCCTTGGTCGGTTTAACCAAGCCCCAAGCTATTCTTGAAGATTCATCTCGGTTTCCCCTCTCCAAAGGTACTCAAATGGTGTTCTTCCTCGATCTACTTTATGAGCCCATAGATTTGAGTTTCCTCTGGTCAATCCCCTAGAAATAGCCATTAGAAGCACATCCTAGTTTTTCTTTCAAGTTTCCTTGGTCGCATTGCTTGGATTCCAAATCTAGGGTTTGACTGCCAGGGGCGGTTTAACCGGCCCCTCGGGGCGGTTTAACCGCCCCAGGCAGGCAAGTCCTAGATAGTGACCCCCAGCAATGCAACCAAGTATTCTTCACCTAGGATTATTCTCATGAATCATTTGCTTTCTTAGACACATGTCATTCTGATTCAAATCAAAATATCCTTGAAGCTTGACACAATTCAGTTCCTTCAGCTATAACACTTGTATATCAGTTATTCTTGCACAATCTTCTGAATCATCCAATGTGTTTGTGATTAAGAATGGAATTTTTAGAGTCTCGGGCTCAGTTCTGCCAGAGGCGGTTTAACCACCCCCGGTGGCCGATTTAACCGCCCCAGACAGAGCTAACCCAAAAACTCTAAATCTTTCCCTTCTCAATCTATTTCATGAATCTCTTCTGCTCCTGAGAACTTATACATGTGTTCTTTATCTCCTATGACTCAGGACAGAGGCAGCATGACTGGACGGCAGAGAAAGAAGAGTAAAGTGGATGATCAGGCCGGGCCGAGTTCAGTGACTGGAAGTGGTAGAAATCTAAGGCCAAGGGCGGCCAAGAGAGCAGCTGAGCAGCAGATCGATGAAATTGTGGAAGAAGAAGAAACTGAGGAGGAAAATGGCTCTGGGAGTGATGATAGTGTGGAGGATGAGGACTATAGGGATGATCCTCATGGCAAGGCAGTAGCTGAGGAGAGTGACAGTGATGGTGATGATGCGGGCAGTGGTGATGGTGAGGAAAGGGAAGCAAGTCCAGTGGCACATAGTGGCAGTCATTTGAGCTCACAGCCAAGACAGAGAGCCCCCAGAGGTGATAGCTTGACACTTAGAACTAGGGCTCCAAATTATCCTGCTAGAAGGAAGCCAGTGGATTATCGTGCTAGCAAGATGGCAGATTTAGCCAAGCAAAACCGAAGGATAAATCCATACAATGAAGTCCGGGCCACATCCACTGATTATAGGTTTCATACCATGTTTCAGCAGGACTTCTACAATACCATCCTTCTCAAGTCACCTGATGTCACATTAGATGCAAAATGGATTGATTGGGAGTATATGGCTAGAGCTAATCATGTGGTATTTAATCAAGTCATAGAAGCATGTGAAAGGCAAGGGGTCAATGACTTGATGGAATTAAAGTGTAATTGGAATAAAGAGCTCATTGCTCAGTTCTATGCCACTGTTTACTTTGGACATCAGGATGGAGAAAGAGCTATGTTTTGGAAAACAGAGGGGACTGATTACTATGTCACATTTGCTGATTTCTGTGGCCATCTTGAGATTGATAATAATGACATGCATCACATTGTTCATACTCCAGAGTACATGGATGCAAAGGACTTGGGCTTCATGTATCCATCAGGAACCAATTCCTCCAAATTTGGACACATTGAGGGGTTGTACACATACTACAGAGTGTTGAACAGATTGTTCAGAGTCACCATTTCCCCTCGTGGTGGAAACACCTCTGATATCACACGTCACATGAGGGATTTGATGTGGCATATGTGTCCGGGTGCTCAACGCTTCAATGTTGGAGATTACATTTGGGAAGAAATCAAGCACATCTCCGAGCATCCATCTAGCGGCTGTGGCTATGCACCTTACATTATGCACCTCATCAAAAAGTCCACCGAAATTGGGAGAGTGAAGGTAGATTGGAGACATGAACCCCTGAGGCCACACAAACCTTCACAGGTCAGGTTAATATCACCTAGAAGATCCCAGAACCCTCCCCTGCAGAAACCGAGCCAGCTACAGAGATTCAGGGGGAGGAGCAGCTGTTTGGAGAATGAGCTGCTCCTCAGGCAGGGGGCGGTTTAACCAGGTCCCCACCCCGGTTTAACCGGCCCAGGGCTGATGAGGCAGGACCATCACACTCTAGGCCCCGAAAGCGCTCATCCATTTTTAGAAAGTTGTTCAATCTTTTTGGTGGCATCTGTCAGAACCAGAGAGACATTATGGTGGCTGAACAAGAAAATAGAATGAAGGAGAAGAAGACAAGGGATTCCATCAAGTTGATACACAATGCCCAAAATCTTCAACCTCCTAGATCACCCATTACACCCACAGTGGAAGAGCCTGAGATACCTTCAGTGAATGACATGATTTGAGAATTTCAAAGTACAAACTTTTATGGCACATTTTATCCCGGCGAAGGTGGATCCTCCTCTAGCCAGGCCACTCCCACTCCTGAAGAAGTAGCAGCAGCACAGGCACAGTTGGCAGCAGCAGCTAGAGCCACACCGGCAGCATCTCCATTGGTTCCACCACACACCTATGGGCCAGACTTTCATGGTTTCGGGACTTCATTTGCCGGAATGACTGCATTCAGTGTCTTAGCACCTCAGTCAGACTCTCAGTCAGAGTACGCTTCTAGACTTGCCTATGGCAGTTTCCTAGGTGGTTCTTTGCCAGGGACGGGTCTTGGTGATTCTAGTGCCTCATATTCTGGAGCTTCAGGCACTCTTCCTTCCACATCCTCAGTTGGTGAGGAACGGGCACATCGTCTATCTGCAGACATCTTCAATCCTAATCCTCCATCTGGTATGTCTCCAAGTTCAATTAGCGTCACAACATCCTTTTCTGAAATCACCTTGCCTAGTTCCTTATATTTAAACCCACCCTTGCATTGGTTAAATGAAGGATATGATCAACGGTGGAACCCCTCATCGGGTGGTGATGGAGATGGAGAGAACCAGTGATCTGACCAGAGAAGTTCTTCTTAATGCCCCTTCTTGATGATGGATGACAAAGGGGGAGAAGAACATGGATTAAAGCTTGCTTCTCGGTTTTATCTTAGCTAGTCTGGGTAGGGCGGTTTAACCGGCCCCTGGTGGCGGTTAAACCGGCCTCAAGTGTGTCTTGAGACATGGATCTATAATAATTTCAAAATCTCTATTTGTGGACTTGAGAACTTGTAATGTATGCAACTCTGTGTGTGTGGAACTTATTAATGTTATTAAGTGACTTTGTGTTAGAGTGATGCATGTTTAACTGATGATTGTTATCTTTTTGTGCAACTGCTAGAACAGGGCGGTTAAACCGGCTCCAACGGGCGGTTAAACCGCCTGTCACCTGGCAGCAGCAGAAATTTCTCTTTCATTTACTTTTGTGCAATATTTGTCATATGCATCACGGTTTTATTATGGTTTTCTTCACACACTTGTTGCACCCCACAGATTCTGAGATTTAGGGGGAGCTCTATGATCTACTTGATATATGTGCATAATTGGCATTTGAGGCCAAGTTTGTGAAACTTTCAATCTTTGCACATATTAAGGGGGAGCTCACTCTAAATCTGAGAATTTAAAAACTTCATTGATATATCCTTTTGTAAGCTTTAATCGGGTTGTCATCAATCACCAAAAAGGGGGAGATTGAAAGTGCATCTAGTCCCTTAAGTGGGTTTTGGTGAATTGAGTGACAAAACGATTAAAGGACTAACATGCCTTGTAAAGATTATGAGCAGGATTTAATTTGAATAATCATGATACTTGTGTATTCATTGGTTGAATACATTAATGTTTGGCTCATAAGCAAGAAGTGATGGCTCTCATAGCATTATAATATGGTGTACAACAAGTGAGTGTGAAACATGAAAAGAGACTTGGTCTTTAACTTTGTGAAGACTTGTTGAGATCCAAAATGAGACATCATGATCAAGGTTGGATAAAATTTAGAGATGCGAGTCAAGAGATATATGCTAGAGAAATGGTGGTGTGGGACATCATGACTCTATACACTTGATGTATGACTTGCATTAGAAGACATGGATATATTGGATAATATTCTATGGTCAAAGCAAATGGATGAATTTCATGAATGATACAAGTGTATATGTGGCTATATGTGAAGCATGGAAGAAAGGTTGGATTTCGGGATAGTGTTTCTAAGGACCAAGCATTGTGTGATCAAGTTGCGGCTTGAGTCATGGACTCTTTGCTTAGGGTGACGAAACTTTCTACGGATCAACTGGATGAATCATGATCACGTGTGGACTTCATATAAGCAAGTATCAATATTTATAGAAGAAAGGTGACTTAAACTAGAAGTGGATTTCATTCTATGTCAAAGGTTCAAGTCACTAGCTCAAGTTGGTTTTTGCTCAAGCATAAGCAATGTGGACAGACCTCAAAAGAAGAATTGATTATGTGCGGCACAATTGAAGGCATTCAAGCTCAAGCATGTGATTGGATTTTATATTTATCGTTAAGTATAGGTATGTCGTACTATCAAGATGGATGTCACATTGAATAATTGACTTAACACCACAATAGTGCTCAAAGATAACCTAAGTGAGATAGCCTTGATAGTTGAGAAGAAAATTGAGCAAGTGGGTGCTCACTGACCCAAGGCGGTTTAATCGCCCCTAGGGGCCGGTTTAACCGCCCCTAACCTCTGATAGCTCCAATGGCTAGTAAATTTGAACTGGCGGTTTAACCGGCCTTAGGGGGCGGTTTAACCGGCTATGACAGATCTCCAATGGCTAGTTTTTGTTGGATGGGGTATTTATACCCCTTAGCCCTCTCCTTTGAGGGTTGCAGGTTCTTTGTGATTCCCAAGCCTTCTTGACACATTCTAACAGCAGAGGAGCTTCCCCCAACCACTCTTTGTGAGTTTGCTTGATTTGGGTGAAATCTTTGAGTTGGGGTTGAGTGAAGCTTTTGGGTGTGAGCTTGAGAGCTTTGTGAGCTCAGAGATTTGTGAGAGCATTAGAGAGCAAAACCATAGCTTGAGCACTCGTGGTTAGCGTCAAAAGTTATTTGTGCATTTGTTACTCTTGGAGCTTGGCTCCTAGACGGTTAAGCGTCACCGGTGAGCTCCCATTCGTGTGGTGAGCGGCCGGAAGTTTGTAAGGGCTGGTCTTGCCTCCTTCATGGAAAAGGACCATCTTTAGTGAAGGGCTAAGGTGTGGCGTGTATACACCTTGGCGAGGTAACCTTGCGGGGTTCCTCAAACGGAGACTAGGAACCGCTGAACTAGCTTGGTGCTTGCAGCGGGTCCGAACTTCGGGAAACGAATCCTTGTGTCTCCACTTCACTTTACTTGTTCATTTCTAGCTTTATATTTGCTTCCGCTTCGATCAACTTGGTTATACTCTATTTGTGTGTAGGAGCTTGAATATATTGATTAGATATACCTGCACAAGAAGTACCCCAAGTGTATTTGGTGCTAGAAGAACAAGAGGGGGTTCGAGCAACTCATTGGGCAGCTCACTGCCTTGGGGCGGTTTAACTGCCTGGTGCTGACAGCAGGCTGAGAATTGGATTAGAAGTTAAAATTGGTCATCTCGCCTATTCACCCCCCCCCCCTCTAGGCGACATCTAGATCCTTACAGCTTAAAGCCTATGCCACGGACTCCACCCCGCCTATACGCCCACGCTAGACCGCTACATAGATCCAGATGGCTCAGTTTCAGGTAATTTCTATTTTACCTATTGTTAATTGATTATCGCTAACGTTTGTTTGGTATGGTAACAATGTCATGAATATGTGCAGGAAATGATGGCAGCCCAGGTGGCGGAGGGGGGTGACAGCAGTAAAGGAAGAGATGGTGCGGAACTGGCAGACCGTGAGGGCGAGGTTGCAGGAAGAGTTTCAGCGGAAGCAGGACGCCGAACGGGAGGCCGAGCGGCAACGGTATGAGCACATGTTCCAGTACGTGCACAACATTGGGACGGTGGTAGGTCAAGCACCGCCGCTAGTAATGCTGGCTCCACCATCTCGAGATGCTACGCCTGGGAGTCTCTTCACAACTTTGAATTTTCATTTCTCATAGTGACTTAGAGCCGACTTAGAACCTAGAATGATGGATAAAAACGAAAATGCCTTATACTTGTTGACTTAGGATGAAACCAGAATTACATAGATTTTGGATCATTTGTGCAGTCCCCTCACCAGTCCGCAGCCTCGAACGATGGGCCATTCGCAGTAGACATGTCACCCCCCTCAGCAGTCCCCTCACCCGCCACCGTGGATGCAGTACCCGTGGTCGCAGTTGCCTCCCAGCACACCGTTCCAACCTTGGCCGCAGTTGCGTCCCGACATGACGCCACACCCTCACAACTTCCCGTCGGCGTTCCCGCCGCCACCTCACGGCTCACCCTTCTCGCAGGAGCCGCTGCGGTCACCTGGGTCTCAGTGAGTTGTATCGACGAGCATGGACTTGCATTATTTGCTTTGTATGGACTTGTATTATTTGCTTAGTATGGACTTGTATGGATTTGCATGAGCTTGTATGGACTTGTATGCATTTGCATGAGCTTTTATGGACTTGTGATGGTCGTTGTGATATATAAACTGCATCTGATGGTCGTTGTGATATATAAACTGCCTGTGATGGTCATTGTGATATATAAACTGCTTGTGATGGTTATTGATATATAAACTACCTGTGATTGAGTTGTTTGGGGTATAAGTAACAATAAACGAAAAAAAACTAGCAGTTTTTGGGCATTTGCCGTGTGCTATGGCAAAAACACACGGCAAAGATTGGTCCTTTTCCGTGTGCATTTACCATAGCACACGGCAAAGGTTGAGCCTTTGCCGTGTCCAGGCACACGGCAAAGGTGGATACTTTGCCGTGTGCCACGTCCCAGGCACACGGCAAAGGCCCAGTAACGGCCGTTAGTGGATTTGAGGCACACGGCAAATGCTTTGCACATGGCAAAGCCTTTTCCGTGTGCCTGACAATAGGCACACGGCAAAGACTCCTCTTTGCTGTCTAAACTTTGCCGTGTGCTCTTTACCGTGTGTTACACACGGCAAAGAGGGGGAGTCTGGTAGTGTAATGTATGTGGGGTGGAAGATCGTCTAGATTTAGGTCAGGCATTGCTGGCTCAGAGTGGTCTAAGTTCTACTGTTGCCATGAGAGAGGAAGTATATAGAGAATGCATGGTTACCTAATGTTCAGAAAAAAATGGGTGATTTACTTTTTGCAAGAGTTCATGACATCACTTTCTAGGATTTGATTGAGTTTAATAAAGTTCTGAGAATGTTTTTTCTAAAATAATTTATGAACCTAAGATAATTTTCTATCATTGTTGCCTTCATGTTGCTGCATTTATTTTGTACAGTTTGTCTTTCGTAGAAACATAACGCATTTTTCTTTTTCTTCATTGTTTTTGCTTATCCCTTTCGCCCGGATGCTTCTTCAGATCCAGTCCAATAGTGCAGCACGTCAAGCAGCATAGCCAACCCAGCCTACCTAGCCAGCGCGGCCCGTCTTCTACTCGCAGTCGCGATGTCAAAACATCCAACTCCGAACCTATCTTAACTGGAGCCACCGATGTGTGGGGTCCGTATGTCATTCTCGACCTCGCACCCATGCTCAACATGCCTCTGATTCTTGACCTTCACGACAAGATGGTCGACCCGACTTATATAAACAGCCCTACTGCCTCCGTATAGCCACAGACCAAACCCTACACCTCGCGCCATCATGCATTACACTGCCGCCGTAAGCTGCTTGTACACTACATCGACCCCGCTGCCTCCAATCTCGTCATCCACCACCTCGCTGTCGATGAGGAAGTACTCCAAGGCTTTGACCGGAGGAATAGAAGCCGCTCATAGTGAATCCCTAGCCGGTGGTGTGGTGTAAGGAATTGGTGCTCGTATTATTGTAAGAGGGGAGGGGTGAATTAGGCACTTCTAAAACCTCAAGCTATGGCACATACCAGTTTGCACAAAACTTAAACTAGAACAAGCTATCTAGATGTGCAACTATGGTTCTTTCTAGCGTTTGCACCCTATCCCAAAGAGTTTTGCAACCTAGAGCCAAGCCTAACAAGATACTACACTATGAAAGTAAAGGCACTCAAGTTGCAAGTACGAAATGTGGAAACGTAAAGGAAAGGGTTAGAAAATGCAAACTTGACTCGGCGATTTTTCCCGTGGTATCGGTAAGCAAATGCCGCCAATTGTCTATGTTGGAGCTCCACGAAGGATATGCTCCCGGTCCCCAAGAAGAGATCTCCCGGTCAAGATCTTGACTTGCCACGGAGGCTCACGCCAAGGCAGATGAGTAACTTGTCACAAAGACAAGCCTCACCTCCCCTACTATCCTGATCACCTTGATGTCGTCTCCACTAAGGAGCTTCTCCATGAAGAAAGGGAGTCTCCACGTCCCCCGCACATGATCGTCGTTGCCGCTCCACACGAAGCTGGTGGGTCGAAGACTTGCCGACAAGTCACCAAGACTCCAAGGCGCCAGCCAATACCTCTTGTACAAGTGGTTCACTCAAGAACCATACTCACGAGGTAGCAACACCTTGCTCTCTCTCAATCCTAGCCTAACCTAGCACTAACACTCACAAAGCATGTGCTAAAGGCCTTTGATTTGATATCTATAGCACCAAGGTGGGTTGGATGTGATCTTGATGTGGTGGTAGCTTCAATGAACTCTTGGATACTCCAACATCTTGAAATGGGCGAGTAGAGGGGGTATATATAGCCCAACAACTTAGGAGAGTCGTTGCTCAAAGCATCCCAATGGCTAGTTTGCTTTTGTATGATCCAACCATCCTTTCCAATGGGCGGTCGGATCAAATGATCAACGCATCACTTGAAAATATAGCTGTTGCGCCCTTTTTGTGTGGGTCAGATGATTGAGTTGGATCAAACGATCAATGCATCTTTACCTTCCATATTTTAGCCATAACCCTTGACTCCGAACTCCATTTTTTTTATGATCATGTACTTGTTGGAAAGCTTGTGAAATTCTCCACAATCCTATCACAAGATCCAGACCATTTTCACAAGTTTTCTTGGTCGGATGATCCACCATTTGATCCGACCCATACATTTGTTCACGGTCGGATAAAATGACCCATTATAACTTGTCTTCGCGTGTGGTGCACAATGGTTCTACGTGAACTTTGATATTTAGATTGAATCATGCGACCGAGCTCTGGTTGGATCAAACAATCCATTCAAACTTTGATGTCCAACAACGGTCAGACGATACCCCATTCATACAACCCGTGTACCTTTGTACGTGTGGGTCAGATAAAACGACCAACACAGACTTTGTCCTCCGGTATTTTGATCATAACTCTCTGCTCGGAACTCCGTTTTTGGTGATCTTGTACTTTTTGAAAAGCTTATGAAATTCCCCATAGGATTGCCAAAAGGATAAAGACCATTTGAGCAACTTTGGAATACCTATCTTCGATCAGATGATTTGTCTGTCCCGGTCGGATCAATAGGTCCATGCAATTTCAGCACCTTCGTATTTTGGTCATAACTTTCAACTCCTGAGTCCGATTTTGATGCTTATAAGATTATCTTGAATTCCACCCCATTTGACCAAAATATAGATATTCATGGGATAAGTCCAATTCATTCCTCCCTTTATCCCGACTTCTTTCTTTGTATTCATTCTTGGCACCTATGAAAGCCTACAACTCACATGCTTGGAAACCGTTAGTCCCAATGATTACGTTGTCACTCAATCACCAGAATCATAAATACATGGCTAAGAGGACATATTGGTTTGATGTGTGTCAACTGTAGCATGATATATCTATCCAATACCATGGCAGCGATGGGAGCGAGCGACCCCAAGGTAACAAATATAAGCGTGGAATTATGCAACCCTACTTGCTAGCAGGAGGTTGGATCACATCCAGTTCACATCAGCGATGAGCTCGAAGTGCCTTTGCCATCCAGTCCTATTGCATAATGCAGTCTACAGGTATAACAGCAACACCTAATATTCTCAATTTCCCTTCACGTCTAATGACATGGAGCAATTTGCTTCTATATATAGAGACCTGAGGAAGTGAATCAAAGTGACATAATTAATGATACAGCCTTGAGTGCCAATAATTGTTCAACGCACATTGCACACCTCTCTGAACCACCACGTCCATTTGACATGTATAGTCGAGCTTCTATATCCCTTTCCACAGCCACATGCCAATCAAGTTTTGTTTCAAACATCTTTCATTTTCACATCTATCGAAAAGAAATAGTTAAAAATAAAATGACATAATGCAACAATTGATCCTAAAATGGCCTTCTAGCAAGTAATGAACATCCACCGTATATATGAGCATCTTAGAAAGATTGAGCCAGCAAATCCTCGAGGGGCACCTCGCTATCGACAGACACATTGCCCGCCACTGAAATATGAAGATATAATAAAAAAAGTTTCAGTCATACTTTCACACTATTACAAAAACATTTTAGGAGATACTGTCAAAACATTTTCCGAGACGTTTACAAAAAATATCCGTCTCTGTTAATGGGAGTGATTAACGGAGGCGGTTACATTCATTTTAGTAGTGTCAACATGCAATGAAAAATCACAAACGTGAGTTTACATTCGTCACACTTAACTACTGTGAGAGATAAAGGTCACCAATTAACCACGTTTCACTAAGCAATAGAATAAAGTTCATCCGGTGACTGAGAGAAAAGTGGCCTCTCTATATGATTTTCGGACGTAATATCTTGACTTTCCTTATGAACGTCAAGAGATAATAAGCATAATTTGGCATAATAAGTTGGATGCATATGTACAATGACGAAGCCCGGCCGAATAATGATTTGTGCCATCTGCATATATTGGTATATATATCAAGGATCAGGCTACTGTAGCTGAGGAGAACGAGTGATTTGTTTAAGCATGTACTGTACTAGCCAGTTCAGAACGAGTGATTCAGGTTCCTTCTGCTCATTAATCATTACCTGACGTCTGTAAGCATGGAAGTCATTGGGAATATTTGGCATGATAGTGCGGACATGGGCCGGGAAAACGAGTCTTTGTTAACCATGACAGGACACCACTGCTTCGTGGCCATGCTGAAGCCAGCATGCCGTTTATAACGCGTACGCGGAGAAGCATGAGCATGCACCACTACTTGTCCAATAGAAGGCATGAAAACTGAGTACATTTCTTTTTTTTTCTTGTATAGGCAGCTCATTAAAATTTTCTCATTTGTATATTTGGAGTGCACGGAGCAATTTGTTGAACCCACTATTTTATTCCGTGATTAGAATGGAAAAGACATTTTGCGGAAAAATCAGGAAACTAATTAATCAATAATCATACCAACAAATATTGATCAAATTGTTTGATTGACCTAAGTTTTTATGCCAATGGTCAGTCTTCTTTTTCAGTATGCTATCGGATGTGCCTCGCGACTTCGCGAGCATCCTGGACAAACACATAATCGTATACAACTACACTTTTTTTATCATCATTTTAGAATAGCACCTTAACTTCGGCCTTCATTCACAGAAGGCCTGTGGGTGCTGAGGCTCCAACCCGAGACGGTGGTGCCAGACCCTTAGTGCATTTTGAAAACCGAGTTATCCTCGCCTCCAATATCGATATGCTATTAGGGCTGTCAACTTATCATCACCAGTTCTTTTTTCCATATATGCTTCCATTCATAAGCAATGACAAAATTACTGTTTGGTTACAAAGAACAATTAAACAATGATTTTCTCATAATTTCAAATTTTTTCCAACACTTATTTTCTTGACAGGTAATGTAACACAGAAGAAATAATTGATTGTTTTTAATTAAATAATCTGGTGATGTGTTGATTGCATTCATGCCGATGCATTTGGGTGTTTCATTAGTGCAAAAGGTTTTGAAATGCATTTAGACACGAATAAGCTGGATTTTATTCCCTTTTTTAGTGTTAAATCTATTTATTAAAAGGTTCAAAATTCTTTTTCATAGGCTCCAGGTATTTTATTTGGGTTCCTTGTGCCCAATTCTATCTTTGGGATTTTCCTCGAGATTTTTGAAATTTCTAGAATATTTTTTATGTTATAAAAACAATATCTGGTTCTACATAGAATTTGTTTCACACTTAAAATATTTTCAAAAATATTAAACCTATCCAAACCCAAAGAGACCAAGCTTGTGAGGCTCGACCCGCTCCAACCCGCGATGAAGCACACGACGCGTCATCGCCCCCCTCGGCGTGAGCGCCCAGGCCCGGCATAAAGGCCACAGCCCGAGTCCCCGCATTCCCCTATTCGTTCCTGTCGCTGCCCTCTTCACTGCCTGATTTGATGCCGTCTGGGGACGCTGACACCACTATAAGGTCTGCAGCATCGAGCAAAAGAAGTCCAACTGCACGCATCGCTGCCACATGAGGACCAAACCACAACCGCACTTCGCTGCCCTGAATCGTGGCACTCCATCGCGAAAGAAGCGAACGGCCACCAACATGAGCATTCCCTCACCCAGCCACACAAGCTAAGCCTCTTCTCGTCGGACGTCGTCGATTCTAAGAAGCCATGATAGTTGAGAAGGTCAAGCAGTAGTTATCGTACATGCTGGCCGGAGACGAGCGCCGTCACTACACTACTAGAGAAACGACCTTTGGTCCCAAGTCATTTAGTCCCGGTTGTCTAAAATCCGGTAATAAATTGGTCACCGAGCCATTTAGTACCGGCTCCAAACATTGAAAGTCCCTAGATGCAATTTAGGTCCAGATTTTAACACAAACCGGTAGTACCAAATGTCACGTTTTAGTACCGGCTTGCGTTTCTAGCCGGTACTAAATTGCCTCTGGGCAACTTAGTACCGGCTCAACCTTTGGCCTAGTACCCGTCACCAGGCTGATGAGCCGCGCCCTTCTACCCCCTCCCTCCTCTTCATTTATCTCCTTTCTTTCTCTCCAATATTATCTCCTCCTCTTCTCTACTCTTTCTTCCTCTTCCTTATCTCTTTCTTCCTTATATTTTTGGACCATTCTCTCCCTCCTCTGCAGGCGCGGGCGGCGGCGCTTGAGGGCGGGCGCAGGCACGGGCGCGACCCGGCCGTTGCGGGCCCCGACAGCGGAGGCGTGGGCGCGACCCGGCCGGTGCCAAGGCGAGTGTGGGCACGGGCGTGACCTGGCTGGCGCCGAGGCGAGCGCGGGCCTGGCGGCCTGCGCGGCTTGGGCGCACGTGGCTTGGGGGCACGCGGCCTGGCCGGCGCGACCACGGCGGCCAGCGTGGTGCGGGCGCGTGGCCTGGCCGGCGCGGAGGCAAGCACGACCCCAGCACATGTGTATTTTTTTCGTTTTCTCATCTTGATTTAGTTGAATGCATGATGCATTTCTTCCCTCTTGAACCTCTCCTATTATGTAATCTTTCCTTTTGTAAGGTTGGATCTTTGTAATCTCAGATTGAATGTAATCTAAGCGAAGTTTTTTCCTTATCCTTTATTTTTCCTCTAGTTTTCTTGCCTCTGCCATTGTTTTTCTGTTCTTGAAGAATTTACCTGTTCTTGAGTTCAAGAACAGAGGGGAGAGAGAGAGGGAAGAACAAAGGGGAAAGATCAGAGGAGATCGAGGAGGACGAGAATCTAGAAAAGGTTGTTTTTTGGCGCAAAAAATTATTTAGTACCATTTTGTGGTCATGACTGGGACTATACGAGGCCGTTTAGTACCGGTTGTATAACTGGTACTAAACTGCAAGCCATTTTAGTCTCAAAACTTTAGTCTAGGTTGTGAAACCGGTACTAAACCTGGCTTTCCAACCGGGACTGAAAGACGTTTTTCTAGTAGTTCTAGTTTCCCTAGCTGAAGGCACCGAGCTCTTGTTCCATCGCTGATGGAGCACCGCCACGCAACAAGGGAGCCGGTCGTTGTCTCTGCCGTTGGTAATTGGTCAACATTTAGCGAATGATTACCGTAACATTTCTGCTGCAAATCATGGATTAAATAGGCTCATTAGATTCGTCTCGCGACATACATTCTATTCATGTAATGGATTAATTTTTTTTTGTCTACATTTAATACTCCATGCATGTAAAATTGTTTTGATATGACATTTTTATGGAAAGTTTTCAAGGTAGCTAAACCTGGCCTAAATAGCCAACGATCCGATCTAGCCTCGAGTTCCCGTGAAGCTCCACAACGGGCCACCTCCCCCCCCCCCCCCCCCCCCAATAGGCCTACCTCTCCTCTTTCTTGTCGTCCTCACATCGCCTCTCGCATGCTGCGTGGTCCCCATCTTGTGTGCCGGCAAAGTAGCACATATTAGAGCATCTCCAAGAGCTCTTGTATTTTGTTTGTTAAATATGAGAATTGTACCCCTTTATAAATATAGAAATCCCTCCTAATTCAATGGCCTAATCCAAGAGACATGCTAAAACGTGGTCTCTATAGCAAACGGGCAGCGTTGGGCAAAAATAGCAAGCGAGGACGGTAGGATAGTAATCCTGATTTATAGCAAAGCAGATAGAAAAGCTGTTGGATGGAGGTTTTTTGAATTCTTTTCTTTTTTTTTAGCCAAAAGAAGTCCATATACAAGAGCTTTTGAAGATGCTCTTATAAGGCCACTTCTGCACGTTTTCAAGCCCCACCCAGGCGTACCTCTCCTCTTTCTTGTGTGCCGGCAAAATAGCACCATGCATGCATGTACCTATATTACAAGGCCACTTCTAGACGTTTTTGCCCCTGCGGCTAGTTGCTTGTGCACATTAACACGCTGGAGTAACTACCCACGCGAGAGCACGCACAAGCAAGGAAAAAAGAAGACCCACGCAGCCCAGCACGCCCTTAAGAATAGAACCGGTGGCCTCTTGTGTCGGAACTCAGCTAATTAACCAGTCGATATGCGTTCATTTGTTGAGTAGCATACACCAGGGACCATATTTAATAAGGGTAGACATGAAAAAATCACCTCTAATTAATCACATCTTGGTATGGTAAATGCTGTCCAAAACGACTTTCTTTACTAGTACGGAGGGAGTATGCTCGAGTAATTATTGGGTTTCCCCTTCACTTACAATAGTTCAGTTTGGAAATAGGGCTCCTTTATCACATCGGGAGCCCAGCATCGCCGTCCTAATGGTTGATGAACAGAGTTCGACAACCCCCATTTTTCCAGTGTCCTTTATCACTTCGTAAAAAAGGGATGATATTAAATGATAAAGGTCCAATCCAGGTAGTTCAGTCCAGGTTTGCGGAGAACCGTACCAAATAGTGTTATAAAAGGTGTGTAACAATTTGTCTTGCTACGATAACCAAACTGTAAATGAAAGTGAGTGTACTGAGCCATGGGGCAGAAGAGGTTGGGAAGGACATAGAAGAAAGAAATTGGGATTGTGAGGCACTGGGAAGTTACATATAGCACTTTTTCAGAAATTTGTGTCCTTCGTCTCTGCATTTCTGGTTGTCCCCATTGTCATAGCTCCAGAATAGATTAGTTTACAAAGGCCTTTGCTTACTCTTTGTACCATTCACAGTTGTTTCCTTCGGCATGTCAAAGAAAAGGAAATAAGTCTGAAATTTAGCGTCCATTGTTGTTTTAGCAGGCAGACAGACACCCCTCAACTTTGGTACATTATAGCATGGACAACAGGGGTGCACTGCTTAACTTATCATTCTGGAATTATACATTTTCGTGGATACCAATTATATTTATTTAACAACACAATTTTCTTTGTCACAAGAACCAGCAGCATTTCACGCTTTCACCATTGCTTCACGTGAAAGCTCTTGTTCTCGTTTTTTTTTAAAAAAAAGTACAGAGTTGGACAAACCGTAATGGCAAGCGCCAACTTAAACATCTTTTCCTCTACTCATGGGGCAAACGACCTTTGCAAAAAATGTTAACTGACGTGCAGTCGGTGTCAGTCATTTTATTGTTAACTCACTAAAGCAACAATCATTGCACCCGAGCAAACCGTGTCTTTAAATGTGGCAGGTAACTGCCACTGTTATATAGATGATGGACTTTGCCTTGCATGGCCACGAGCGAGCAAATGCCACCATATTCCGCCACTGTGTTGAACTTCATCAGCAGATGATTCAACATGAAGAGGCCTGTAATTATGTACCCATTCAAGCCACATAGGCTCATGTTGTGCGTCCACGGTGCTCTTGTTGGAATTAATGGGCCTAGCCCATTTATTTCTCAATAATAAAGAATTAAAAGCCCACTAATTAATGTTGACAATAAATGTGATTAATACCGTATGGGAAATCAAGGAGAATCCCAACCGACTTAAATGGTGGACTATGGGTACACCGCCTGTGAAGTTGGTTAGAGGAGATCGGCGAGCCACGCGCGCGCGCGCTCGCTCGCCGCGCCGCGCCGAGGCCGTGGGCGTGGGCGTGGGCGTGGCGTGACGTGACGTGCCGTGCCGTGCCTGAGCCTGCTCGAATAGAACCCGTCCAGGTGCATTCCCTCTACCCTCCGCCAGCAATATATAATCTCCTTCCTTTCTCATCCAAAACGTAACCAAGAATCACACCCTCTGCTGCGGCCTTCCATCTCCATCGCCGGCCTTCTGCGCGCACAGATCCGGCGAGAGCAGGTGCCTCCGTTCCGGTTGCCCTCAGCGAGATCCTGCTCGGGATAGCCGGGCAATTAGGTTTCTGGGGAGCGTCTTCACGCGACTGCTCGCCCAGAACTGTGTCGTCTTCACCGGCGCACTGTTCATCTTCCTCCTCGGCTAGCTGCGATTGACTACTTCCTGGTGGCCGTACCTGTGTTCCCCAAGTGAACAGCGCGACTACATCCCGAAGGCCATCTGCACTGCATCAGCCGGCTTCCTGCATCGAATTCGTACGGCTACATCGAACAAGGTCAACCTACGAGAAACACCATGACGGGTGAATCTCCAGTTGATAACAGTGCAACCGGTGGCTCCGTCACTGGTCCCACTTTTGGGTATAATCTGATACCCCTCTTCTTCATTTTGTTATTTGTGTTCTTATTTAAATATGAGTTAAATCTGAACACTTGCACATATATTGCACATATATGATATCACTCTGTTTAATCATGAATATATTGCTAAATGCTATGTTTAATTTTGGAATTAGAATGTCACCGAAAGTACATAATTTTCTAACAATCCAGAAACCTGATTATAATGATAATTATGTTAATAGGCTTTCGGTCGCTCAATTTGCTTCAACCATTAAGCCCAACGTTTTTGATGGCAATAACTATATTCGTTGGCGTGAACGGATGGTTTTGTGGCTGAATGCTATGGGCATTCTAGATGTGATCAACGGGAAACCCACCGAGTGCAGTTCCGAGCAGGGAACTATGTTTGAGGCTCGGGACAGTTTCTTTCGTGGTTGCGTTCTTGGTGTCATAGCACCACACCTCATGGATCCCTTTCTTAAGCATAAGACTGGGAAGGAGATGTGGGATGCTCTTGAGGCTCAGTATGGAGCTTCCGATGCTGGTAGTGAGTTGTATCTCATGGAACAGTTCATTGACTACCGAATGGTGGAAGACCGTTTGGTAGTAGAACAAGCAAATGAGATACATCTGCTAGCAAAGGATCTCACATGCTGCAGCAAGGACAATCCATGTGTGCTTCTTGACAAGTTTGTGGCTGGAGCTATCATCTCCAAGTTGCCACCCTCTTGGAGGGATTTTGCTACCTCACTGAAACACAAGAGACAGGAGTTCACCATTGATGGACTTATTGGGACTCTTGATGTGGAAGAAAAGGCGAGAGCAAAAGACACACGTGGTAAGGGAGTCGTTGGTGCGAGCGCTAACTTCGTTCAGAAGAACATGAACGCTCGTACAAATAACTCCAACAAGAGCAAAAAGAAACCACCTAAGCCTCAGAATGTTGGAAAGACTAAACAAACCACTGCGTTCAAGAAGAAAAAGGGAAACTGCTACGTGTGCGGCAGTGAGGACCACTTTGCTGGAAAGTGTCCGGACCGTAAAGGGGCAAAGTCCGCCAATATGGTTGTTAGCGAAAATGGAGGAACATCGGGGTATGGTAATCATTTACCTACAGTTCTTTCAATTATGTCTTCACCCGAATGGTGGGTTGACACTGCGCTAATACTCATGTGTGTGCTGACATTTCCTTCTTTTCTTCTTACCAGGTCGGAGGGGCTACCTCCTTGCTGATGGGGAACGGCACCCATGCACATGCTCTTGGTGTTGGTACGGTCAATCTGAAGTTTACTTCGGGAAAGATCGTGCAGCTAAAGAACGTGCAGCATGTCCCTACAATAAAGAAGAACCTCGTCAGCGGCTCGCTACTGTGTAGAGATGGTTTTAAATTAGTTTTTGAATCCAATAAATGTATCGTGTCCAAGTTTGGAACATTTGTTGGTAAAGGATATGATAGCGGAGGTCTGTTCCGTTTTTCCTTAGATGATGGTTGTAATAAAGTAGTAAACAATGTTGTTAACGTTGATGAATCAAATGTTTGGCATTCGAGGCTTTGTCACGTTAATTTCGGTTGTATGACACTGTTGATGGCGTTTTTTGACACGTGTCAAAGCCGGCGCTTGGAAAGGGTTGATGGGGAATCGGATTAAGTTCAAGGATAGAGTTCGGAAATCGAATCGGATGCGTCTCGGTATCGAACTCAAGGCTTCCGAATCGGATCGGATTCGGATGAATGAAGGCGTCGTGAGCTTTGGGCTGAATTGGGCCACTGATGGGCCAGATCGTTTAAGGTCTTAGTTAAAGTAGTTTCTTTCTTTCGCGTCAAGTCTGTACATGTCGTAATCGACTTGGAGTCTGTAATTCCAGGGTATAAATATAAACCCTGAGGGTCGTGAGAAAGGCTAGATACACATCAATAAACAAACCTTTTACTACCTCGCATTTACTACCTGCAATTTACATACAAGTCGGCGACTTCGCCAAGCTCTTTTCTTCTTTCAACGAGTTCTCCTGGGCTAGTCGAGGCGATCCAGATCTCCAAGGCTTGCTCGTGAGTTCCGCTTTTACCGAGTAATTTCTAGGCTTTAACCTCCGGGCGCATCGCTGTGGTTTCGTCTAGATTTATTCAACAGTTATCGGTATTTGCTAGATCTTCAAGTCTTTTCTTGTTGTTTTAGCTTTACCACCACCTATCCAGCTTAGGGTTTTATCTAATCGGCTCTGTCAAAGGCGTAATCTTAGGATTTATCTGATAGCTGATTAATATTGCTCTAAGTGTTGTTTTACTAAGCTTTATCGGATCGCTTCACGGTTGTCTTATATTGCTTAGTTATCAATCGGCTTTCTGCTGTTTGATCTATCGAAATCGGCTCTCTGTGCTGTTTTCATCTTGTATCGGAATCGGACTTGTAACGTACAACTGAACTAACGAGGGAATCGGCTCTTCGGCTGTTTCTCAAATCTCTGATTTTATCCTTGTCAATCAACAGGTCAGATTGACTGGCACGCCCCGGATTTCAAGGCCACGCCTTTGCTCGTGTGTTGGTAGCATCTGTCTCCGCCTGATTTTTGCGTCAACACACTTTTGGCACGCCCGGTGGGACACGAGAAGAGAAGCTCACGATGCCACCAAAGAAGGCACCTACTGACAAGGGTACTGAAAAAGAAGGCAATCTGAGTGACGTGAGTCCTGAAAACATCATTGATGTGATTTTTGAGGATCTCAATGAGGAACAGAAGAAGGAATTTGAACTTCACCAAGAAGAGTACCGCAAGGAATACCTCAAATCTTTCATGTCTACTAAACGAGGTGAAGCCATTAAGAAGTCTCCACTTCCGCTTCCTCGTACGATCACTATTGCTGAATCATCTGTAAAGTTACAGGAGATGGTTGATGTCTCTATTAAGAATGCTTTCATTACTCATTCTCCTGTGTTGACAAATACGGTACGCAACGCTGTATTGGTTCAACTTCGTGAGGATCCAACATTAGCAGGGTTTAGAGGTCCAGCTTACCATCCTCCATATCCTTTTTATGGAAGTCCTCCCTTTTATGGAAGCCCTCCTTATTTTGGAAATCCTACTGCATCGGCATTCGGATCAATTCCGTTTGCGCCAAGTACTACTGCTGGACCCTTTGGATCGGTTCGTTTTCATCAAATACTGATACTGGAATTTCTGCATCGGTCCCAAATGTGTCTACTAGCGTCAATGGATCGACTACAGCTGCTTTTTCAGCACCTACATCTGAAGGATTAACATCGGATACTACATCTGTTCCAGAATCTTCTTCTATGGGTGCTATGAATTCTCAGAGCCAATCGGCTGGAGTCATTGATCCTCAAACCCAATCGGCTAGTCAGCCGTCTGGATCGGTTAATGGAAACACAATGTCTATGAGTTCATCAGGGAATTCAACTTCGAAGATGGCAGGCTTACACAGTTCTTCTTACTCAGCACCAAAAGGCACTTATAATCCAGAAACAGGATGGGGTATGCCACCCGATTTCGGCAAGAAAACTGAGGAAGAATCTGCTTCTCAGGGCTGGAGGTGTTGCTTGGGTTCAGCATAGCGATAGGGAAACTTGGTCTCTGGTGGATAGTAACTACAAAACTCTATATACGATGCGAGTACCAGCCAATTTTACTCTATTCAATGCTCAGCAACCTAATCAGATGGTGCAGTCTAGCGGTGGTCTAGCTAATACATCGGTTTCTCAACCGATTCAAACATATGCACCTCCAAATCCTACTGTACCTCCTGCTCTGACGGCACCTCAGACTCCACCACCTGCTAACTTTCAGTCCAAGGGACCGCCATTGCCTCAATCGGATGAACAACCTATAGAGCAATCTACTAAAAAACCGATTGATTGGTCTTCACAGATAGCCGATGTGATTCAAAATCAATTCGGCTTGAAACCGAAGGTTCAAAGCGTCATATATCGACCTCCTTATCCTGAACATTATGACATGATGTCTTACCCTCCTCGCTATCGGATCCCTGAATTCACAAAGTTCACGGGGCAGGATGATGTTTCAACTGTTGAGCACGTTAGCCGATTTCTTATGCAATGTGGTGAAGCTGCCAATATTGATTCGTTGAGGGTCCGATTGTTCTCGAGTTCCTTGTCTGGATCGGCTTTTAATTGGTTCATGACTCTGCCGCCCAATTCTATTGTCTTATGGTCCGACTTGGAAAGGCAATTTCATCAGTATTTCTTTGCTGGAGTTCATGAAAAGAAGCTTTTGATTTGACCAACATGAGGCAGAGGAATGATGAATCGGTTTCTTTATATATTGCCCGATTCAGAGATGTCAAAAATAAATGCTTCAGTTTGATGTTGACCGACAAGCAACTGGCTGATGTGGCTTTTGATGGACTTCTTCCCTATTTAAAAGAGAAATTTTCTAATCAGGAGTTCGAGAGCATAAGTCAGATTGTGCAAAGAATGACGGGGCATGAGATCCAGCAATATGAATCCAGAAGAAATTATCAGAGGAGGGTGAATTACGCTGGTTATGGATCCGATTATGAATCGGATGAAGGGGAAGATGTCGGCCTTGCTGAGTGGGTTAAAAATAATAAAAAGCCGATTTCGGTTCCCTTTGCTAAGAAAGAACCTGAAAGATTCGGCTTTGACATTACAAAGGCCGATAAAATCTTCGATATGCTCCTGAGAGAAGGATTGCTCAAATTATATGCTTATCATAGGATTCCCTCAGAAGAAGAATTGAAAAAGATGGTTTACTGCAAGTTCCATAATGCTACATCGCACAATACAAATGATTGCAAAGTATTCCGTCAGCAAATACAATCGGCTATTGATCAGGGAAAGATCAAATTTGAGTTACCCAAAAAACCCGTCAAGCCGATGAAGATTGATCAGCATCCTTTCCCTGTCAATATGGTAGAAATAGCCAACGAAGAAATCCCCAAGAAAATGCTTACTTCGCAATTGGCTAAAGAGAAAGGGTCTGTTGATCCGAAAGTCCAAGTTTCTATGTCCGATTTCAAAGGAAAAGGAGAATCGGAGGAAGCTGGATGTTCTAAAAGTCAGGAGAGGCGAATTACTTCCCGAGGGCAGATTAATAAATTCCAAAGGGAAAATGAACAGCACTGATTCAAAGAAGAGATGAGGCAAAGCAATGCTAATCATTGGAGATGCCCGTTCTTCATCTATTGCTGGGAAGAGGGGATCAAATTGCCAACTCCTGAAGATTGCCCCGAATGTAATAGGCAAGGATGGAATTCTCGGCCTATAAAGAGGCCGCGTTTTGATGAGAAACACGATCGGTCTAATGCCCGACATCAAGAAGATCGGCGATCAAGAAGCAGAGATCGACAAAATGATTTGAATCGGCGTGTCCCAGTTCATGAGAGACTTGGTCGAAAAATCGATATAAGGGACCGGTTGGGAAGGAAACCATATATGAGCCAGGAAATTGAAGACATGGCTAATGATCGGGTCCCTGATGATGAAATTATGCGAAGAGATCCTGAAAGAGATCCGATTCATGATCGGCAGCCTACTCACCGATTCAAAGAGCCACAGCCGCAATGGTGTCCTGAGGGATTAACTAAGTCTCAGAAGAGACGTGTTCAAAGGTTAAGGCAGATTGAATTGGAAGAACAACGTCGAGTTGCCAGTAAAGGACGTCGAAGCTTAGTCTGGCGCAGGAAGATTCAAGATGGTGATCAAAGTAATACTCCAGCTGCCGATGTTCTAATGGCATTTATTTTGCCAAGAGAATTTATGGCATCAGATGAGGTGATTGAATCGGACACCGAAGATAAAGTTGCTCAGTTAACTTTTGAATCGGTACCTGCCACTTTTGAGAAGCCAGAGGAAGAAGACCGACAACATCTCAAGCCTTTGTTCTTGAAATGATATATTAATGGGACTCCGAATGACTAGAATGTTGGTTGATGGTGGTGCTACTGTCAATCTTATGCCATATGCCGTGTTAAGAAAACTCGGCAAGGGAGAATCCGATTTAATGAAAACTGATCTGATGCTACGGGATTTCGAAGGAAAAACCTCTCCGGCCCGGGGGGCATTATGTGTTGATTTGACAATCGGAAGCAAAACTCTGCCTACTACGTTCTTTGTTATCAACGGCAAGAGTTCTTATAATATGCTCCTAGGTCGAGATTGGATTCATGCTAATTGTTGCATTCCATCTACGATGCATCAATGTGTGGTTCAGTGGGTCGGAGATTCGGTTGAAGTTGTAAAAGCCGATACTCCGTTCAATATTGCAACTGCTGAGGTTTGCCTATGGAGTTATGAAGTCACTTGCATATCGGGACAGGTTATCGACATGGATTTTCTTAGGATGTCCGATTTTGGCTTGCAATCGGTCCAAGCAGTTGGTCCTGAAGAATCATCCTGATGAATGCAGAAGATGAAAAATATACAAGGAAAACGAATCGGATATATGTCCGCTTCAAAAGTTCCTAAACCGATTTATATCTAAATCGGATATTACATGGCCGATGTGACATACATCGCCCTTAGTGCAAAAAATAAAAAATTACAAAGAGTTTAAGTACTCTTGGATAATTTCTATTGCTCTCAGATAGTTCTCTTGTTGTTCATAAGAAGCTTCAAGTCTTTGTTGTTCTTGGAGTACTCTGGCGGTATTATCCCTATTGTTTCGAGCAATGTTTATCGGGTACTGCAAATCTTCCCTTAGTTCTATTCTCGATTCCAAGGAAGATAATTGCTGTTCGAACAAAGAAAGAGAGAGTTGAAGGAGATGGATCCTGCGACGGACTTCTGGAATCCCTCCTGGTGGCAGAGAGTGGGAATTGATGGATCGAAGAACAGGCACCAGATCATCTGGTAATTTCTCTCTGATTTCTCCAGCGTAGGCTTGAAGAAAAGCTTCATCGTAAGAAGATAAAGGGTTTCCAGCTTGAAGCGATGCGATGATTCCATCGAGTCTCTAAGATTCGAGAAGGATCAATATCAGAAGGAGCAATAGGAGAAAGAACAAGAGTAGAAAAAGTTTTACCTGTTGAAACGATGCCATTTTCTACGAAAACTTGTGTTAGATAAGGAAAGGAATTGACGTAGTACTCCTATTTATAGAGGTTTTCTGATCATATCATTTATGATACAGCATTCAATTTGCATGGAAGACTGGAAAAAGCTTGCGAATCAGCAAGGTTATTAATAAGAATTGACAGCAAAGCCGGAAAATCGGCTGAACGATCATGCAAAAGTTAAAGCAGGAAGCGATAGTCAAATCTACAGGAAATAGTGTTCATTGCAGATTCATAAATGTGTGACAGATAAATTACAACCCATTACAAAAGAGATCAGACTACATTCAGTGCTCGCAGGCGGATCTGATTTACGTCGTCAATGACGCGTTGATAAGCTTCGATCGGACCTTCTTCTGCGGGGATGCTTTTATGGAACTTGTAGGCATCCGATGCTTGAGCCTTGAGAATTTTTTGAAGATTATCGATCTGAGCTGGAAGATCCTGTAACTTCTTTTCCTCTTGTTCAAGTTGCTGAGTAACCGATTGAAGTTCTTTTGCCAAGTGCTTCCTTGCGAGCCTTCAGTGTATCGATCTTGATTTCCATCGAAGAGCGGCTTGATTCAAGGAATCGGATTTTGTCCTTGGTAGCATTAGCTATGTTTCTCTTTTGTTCCGATTCCTTGATCAAAGATTCTCGGTTTTGTCGATCGGATAATTTCTGACGGGCTTCAATGAAATCTATTTGCCGGCTCTCGATGTAGGCTGCGGGAATAAGGAGCAGCTTGAACTTCGCGACTAAGATAAGGCCGTAGGTGATGAAGAATCGATCGAATCGGGTCAGCATCTTGGACCAGCACAGAAGTATCTTGCTCCAGCAAAACTTGAAGATCCGATAGTTTATTCTTAACATCTTCTGGAAGTGAAGTATCGATCTCTGTTGGCTGGGTAGAAGTGCTTTTATCAGCCGATTGTACTTCTTCTCTTCCAAGAAATCTTTGATTGGGAAATCGAAGAAGCTATTATCGATCGAATCGTCGGCCTAAATAAGTATCCTTGTTAGAATCGAAACGAAAGAGAGAAAAAGAGCAATCAGGTGAAGGAATAATAAATAACCTGCTTCAAGTTCGTTTCGTCAAAGGGAGTTGGCTGTTTTGGAGACGAAATCGGATGTATATCCGATGGAGTTTGTTCAGCAGCAGCGGCAGAAGTTCCAGCTTGTTCATTCTAAAGATGAAAAATATTAGAATAAGATTGAACGTTCTAGTGGATCTAAAGTGAATTACCAGTATTGGCTGAGGGGCTATTGTCTCTGGTTCTTGCTGAGGACGATCCACAGTTTCTTGGGTAGCCGATTTTTCTGGAGACGGGTTCAAATCAGGATGATCCGATGATGAAGCCAAGGGATCTTGTTGAGGAGCCTAGGGAGGTATCGGTCCAATGCTTTCTTGCTCTACAAAACATGCTAAGAATAAATTTGGTTGAATAAAGAGGAAGAATTGAAATGATCGAAAAAATTTGTACCTGTTATCGTCGGAAGATGGAGCAGATTGGTGTCATGAATTGCCCCAACAAGAAGATTGACCGTCGATTGGGTATCAGTTGTTGTGATCTTGACCCTCTTGGTGGTTTTCTTAGATGAGGTGCCAACCCTGCGCTTGATCGGTTTGCCTTTGAGGATATCTGCAGCCGATGGAGCGTTATATCCGATATGAGGAGTATCGGTTGTAGGGGCATAATGAATTGGTCGGCCACTCGTACTCGTCTCCGGGGGAGAGATTCGCTTATCCTGCGTAACAGAAGAAGAAGATCAGAAATTGAGCTATCAAGAGGCTCAAGTTTTCTTTGTAAAGGGAATACCTTTTGTTTGGTCGAATAGCTTGGATCGAATATCTTGCAGTATGATAGAAGCCTGTTCGCAAAAGAGATGTTGAGACCATTCAGCCCACCAGTTCTTAAAAGATGTTGAGGTAATGGAGGTAATGCTTGCCAGCTTCAATGTGGATAGATCGGACATATCCAAATCGGGGATTCGGTCCAGGAGACGACAAAAAGCCAGACCGTTTTCAACATTGGTCCGATATCCGATTAGGTCAGCAAAGTAGAGTTTGATCGGAGCTTGGGCAAATCCGAGTTGCCTTGCTATCACAGAGGGATAGTAGAATTCATACGTATGTTCATCAGAGGCAACGAGAAGGATGTTCGGACGAATCATTTCTTTAAAAATTAATTTCATATTATTGTCCGATAAGAATGAGTCTAACTGGAAGAGGATCGGATTTTCAAAGGAGTTGTTGGGATCCTCATAGGCAAACCAGATCTGAAAGGATTTGCTGATACCATTGTAGAAGCAATTAAAATATGCAGCCAACCGATCGGGGGTCATTTTGTCACCATCAAGGACGGCGGCAGCTTCTCCGAAAGATGTGCACCTGCGGCGGATGATCTTGTTTCCTTCTGCCTGATCTGATGGGAAGCTTTGGTTGAAGAGGTTCACCTTCCAAGCTTTATGCATATACAGATTCAACCACAGGTTTATGAACCACCAGGGGCTGCCCAGGCATGAAATCGGTTGCCCTTTTCTCAATCGGATCGAAACTTCGTGCAAAAGCCGATAGACCGATCCGAGAAGATATTTTCCAAGAGGAAGGAGATTGCCTGATGCCAAGTGTTCAGCCACTTTTTGATATTTGATGCAGGGGGCGAAAGCTTTGCCACAGAAAACAAATTTTTCCAACCACATCAGAAGAAAAGCTGTGTACTCCTTTTGATCGATCGGTCCTTGATCCTTTGAATACTTGGATATATAAGCGCCCCAACCGATCTTGGCTACATTGATAATGTGAGTCGGTTTGGCTAGGCTATCGAATCTGGTCGTGGAAGTGATGTTTAAGCCTGTCAGCATGACTACATCAAGAAGGGAGGGTGACATCGGACCATGACCAAACATAAATGCATTCAGAGCATCGGACCAGAAGTAAGAAGCGGCTATTAAGAGCGGTTCGTTCTTCTTGATGTCCGATAGAGATAAGGTGAGACATTGGCCGATCTGATAAGTGTCCCAATCGGCCCGCTTGCTACTCATCCGAAGATACCAGTCCCTCCATCCAGCAATTACTGTTGGCCAGGATCGGAAGGCGTCTTTCCATGAGGAGGGGGAACTCGACAGATTCTTAAAGGGGAGGCGATTGGTTTCTAGATTGATAAAATCTGTCGGATCTTCGTTTCCTACCGGGCCCAGAATGAAAAGACCAGAGGATTCTGGGATGGGGATCGTAATCTCGTTCACAGATGCCTAGGGAAAAGATGAAAAGAAACTTAGATCGATCGAAACTGGAGGCATTACGGGAAGGATGAAGAATGGCAAAATGAGGTCGAGATTTGTTACCTGGGGGGCAGAAGAGCTCGAAGCCATTGCAGATTACTGGGTCGGTGATTCGTTCGGAAGAGATCGATGAAGTCGCCGGCGATTTCCTTGGCAAGTATGCTCGGAAGCTTTGGAGGCAAAGGCAATGGCGAAAGTTGGAACGGCTGGCCGAAAGGAGGAAGAAGGGGTGGAGTATTTATAAGGCTGCGCCCGTAAGGGTAGAGAAGGAATTTCGCGTGGTTGGATCGAAAATCAGGGTTCCGTGTGAAGCGGTAACAAATCGAAAAAGCCGAGAATTTCGGGACAATATGGACATCTTATCCCGAAACTGGGGGGCATGTGTTGATGGCGTTTTTTGACACGTGTCAGAGCCGGCGCTTGGAAAGGGTTGATGGGGAATCGGATTAAGTTCAAGGATAGAGTTCGGAAATCGAATCGGATGCGTCTCGGTATCGAACTCAAGGCTTCCGAATCGGATCGGATTCGGATGAATGAAGGCGTCGTGAGCTTTGGGCTGAATTGGGCCACTGATGGGCCAGATCGTTTAAGGTCTTAGTTAAAGTAGTTTCTTTCTTTCGCGTCAAGTCTGTACATGTCGTAATCGACTTGGAGTCTGTAATTCCAGGGTATAAATATAAACCCTGAGGGTCGTGAGAAAGGCTAGATACACATCAATAAACAAACCTTTTACTACCTCGCATTTACTACCTGCAATTTACATACAAGTCGGCGACTTCGCCAAGCTCTTTTCTTCTTTCAACGAGTTCTCCTGGGCTAGTCGAGGCGATCCAGATCTCCAAGGCTTGCTCGTGAGTTCCGCTTTTACCGAGTAATTTCTAGGCTTTAACCTCCGGGCGCATCGCTGTGGTTTCGTCTAGATTTATTCAACAGTTATCGGTATTTGCTAGATCTTCAAGTCTTTTCTTGTTGTTTTAGCTTTTACCACCACCTATCCAGCTTAGGGTTTTATCTAATCGGCTCTGTCAAAGGCGTAATCTTAGGATTTATCTGATAGCTGATTAATATTGCTCTAAGTGTTGTTTTACTAAGCTTTATCGGATCGCTTCACGGTTGTCTTATATTGCTTAGTTATCAATCGGCTTTCTGCTGTTTGATCTATCGAAATCGGCTCTCTGTGCTGTTTTCATCTTGTATCGGAATCGGACTTGTAACGTACAACTGAACTAACGAGGGAATCGGCTCTTCGGCTGTTTCTCAAATCTCCGATTTTATCCTTGTCAATCAACAGGTCAGATTGACTGGCACGCCCCGGATTTCAAGGCCACGCCTTTGCTCGTGTGTTAGTACGCATCTGTCTCCGCCTGATTTTTGCGTCAACAGACACGACTAGCAAATTTGAGCTTAATTCCAAAAATTGCCTTTGTCAAAAATTCTAAGTGCCTTGTATGTGTTGGTTCAAAACAAACTCGCAAGCCTCATATGGCTGCCGAGGCGAGAGACTTGGCACCTCTAGATTTAATTCATTCCGACCTATGTGAAATGAATGGTGTGTTGACAAAAGGTGGCAAAAAAATATTTCATGACACTAATCGATGATAGTACTAGATTTTGTTACATCTACTTGTTAAAAACAAAGGATGAAGCATTCCATCACTTCAAAATCTATAAAGCTGAAGTAGAAAACCAATTGGAAAGAAAGATCAAAAGAGTTAGATCAGATCGTGGTGGAGAGTACTTCTCAAATATCTTTAATTCATTCTGCGAGGAGCACGGTATTATTCATGAGAGGACGCCTCCCTACTCACCCCAGTCAAACGGGGTGGCCGAAAGAAAGAACCGTACTCTAACAGATTTGGTTAATGCCATGTTAGACACATCGGGACTTTCCAAGGAATGGTGGGGTGAGGCTATATTGACTGCATGTCATGTCCTAAACCGTGTTCCTACAAAGAACAAAGAGATAACACCATTCGAGGAATGGGAGAAGAAAAGGCCAACACTTTCCTACTTGCGAACTTGGGGTTGTCTGGCCAAAGTGAATGTGCCAATCAACAAGAAACGCAAGCTTGGACCAAAAACAGTAGATTGTATCTTTCTTGGTTACGCTTTGCACAGCGTGGGTTATAGGTTTTTGATAGTAAACTCTGGAGTACCTGACGTGCAGGTCGGTACAATAATGGAGTCCAGAGATGCTACATTCTTTGAAAATATATTCCCAATGAAAGATGGAACAAGTTCATCTAGGCATGAGATTATCGAGGATGATGTCTCTACTGAGCCGATAGAGCATAATGAACACACACATGTGGAACATCCTGAGGAGGATAACAATAAAGCTCCTAGAAAGAGCAAGAGACAGAGGACTGCCAAGTCCTTTGGTGATGATTTCATTGTATACCTCATCGATGACACACCCAAAACCATAGAAGAGGCATATTCTTCTCCTGATGCTGACTATTGAAAGGAAGCAGTTAGGAGTGAAATGGACTCAATCATGACAAATGGTGCATGGGAAGTCGTTGATCGCCCCTATGGGTGCAAACCCGTAGGGTGCAAGTGGGTGTTCAAGAAAAAGCTTAGACCTGATGGTACTATTGAAAAGTACAAGGCTAGACTTGTGGCCAAGGGTTATACCCAAAAGGAAGGAGAAGACTTCTTTGATACTTACTCACCTGTTGCTCGATTGACTACAATTTGAGTGTTACTTTCCCTGGCAGCCTCCTATGGTCTTCTTGTCCATCAAATGGACGTAAAGACGGCTTTCCTCAACGGAGAGCTAGAGGAGGAGATCTATATGGATCAGCCAGATGGGTTTGTAGCAAAAGGTCAAGAGGGAATGGTATGTAAGTTGTTGAAGTCTCTGTATGGCCTCAAGCAAGCTCCGAAGCAGTGGCATGAAAAGTTCGATAGAACTTTAACCTCTGCAGGTTTCGTTGCTAACGAAGCCGATAAGTGTGTGTACTATCATTTCAGTGGGGGCGAAGGAGTGATTCTGTGTCTGTATGTGGATGACATACTGATACTCGGGACAAACCTTAATGTTATTAAGGAAGTCAAAGAATTTTTGTCTCAAAGATTTGAGATGAAAGATCTAGAGGAAGCTGATGTTATCCTGAATATAAAGTTGGTAAAGGATGGAAATGGTGGGGTGACTCTGTCACAGACTCACTATGTGGAGAAGATGTTAAGTTGCTTTGGTTACAGCGATATTAAATCTGTCTCAACACCTTATGACGCCAGCATTATCTTGAAAAAGAATAAAAGAATAATGAGAGATCAGTTGAGATACTCTCAGATCATTGGTTCATTGATGTACCTAGCTAGCGCCACAAGACCTGACATTGCTTTTGCTGTAAGCAAATTGAGTCGGTTTGTGTCAAATTCTGGTGAGGATCACTGGAAAGCTCTTGAAAGAGTAATGCGCTATTTAGTAGGAACAATGGACTATGGAATTCACTATTCTGGGTACCACAAAGTACTAGAGGGATATAGTGATTCAAATTGGATTTCTGATGCTGATGAGATAAAAGCCACGAGTGGATATGTGTTTACACTCGGAGGTGGCGCTGTTTCCTGGAAGTCTTGCAAGCGGACCATTTTAACAAGGTCAACAATGGAAGCAGAACTCACAGCACTAGACACTGCCACTGTAGAAGCTGATTGGCTTCGTGAGCTCCTAATGGACTTACCGGTGGTTGAAAAACCAGTACCGGCAATCCTAATGAACTGTGACAATCAAACTGTGATTATCAAGGTGAACAGTTCAAAGGACAACATGAAGTCATCCAGGCATGTAAAGAGGCGGTTGAAGTCTGTCAGGAAGATGAAAAACTCCGGAGTTATAGCCCTAGATTATATTCAAACGGCTAAGAACCTGGCAGATCAATTTACAAAGGGTCTTTCACGAAATGTGATAGACAATGCATCCTTGGAATTGGGCCTGAGACCCACGAGTGTTATTCCATAGTGGTAACCTGTCCTGTGTGATCGGAGATCCCGTGAAGCAGGATGGTGAAACAAGCTATGGTCTAACTGAGAGAAGAGAACCTTTGTATAAGGCTTATTCCAGAATAAGGTGCATTTCTCTTCTAAACCTGTAAGGTAGGTTGGTTTACACCTTAATGTGTTCCAGATGGTTTCTTGAAACAAGAGAGTTGTTACTAGAAACAAAGATGTTGTCCTACAGAACATCTCAAAGGAATACACCTATATGAGTCCGACTACTAGTCATAGTCTATGGGGTTTGGGTAACCTCTAGAAACTCATGAAAAGGCATGGAGTATGACTCATAAGCTCCAAAACAGCGGAGATGGTTTGCAGCCTAGTATCAATATAGAGCTCTGGTGAAACTTGTCTGCACAAAACTGGCAATTCAAGGCATAGTCCATTGTACAGTTGTAGATAAGTGTAGCCCCTGTTCTAGATGGAAGTTCAACTTAATAGTCTCCATCAAAACTGGTATATTAAAGGGGTATGAAAACATTTCTTAGTATGGCTTAAAATTCTTGGTGGGGATTGTTGGAATTAATGGGCCTAGCCCATTTATTCCTCAATAATAAAGAATTAAAAGCCCACTAATTAATGTTGACAATAAATGTGATTAATACCGTATGAGAAATCAAGGAGAATCCCAACCGACTTAAATGGTGGACTATGGGTACACCGCCTGTGAAGTTGGTTAGAGGAGATCGGCGAGCCACACACGCGCGCGCTCGCTCGCCTCGCCGAGCCGGGCCGAGGCCGAGGCCGAGGCCGTGGGCGTGGCGTGCCGTGCCGTGCCGTGCCGTGCCTGAGCCTGAGCCTGAGCCTGAGCCTGAGCCTGACTTGCGTAGCGGGGAAAGGTTTTGCACCGTTGGAAAGTTATTCACAATAAAGGGAATTCATTGGCTGATTGATTTCCCTTCCTCGAATAGAACCCGTCCAGGTGCATTCCCTCTGCCCTCCGCCAGCAATATATAATCTCCTTCCTTTCTCATCCAAAAGGTAACCAAGAATCACACCCTCTGCTGCGGCCTTCCATCTCCATCGCCGGCCTTCTGCGCGCACAGATCCGGCGAGAGTAGGTGCCTCCATCCCGGTTGCCCTCAGCGAGATCCTGCTCGGGATAGCCGGGCAATCAGGTTTCTGGAGAGCGTCTTCACGCGACTGCTCGTCCAGAACTGTGTCGTCTTCACCGGCGCACTGTTCATCTTCCTCCTCGGCTAGCTGCGATTGACTACTTCCTGGTGGCCGTACCTGTGTTCCCCAAGTGAACAGCGCGACTACATCCCGAAGGCCATCTGCACTGCATCAGCCGGCTTCCTGCATCGAATTCGTACGGCTACATCGAACAAGGTCAACCTACGAGAAACACCATGACGGGTGAATCTCCAGTTGATAACAGTGCAACCGGTGGCTCCGTCACTGGTCCCACTTTTGGGTATAATCTGATACCCCTCTTCTTCATTTTGTTATTTGTGTTCTTATTTAAATATGAGTTAAATCTGAACACTTGCACATATATGATATCACTCTGTTTAATCATGAATATATTGCTAAATGCTATGTTTAATTTTGGAATTAGAATGTCACCGAAAGTACATAATTTTCTAACAGCTCTTTCTTTAGATCTCCAGATTTCATCAATGGAGCATCTGGCACCCCCATTGCTTGACCAATCCCACCTGCGGCCGGACTTGTCTTTTAAATTGAAATGAACTCCAAGCATTCTGAAACTGTGGTACAACAAAGATAGAATTTAGATGAATTCAGAAACTCAAAAATCACAAAGTTAGGACATGCACAGCACAGAGATAGAATTTAGATGAATTCAGAAACTATGGTCCGGTTATGGATTTGGATAGTAATAAAGGAACTGGTTATGGGTTTTGGTCCAGACGCTGCTTCCTATACTCCGAGAAAAAACAAAAGAATATTCTGCGGCCTCTGTTTCATATCTATGTCTAACACGAGTTCTCCGATCCACTAGGCCGAGGCGGCCGGGTGGTCTGGTCGAGGCCGCTGAGTGAGCTGCTTATTTTCAATTAATTAATTTTGTTACTAAATAGTACCACAACCCAATGCATGGTATGTCATTTATCGTTCGAGTTGTAGATAGGGCTCAAACCCTTAATGATGCATTTTTTTACTTTTTTTACTATAGGAACATGCCAATATTTGTAGTGTATCAAAAGATGTAGGCCCCGCTCTTTTGTGACACTTACTAATTGTCATGATAATAGAAGAACATTTGTCACAACATGACATGGAAATACTTTGTGACGATTTTTAATTACTCGTAATGACGAACACCTCAGTTTTGTCATTAAGCTATATGGTCTCATATAAAACGTCATAAAACTTAACACCATAATGACGAATCCACTTAACGTCATTTGGAATCTGTCACAAAAGGTCATATTTTTTGTAGTGACATATATTAGAGTTGGTCCATTCCCAGGTCTAAGAGGACATCCACCTCAGCCCATTTATAACATGGCTGTCAATCTCACAATCCTCGCGCTATTTGCTATCTGTGTGGATTTATTCGGCACTGGCAACAATGGAGAGGGAGAAGGCGGCATGTGATAGGTAGGGAGGAGAGGAGGAGAAGAGAGGCATGCAGCACTTAGCTTGAGCCGGAACCACATTTCCTTTCAAGTGGCGCTGGACAATAAGGAGCTGAGGCACTAAGCCAATCAATCTCACAATCGGCTTGTTTGGCATCTCCTGGTACATCGTTTCCATGGATATATAGAACCGTGAGAAAGAAAGACGGCAATGCAGTGACGGTGGCGGCGACTAGGCTTGGGAGACGGACAGGAGAAAGGGAACGCCAATTTGATGATGGGCTGAAGCAGAGAACAGAATTTTGGGTCGAAAAGTAGGACACCAGAACAGGCCCACATCTGACTACAATTAGCATGAGCATAGTCAATCGGGCCCCTTGGCCAAATCACCCGGCCCCTGCCACGTCACCCGACCCTCCGTGTATCCCGGAGTTTTGAAAAAAATAAGTGGTCGGGGGTATTCGAACCGAGGACCTGGAGCATTGGAGGTACAAGCATTACCATCAAGCTAGAAGCTGGAATTTGCTGGTTGTTAGAAGTTTTATGTCTATATAGTTTAAAGATCGTTGGTTACACAGGGCTCACTGGCCGCCCGCCCCACCTTTCGAAGCCTGTGCGACACATTTTTTTAACAAAAATTGCGTTTTAACCAAAAAAAAAAAAGGAGTGGCCGGTGGGATTCGTACTCAAGACATGCGGCTCAAGAGGAACAAGTTTCACCACCTCACCACTCAACTGTCTGCTTAAAACTGGAGAAAAGGCTGTAAAAACATGCAAATTATTGCTAAAATGAAAAAAGCAGAATATTTGCGCCAAGTGAAAATCGAAAACGCGACCTCCAAATTATTTAAAACACGCCTTACCACTACAACCTCAGTTATAATTATAACAGGGGGTATGTGTTTATATACTATATGCGCTAGACCACTTGCCGCTGCGCGATCCGTGTGTGCGGGCTGAGTACCGCTCCACGTGGCAGCGCTTGCTGATGCTTACAGTTTCACATGAATAATTCATCATTTCTCTTTTTAATCTGCAACTAAAACTTGTATTTGGTATTTCTTTTTCATAAAAACTCCAAATTTGGTGATTCTTTTTTCTAAATTTCTCTAAAATTGTAATCTTCCATTTAGTGGCATTTGTTTGTATGTTAATTGCTATTTTTGGACCTTTGTTATATGGCTTATGTTCTTAAACCTAAGTAGTGATTAGAAATATATATTTTTGCATAACAATTTGGTTAAGTAACTTTATATTTTGTGATATTATGGTAAGCATAAGTTTGTGTCCAAATTGGAGGTGTATACGAGTTCAAAAATATTATGATGTATTCAAATCTTAATGTTTGACTTGAGTTATAAGAAACTATTTGAGAGATGTGTACTTTTGTAAACAATGTATGGTCTGACTTTACCGAAACTATCTAAGTTTTTTATCACAAGCTTATGGACCAAAAATAGGTTGCCATGTCAATGTGTAAAGTTTTTTTGACCAAATTTAGATATTACTGTAATTATTATGTGTTAATTTTGAGAAAAAAGTTTGAATTGTATCTAGAAGATAGTTGAATTGTTCATCTATCTCTTAGGCATGGACTATAATGAAAACATATGAGCCTAAATACGTTTTTTGTGCAACTTTTTATATCTTATTAGATGCACATGTAATTCAATTTGGAATTAATTTGGATAAACATGTAGAAATTTATTTAATATATAGAAAATAGTAAATAAGTTTCAAAAACTTTAAAGCTTCTGCAATACGAATTATCTGTAGTTTACTAATTATGAGCATACTGATGTATATAAACTAATCTTATGTTGATATGTTACTTCACAATGGTGCAATAAAATGAAAAAAGAAAAAGAAAAGCGTCAAATGGGCCGAGAAGTCTAGCCTAGGCCGTTTCCTAGCTAAGGCCCAACTTCTTCTGGCCGTCCATCCAAAATTCAACGATTCAGATCGATCTCCAAATTGATAAAAACGCTGGCCCCTGGAAACCCTAGCGATGGTTCCCCATCCCCTTCCCCTCCCCCGCCGTTTGGTCCCCTCCGCCTCCCCCGCCGCCTGCTCTAGTCCCCACCCTTCCCCTAGCGCTCCTGCCTCCACTCCCCGCGTTTCCCCTCTGCTACCGCCGCGCGGTCCACTCCTGGCGTTCCTCTCCGTTGCTGCCAAGGCTAGTCCGGGAGGCCTACGACACCGAGTCCGCGACATCCACGGCCTCGTTTCGCAACCCCTCCGCAGCACGGGGCATGGCCAGGCGACGGGTGCAGTGGTCACCACAGCGGCATGCACGCGCGCGGCAAAGGGTCTTGTGGCAGGGGACGCGACAGCCTGCGCGGCCACCGGCGGCGGCCGGATCCAATCCACTAGTGCTGCTCCGTCCCCGTGCCTCCATGTCGAGGAGTCCCCAAAGCTGCGACGCCAAGGACCTGGTCAAGCTCCGGGCCTTGGGGCTCCTCACGAGGGACGCGACCTAGGAGGAGGCCCTCACGGTGAGCCATCTACTTCCCTCCCCTTTTAATTTCCGTATCAGCCTTAAATTACAAAGACGAGTAGTCCGGTAGTTGCTGTAGCGGAGATGTAGTAGCTGTTTGCTAGATTTTTTTCGTGTGATTGCTCTGAGTGCAATGACTTGATGATTAGCACTTTTAGAACCCGCCTAAAGCTCTATGGCAGTAGCTGCTGGTTTGGATGTGGGACCGCAGGTAAAGTGTTCGACGATATGCTCCTAAGGCAGTAGTTGCTGGTTTTGATCTTGCGAATTGGAAACATTTGGGTTGTTTAGCTAGTGTATGGTCTCTCTGTGCCCAGCATAATCAGACTTTTGCAACAACAATTACTACATGCTGACTGAATACTGCTGGAACAATCCAGAACACTAACAATATTTGCGTTTTTAAGTTTTAGTTTTCTTGCCTTCTAATGTACTCCTAGTCATCAGTAATTGCTTGTGCTGGATGTGGGACTGTAGCTGTAATTGCTTGTCCCCGCAGTCAGGGCATTTAATTTACTAAGCGTCAAGGTTTACCTTCACAACTCATCAGTTCATGTTTGCTTGGGTTGATAGCCGTACAGTATCTTCTCTTGCAGAGTGCAGTACTGCCTTTAATTGTAATATAGTATCACCGTTATCTAGATATCTCTATCAATTTAGTAAATCAGTTGCCCTCCATGACATCACTTGATCTGCATTTCAGGTCGCATACTGCATCTTTTAGATGCCATCTTCTAACATGATTGCTTTTGGCATGTAATAAGGGGTAGACATGCTAAGAAGCAAGTAGAGGGCTAGCTAAGGTGTTGCACTATTAGATCGTTTTGGAAAACAATAATAGCCTGTAGGATTAAATCCTGTAGACATGCTAAGAAGTGTTTGATTAAATCCTGTAGGATCATATGTGATATCTATGGTCTCGAATTTGCATTACTAGCTTGTGTAGTTAGCATTTGTGAAAAAGAAAACCAATCTAGCCTAGCCAAACTGAAGTAGTACTAGTTGATTCCTTCCCGGACAGTTTGCATCTTGGTATTTTTACTTTCTGCGTATGCACTCTCCCTTCCATTGTGAAAATTATTACTCTGGACATAACTTTCATACAGAATTATAAGGCCAAGGCCAAGGATCTCCGCACTGAGAAGTGAGCCATTGTTCTTCTTGCCTACAAATAAATCTTTGAAAGGAGTCCAAAAACTCGTAACACTTATGTTGACCACTGCAGTTTGAGATTTACTTCCTGCTATTTGATTCATTGTTTCTCTTTTTCCTCACTTCAGAAATATTTTACTCATCTGGTAATATTATTGGAGGAGGGATGTATGTGGCTATCCATATAAACTCTGGGCAAGTGCATCTGCAGTGTTTGCTGGTGAGCTGCCGTTGCTCTTTTTCCTCACTACAGAAATATTTTATTTATCTGGTAATATTGAGGCTCATCATTTTTTTTTAAAAAAATTGACACCTTAAACTTTTTTTGCTCGCAGGTATGAATAAAAACGACAAAATTGGAGATGTGAGAGGTAGAAATTACAAGATGCTGGCAGGTATTGAGTTTCTTCCTGTACCAGTTCGCACCGTGTATTTAAATTGCAATAAGCGAGTGTAGTTATGATGAATTTTGTGATACTTCAAGTATAGGTTTACCATATGTGAGACTTCTGACTGAATGGTTAAGTATTTGGTGATGTGCTCTTTTCTGGTTGAGGCAAAGAGGTATTTGGTTATGCCACCTTTCAGGTTGAGGCAAAGATGTAAGCATCTGTTGTTTGCTAATTGATGACAGGTGACTCTCTTTACATTTCTGCTGCATGAATTGTCCTTGTGGATGTGAGCATGAATGTTTCATGCCTTACACTGAATTTGGGATATGGTTAACTTTAAGTTCACCATAGAATAGTGCCTGCAACACTGTAGATATAATTTGACACCTCCTATAAGGTAGTAATTCTCTGTTCTTTGAAAATGTTTTTCCCTGAGAAAGTGCAGAATGTGCTGACAGTTCCAATAACATGGTAAAAGATCCAAATGTGCAGGCAGTCAGTGAAATCATGTGTCAAGTTTAATATTCTTCATTGCACAATCCAAGGAGCAGCCAACTAACTCATTGATTGTAGCAGGTGCTGAGCAAAAGTAAAAGCATTATGTTTGAGATCTAATGGAAATGCAAGGATTGGGATCTTGGCTGAAGGGATCAAAGGTGATTGTGTTTGCTATGTAGATTCAGATTTGTGTACATTCAGATACAGATATACTTCCATTGCATAGTTGTGTGGATTCAGTTAGCTTGTGTTTGCTTCAATTTTTCAAGTATTTTCTTTGCATATACTGTGTACACATGATGGGCAGTTTCTATAGAGGTGGTTCCATTGATTCTATGCAACCTGCAAATGCTTGTAAAAAATAACCAAATAAATATGATACTACTACTTGTAATTTTTAAACTATTTTCTTTTGTGCCATTTACCGAGCGGAGTGGGGGAGCTATTTTCTTTTTTGTCGTTTCACATGACTATGATCTGTTTGTCATTTAGGGATAGAATTATTAAGTAGTTGTCATTGCACATGAGAACTATTATCTGTTTGTGTCATTTATATTTCCTGCTTCCTGTCAGTTCTAGCATGTATATTTACTGGAGTTGTTCAGGAGTTTATTTGAATCTGTTGTTGTTTGTGGCTGTAGGTTGTCACCTTCAAACTCTTTGATGGCCGAGGGTTTCCCGTTGAAGTGGAAAAGGGATCAATTAAAAAATCTCTGTTTAGTGTAGTTGTAAACTGTGAATTTCATATTGTATCTATATGAAAATTTGTACGTGATTGATATTTTGACACAATATATTTGTCCATTTTGTATTTTGGGCTACTTGTGTCACCAGCATAGACTGCTCGCTACATGTGTCTTGCTGGGGCCACATGTATTTTTGTGACGAACTAAATTGTCAAGAAATTGTTGCCACATCGTATCCTAGTCACCGCCATGTCAGACTCTAGTCAGTGCCATGTCATCCGCTTACAAGGTTTTGTGACGTTTTATAGATGTTTAAATTGTCATAAATGTGCTGCCATGTCAGCTCCAAGCCGTTCCCATGTCATCAGCATAAAAGGTTTGTGACATTTTATAGATGTGAAAATCGTCATAAGCGTGCTGCCACGTCATTGCCACATCATCTCCATACAAGGTTTTGTGACATTTTATAGATGTTTTATGACGAAGCGGTGTCGTCATTAATTAGTGACAACACAAGAATTGTCAAAAAATTTGTGACGAAAAAATTCGTTTTCGTTCCCTAATACCTTTTATTACGGGGAATAGGTGACGAACTAGTTTTCGTCACACGAGTGTCACAAATTGCGATGTGTGACGTAAATTATACTTTCTATGACATAAATGAAATGTTATAAAATCCAAATTTCTTGTAGTGTGTGCGCCTTTTGCTGGTGAAAGATTATCAAGCTTACTACTTCTGCACCGTTGCTACTTACAGCAGGAGAGAAGCTGAAGAAGAGACATGATTTTCTGCACCAATAGATGAACAATTTTGGTGAGTTTATTCACGCTAATTTTGCCTGTCAATCCTCCTAAACTCCAGTTCTGGAAACAAAACTTATTTCTCTACTTGTGGCACTAGGGACAGGGTCGAGCGTTGCATCAATCCAACAAAAAGTAAAGAAACCAGAAGCAAACAAAATATAATGCAGCTAGAAGAAATTTTTCAAACATTAATAAGTTTTTAATTTTTCTGTGTCACTGAAGCCAGATGCTATCGATTCAAGTCTCTGAAACTAACGAAGACAAAGTATATAATGTTGACATACTGATGAATCTCTCAATTGCTGTCCACGAAGGTAAACCTAGTTCCTTGCAACGTGTCCTCCGCTATCTTCTCCAGCTTGTTGGCCATGTTAGTTCTACTCCCTCCCTTGTGGAAGAAGGCCATCATTTTTATGCAGGCTTGATTGGGTTCACACTTCCATTTTCTTGACCCCGCGCAGGCTACACAGCTTCACCATAGCATCCACCACCCCACTACCCCAGTACCCCACCCTCCTCATCCTCCTGAGCAAATCTATGGCAGAACTGTTTAATTGCGTTGGCCATCATATTAATGATTAATCCGGTTAGCATACAACTAAAATGGTGTAATCCAGCCGTCTGTCGGGTAAAATTCCAATTCAACCACAATTAGCTCGGTCAAAATAAACACCAGAAGTCCCATGCAAAGCTGAGCGCAGATAGTGTAAACATGATAGAGTTTACAATAAACTTAAGTATTACAACACAGAGCATGCTATTCAAGGTTACAAATTGAGTTCAAACATATAAATATAATAGAGCCCAAGTGTACAACGGAAATAAACACAAATACGGATCAGCCACTGTACTACAGTAACAACGATGGTTAGAGGACATTGTTACAAAAACATATATTGTTCACCCCTACCGTATATATTAGATATGAAAAGTCTCTGGTGCAGCGTTGGTCGATGAAAAATGCAATTTGGTGATTCCACATTCTATCTTTAATTCATTATGGACAAAGACACTGGAAATTCGAATTCAGTTGCAGGGTGTTTTCATTTTAACATGATGCCCTGTAATTCCAGCAGGATTTATTGGGATTTATAGTGTTACATGTGATATTTGATAAATGTCATCAATGTGATTTTCGGTGCAGGTAGAAAAATAGTAATTTTTTTTACTGGTACATATTACACTACATGTTTGATAAATTGAATTATATAACATGCAAAGTAGTTGTACGTGTATCATAGTTTTTGCAAAATTTCTATCAATAAAATATGCATCATTATCATGCATATGTTTAAAGATATAAACCGATTGATTGGTACCTCATGGTACCACTGTGAATATTTGTCTAGTGCACATGGTCGTACCATGCCTGTACTTGTGCATACTAAAGAAGCAAGAGCCCATACCTATTTCTCGGTTGCTAGAAAAATGAGTTCGACTAGAGTGATGTTTCAAAATAAATGTGGTGCCAATGGACACTACCATGGTGTATATATTGAAATGAAATGTGGTACCTACTATGCATACAGAATGAAAAATAATGACACATGTGCAGTGTTATCAAATGACCAAGTATACTGGCTATTTTTAGAATTTGAAATTAGTAATACATGAATCAAATCTTGATGGTGAGTTAAAACAGTTGGGAGTGCAGGGTGTATCAAATCCTCCACTACTAGCAACAAATGAAATACATTCATAAGGGAGAAAACTGCACATATCTCTAGAGAACCTCCTACACTTGATAATGCCCTCCAATAGTGATAGTGCAGGGTGTATCATCGATTTTTCGATGCTATGGTCGCTTAGTTTCTCGTTGTCTGTGGCTGCCGCTGTCGTATACCTGAAGTTAAAAGCCCTGTACACTAGTCATACTGCTCTTAGTGTGGCTAGAAGCAGCATTTCAATCAGTTTACTTATGAAATTAGGCATGGTTTCCTTGTGCATCCTATTCCCAAGCAACTGGACTTGCAATGCAAGTACCACCACCTGACTCTTCTCATCATCTCCAGCTATCTTGTTGCCCAGTAATTCTACAAGCTTCTGTGCTAGCTATGAGGCCAACTAGTCGCTCTATTATTTATGAGCAAGCTACTAAGTACGAGAAGGAGCAAGGCAGCCTAATGGATATCAGGGCTGGCTGCTGGAAAGGGGTGGATATCGAGCCGGCTCAGATCGGCTCGACTTGGTTCGCTCTAGCTCATTTAGATAACGAGCTGGCTCTTCTTGGCATGTTATAAACGAGCAGAAAACGCAGCTTGGCTCACATCGCTGGTAGCTCGAGCATATGCTCGTGAGTTTTGGGTGAAGAAGGCAAGGCTGCAGCAGGCAACCAGCGAGAAATGGCATGTTGAAGCAAAATTATTGCGTGAATCCAGCACAAGCTGCAGCAATCCAAATTGCTGGGTCTAGGGTTCAGTGGGCCCCCTACGAGTCCAAACATGAGGGAAAGCAATAGACAAAACTTAGGGTCCAATGGCCCGTGTATTCATCCAAAAATGCCAACCCCATTACAAGTGGTGGAGGGGCGTCTTTTATACCTCTCCTTTTTAGTTCGGCGGGACAATCATGCCCTTGGTTCACATTACAACACTATGGGCTCGCAGACCCATTTTTGTGCATTTATCACCGGGCTCAACTACCCTGACAAATCCGACTTGTATTCCTACAGTGCTGCCGTATCCGGTCAGCCTTCCTAAGGCGCCGTTTCGAAAAGCCACCTTCGGTGCCGTCCGCCCTACGTCTCTGCGAAGTCTGGCTCTGGCGGGACGCCCGACCTTTATCTCGATCTACCGCCGCAGCCTTGCTCCAGGAATCCTGGGCCTAGCGCTCGCGGAGCCTCCTCTGGGCGACCTTGGTCCCGGTCGCTTGCTGGGCTCCGCTAGGCCCTGACCGGAGCTCCACCTTCCGTGTGGTGGCCGCTCAGGGGCTCCGATACCTGAAAGAATGAGACAGAGTTAGCCATCGCGGAGCCGCCGTTAGGGGCTCCGCGCTTCGCGTAGTGACTCGCCCCAATCCGGAGTTGGCCTCTAGGCATCGCCGGGTCCTCCGAAGGGGTTCGAGGGGGGGAGGGGGGGGGGGGGTTCATTTTAGCGATCCCCAACACAAAGTTGTTCTTGGCACGTAGTGTAAGCAATCGTCCAAATTATTTTGACTAAACCGGGTTATCATCCATTGACCGACCCGACTTAAGCAAAATAATCGCGGTAATCCCGGGTATGCGCCTCGAGCATTGTCCAGGAACAACTCGCATACCGTTTTACATCATGAATATCATCACAAGAATACATGAGAGAGCAAATTTTTAAAACTTTTCTTACAAGTATTGGTCAACTTACAAAAACTCATAAATCAAGACTACAACAAATATAAACTAGAACATGAGAAATTTCAGCATGAAAGGTAAGGTTCTTATTCAACTTAGATGTAGCCTAGCTCTAGGTGATTATCCTATCATAAATATGCAGCTTACAAGATGAGATAAGTTCTATCATAGATAAGAATTATACCATAATAAGAGCTATAGCCTTAGAATTTTTCAGATTTTAGTAGTACTACTATCGGTGATTACCATTTTATTTTTTAGCGTGCCTCACATCAAATTTTAGTGAGAAATCCATGTAGAAAATGCTAACACGGCCCTGATGCCACGGCCTGGAGTTCTTTCAAGATGGATGACCAACCGGGAAGTCCTTCCCGGGTGCGTACGAGTGAGAACAAAGTGCACAGAAAGGACATGTGTTGGTATGTGAGGGAATTCTAGAGGTCCTAAAGAGCTGCCAGGTGTAAGTGGGCCCGGCCTCGTGGAGGCGGGATGTTACACGTAGGGTAAAGAAAACGAAAGGAGATCAATGAGTTCTGTTCTATGGAACTGGATCTTGCCATTGCAAGGAAACACATGGCCAGATCTATAAAAAGAGTGAAGCTCCTGACAGAGGAACTCTTAGCTGCAGTACCCAGCGACGAGCGCGGGTAAAGCGTCTGCTCGTCCTCCATGCGTCAGCATGGCGATGGCTTCCGTTGCGGACGACGCGATCGCGCAGACAGGCTGATGCTGTATGGCGTGGACTGTGGAGGAGGCTAGTGCGAGATGGATGGCGATGTGGTGGGGCGCCGGCGCGCATCCTACAGATGAGATGATTGCGGCGGCAGATGGGTGTAAGTGGGTGAGCGGACAAGTGCACATGTTGATGCAACGAACAATAGGGTCTGGATGTTCGATCTTGGGGCGGTTGCATAGCATGCCGAATAAGTCCTACTGGGCCTGAGGCCACGGGGAATCAGCTGCCAGCGTGTTAACATTTACTCGGCTCGTGAAGATCACGAGCTGCTCGAGCTTGCTGGTTATATTGACGAGCTAAGCTGCCAGCTCGAGCTCACTTATTAGTGTAATGAGCCGAGTTGAGCCGAGCCGATCTAGCCTTGAACCGAGTGAACTACCATTTCACGACCTTTTTTGTGTAGTCCAAGCTGGAATCTGTATTTAGTCCTTCATAAATGCCCACCCAATATAATTTACAAAGTGTAGACATTCCATTTTAAGTGTTTTCACTCCAAATCATAGTGTGAAAAACAAGAAATTCAAATTCTAAGTAGGCAAAGTGTTATTGGTTGTACACAGATGAACTCTAATTCTGACCAAAATTGGTTGTACACATGGTTTTGGAAAATGGAATGCTATTAACAAAATGATGTTATGCAACCACGCTCCAAATCAAGTTTCTCATGATGGAAGTATGACTTAGATCCTTGGTGGCATGCCACCTTGTGGCCGTCTTGGCACCACCTTATCCTCCTTGATGTACACATGATGATTGCTCTGCTGCAAGACAATTCAGTGGAGCTGGACTTGGACGACATGAGTTATTTGATATCCTCTTCTTCATTTTGGGGCCATAGACATATTACTCAAGCCCATCGTTCCTCCCATATTGGAATTCCTGACACCTTATTGGTATGTAGGCTCTCTAGAGTTCCTGGTACCTCGCAATCATACTATGATTTTTGAAGAACAAAAGTTCCAGCATTTTTGAGGCCCTAAGAAGCTTGTGAATGTTAATGGCTGCTCATGTTCCCTTTTTCGCATCATGCGACATTATATAACATGTATGGTCCTATATACAAAACAATAAACACGTAAGGTACGTGCGTATATATTGAGTCGGACCCCTTGATTCAGCTCTTGTCTAGATTAGTCCAATAGTTTGTCGACAAGGTGGATGTAAGTTAAAGTTTAAATTATATGATATTTATTTCTAGTGCAATATATGATAAATTGATATAGATGCCAAAAGGATAATGATTGGATCAACATATGAACACTGATTTAAAAAGTAATTCTTTACAACACCACAAAAATGTTGTCTCTTTACATTTACATGGCAGCGAGGCTGACTGTTATAATTAATGTTGTCTCTTTTTTAGGACTTAGATCGCCTCCGGCCACGTACCCAACAAGTTGATCTGTAAAAAATGTATTGCATGGATGCTTTGACAATTTGAACCGTGCTTGTATGGATGGTTTGTATGGTTTGGATGCTATTGAACTATCTATGTTAACTATGCTTGAACCATCCTATTGAACTATGCTTTGACAATTTGAACAGTGCTGAAGATCGTCCCACAGGTGCCCTGGTAAGACAGTTTGTGCAGTTTTAACGGGCGCACAGCTGCCGTGCCACCACCACTAGCGCGGCAAAACACCCCTGCCACACCAGGCCGGGTGGCACGGCAGCCTGTTTCCTATATTACACAGCTCAGCTGCCGCGCCACCAACTACGGTGATACATTTACAACCTTGAGAGTGTACATACAGCGGGTGTTTGCATCACTATACATGCGTAGCATATTTTTAGTCCGATATACTCTCAATATTAATTAGTACATTTTTCATATCCAAGTATATTGCTTATATGCTGCCTAAACCTCCACGTTTTCCACTACTGCTTGAGTGCTTGTGGTTTTGCTTTGTCGTTAACTTGCAACACGCACCACAATATGATCAAACACCTCTGATATGTAATCTGTAATCTCTTTTCTCTCTTAGATAGGGTCTCTATTTATGTCTTGGACCTTTGCACGTGTACATATTCTTCACTTAATATTAATGTAAAAGAGCCAGTGGGGACCTACCCCACTGTTCCATCAAAAACAAATTTCATGAAACACGACTTGGCTTGAATAGAGGCTTGGACACGACGAAGCACACTGAAGGGAGGGCTAAAATGTGCACAGACCAGGTTGTCGGCCTGACATTCCTTCAGGCCCTGCAGTGTCCCCAATTGGCAGACCTTGAGAACATGATATCTCTGTGATGATAAAACTGCCAACGCCTTCCATGCCCAAATGATGATGATGAGGACCCCAAATTACTCTTGTAAGACATGCCAATTGGCTTACATAATCAGCTGGATTCTAGATAGTGTGTCTAGTCTTAGGGCCTTTTTATACATCTATATATCTCTGCTATAATCATCGAAATCTTTTCATGTCACGGTCATGTTATTTTAACTCGGCCCACACTTAGGTAAGCCTTCCTAAACAAAGAATACTTTCTTTTGCTTCATAACCCAAAAAGTTTTTGTCAATGTCGGACCCTTTTCCTGAAAAACAAATCCTTCTTAATCCTTCCTTTTACTCCTTATTAGCATGTCTACGTTATGCCTCTGTCGTAAGTGAGTAACCCTCACTGCGAGGCTGCGACTACCTCGGCGTTATGCCTCCTTAGCATGTCTTGAAAATTTGATAAAGTTCTTGCATTGGGGTTTGATTCAGCCATTCGATCAATCTGGGTTGCTTTCTCCTTTGCATAACAGCATCCAGTTCAGTAATTTGATGGCCTGCTTCTTCTTACTGTTAAATCAGAAATACTGGGTCAATTCTTTAATCAAAGTGAATTAGCATAAATAGAATTAGAGTAGAGAATTGCCTTGTCTATCGGCTGTGCAATACTGGGTCAGATCCTCCATGTGCCCATGTTTAGCCAAGTCCTCAAGACCTCTGCTATTCCAGAAGACCCCTTTCATTTGAAACTTAGCTTAGATGGTGTAATTGATTTTTTTAGGCAATAAGACCACTTTATTAGTCTTTTTCCTAGAATTAGATTTTTTCCTCTTGGGCTGTATTGCTCTTGGGCCATAATCTACAGAGTATTCCGTCATGACCACAGGCATAGAATCTTGTTGGCTTGTTGTTCCGTCTCCTCTCCGCTTGCTCCGATGACACGGCAGCCTGCGCCCGAGGCGAGCTCCATGGCCAAGGCCTCGAGTCGCCGCTTGCACTTGCAAGTGCACAAGGAGATTCATTCCCGTTCACAAATTCTAGCTGTGGACGCACCAGACGCCAGCGCGGACGACAGCTGGAAACGTATGTTTTGGGTGCAAGGGGAGGAGCAGCAAGCGGAGCTGTAGCTAGCCAGGCGGCGACAAATTTTCCTATCGGCCGCATAGGTTCTATGTCCGGCGGCCAGGCGACCGGTGCCACACCATGCTCACTAACTGCGGCGGCGAAGAGGACAATTCCACCACCAGCCTCCAGCGCCGCGACAAATTTACGCCACTCGAAAAATCGAGGAGATGGCCGAGCCCAATGTGCTGGTTTTGACCGTCGATGTATGATCCGACAGCTGAAATTTGTAGGCGATGTGGGCCAAAGAGGTGGCTGGTCTTGGAGGCTGGATTTGGTCCATATATATAGAGATTAGTCCTTTTCTCAATGATGCATCGGTTGATGCGTATTTACTATGAGGACGTTTCGGGCGATAAAATTCTGGTCTATATATATTGGTTGCCAGCTAGTCATGCCCTGTGCAAAAATTGTTCATTTCTATATCTCTGATTCTGCATCCTCCCTCCATCGTGTTTATGAATGGAAGTCATTGGGAATTGTAATCACAATGAAGGCTGAATATTCGGTATGTTCCGTGCCTGTCTTCGCACATGTGACAAACATATATATCTCAGAACTCATCACCTGGTTCCCGTATAGATTCTTGTACTTGTTAACATTTAATATATTCGCTTTTGGATGATGAATCAGGCGATGAATTCTCCTCCAAATGCCACAGAACAAGCTCCAGTCACGACCAAAGACCATAACATATATTGAAGACCCGCTCACAGCATGCAAAACAGTTGTCACAAGTCTGATTTCAGCACCCTGTACCCACATAAGGTAATGTTTCTACATTAGTAACATATGGCATTTGAAGAGATTCGGTTGAAGCCTGCATCCCGGAGGACATGACTATGAGCGCTCCTCTCTAATACTCCAACAACAGCCACTTCAGGGTCTCGGCATTGAGCCGCCTTCCCCTTGCAAGATTGTTCCTATGTGGTCATGATTACATCAGGTCTGGATCATAGAGTTTGACATGTACTCTACTTTATATTGTCAAAAAGAACTTCAGATCCCATTGTAACCAGACTGT